>PVJH01001650.1:0-198878 GCA_004026705.1 Nesogale talazaci | reverse complement strand
CCTCCATAAGAACTGAGGACCTTGCCTTTTGTATTTTTGTTGCCCAGCTATTTGAAATCACAATGAACTACCTTTTCTGAATTAATTACATACTTATAATACATCTCTGATTTGTTAATTTATTAATAATTATAAATAGTTTTCAATACTCAATCTATCAGATGAAGTATCAAGGAGGGAAGACTCAGACATGCATATCTGCAAGTCAGAATCAACTTGACAGCAGTGAGTATCCACTTTGCAGGTACAGAAATTTTTATTTAGAAGTGTATAGTTGTTTGCTTAGGATCAGGTAGAATATTTGACAAAGCTTATTTATTTTTTCTGTCCACCAAAATGTTTGTTTGTTCATTTAGTTCTTCAAGTGTCAGGCAGAAAAGAGATAATGGTGAGCAGAATGATAGCCCATGCAGGCAAATGAAACAATAGAAGAATGCACCAAATAATGGCTCCAATGAATGCAAAACGAATCATGCTTTAAGTGCTAGGATGGGGACCTGCGTGCTATTAAGACAGCATATAATAGTACAATTGATTTACTTAGTATTTCCTTGCTCAAGTAACACTTGAGCTGACGTATATAGAGTGAGTGAGTGAATCCAATAAAGAGGGGAGTAGGAATATATCTAGAGAGAGGCCAGCATGTAGAAAGACCTGTGAGGGAAGGAGCAGCAAATAGAAAAGCCTGAAATGACAGAAATATTTCAGTGTGTGTGAGTGTGGTGTGTGTGAGACAGAGAGAGAGAGAGAGGCTAGAAATTTACTGAGAGCAGCTCATGAAAGACCTTGTAGACCACCTGAATCTTTCCATTTGATTTGGGTTTTATCCTTAACACATTGGCTCCACTGCTCAGTTTTTAGTACATGATAATGTGAGTCCTCTGGCTGCAATGGGCAGAGCAAAGGAGGATGGCAAGGTCTGTGAAGGTAGCAGGCATGCTGTTTCCATAGCCCTGGTGAGCAATGAAGAATCTTGAACCAGTGTGGCGATGGTGCCGGTTAAGTGTGATGGAGAGGATGAGATGACATAGAAAGTCAGTGAGAAGCTCAAATTGAACAGACTTAATGAGTTGGAGGTGAGGAAGTGAAAAGCAATGGAAGACTTTATTTTCTTTTAAAAACTTATTGGATGGTAGGACCATTGTTTGCATAAGACACAGTAAAAATTAGATTTACAGTAGCAATAGACACCACTGGGTTTGGATAAGTTGCAAAGTATCTTTTGGATATGACTGATGTGATAAAGATAGATAAGTATGTCTGGTCTTTAGATGAAAGGTCTGGATTGGAGATAAACAGTTGTGGCTGTGAAAGCCATAGACATGGAGGAGATGGCTTGCAGAGAATTTTAAGTGTGTGGCTAGATTCTGGGACTATTTGCAACACTGAAGCCACACCATGAATGATACTACATCCTTGTCTGAAAGAGGTCTTGGTTGAGGGATGTGAAGTTTGGTTATTCAGATCCCAAAGGCTAATATTTTTCAGCAGCATCATCCTTTGAGCAAGCTAAAGTGAGTGGGAGTCAATGCTGTAATTCTTGACCTTTAAGGTTTTTTTTTTGTTTCTCTTTTCTCTTTGTTTTCAAAGACATGTGGTTTCCTGCCACTGTTTTGGCACCCTTGCTGTTGAGATTGAGAAACAGTTATGTGTATTTTATTTGGCAGCCATGCTCTTTACCTTACAGCACTAGTGTGATCTCAGGAGGTATAAACTTTTTACTTGGCAAACAGGAAAGCAGAGGGTCAGGCAGGGTCAGGAGAGTTTTGGGTGAGCTCACCAGATGCCCGGAAACAGAGATTAGAATCCACGACATTTCAACTTTTGGAGCCTCTGAAGCTTTCTGTCTTGACATCCTTGTGCTTTGTTTTAATTAAAAAAAGTTTTGCCTACAAAGAGATTTTGGACGTGTTAAGAAAGATCTGTCACAAAAGACCCTTGTGGTTGGTCAAGTAGAGGATCAGTGGTAAAGAAGAAAACCATCAATGAGATAGACTAGTATAATTATAAGCTCAATCATACCAAAGATTTTAAAGGTAACATGAGATTTACAACATTCCACTCTTTTATAAAATCAGGAGTAAACAGAGGAAAATTGATGACAACTACATCACAACAGCAACAACGTTATGAACAGTAACTAGAAAAGGAGCTGGCATGATGAGGCCGTCACCTAATTTGGTGTCAATTTGAGGATTAAGTGTGTAGGGGTGGAGTCTATCCTGTCAATTTGGAGATAGCCAATGAGACCACTTCTTAGAATTCTGAAGAATGTGGTCATTCATTCTTGGAGGCAGAGACACTATCTCTCTTGGTTCAGTTCCTTGGGGACTTCCTACTGACCACACTCACTGCCTGAGAGACTCGACTGACAAGGCTGGTTCACTGTGAGACACTACAGCTGACAAGGTACTACTTTCTGGAGTTGGACAACCACATGGATGCAACGTGTGAAGCTAGAGAAGCCCCATGGAGACACCTGCCAGTACTGAGATGCTTACAACAACACTGGATTCAAAGACTTTCTACTCACGGGCCTGTGATCCTCCTGCATTCAGTGTCATTGCATGTGTTTCATGAGTCTGAAGAGGATTTTATAGACTGATAGTGGACATATGGGCTAATAGCGGACTTATGGACTTATTCTGGACTGGACTGTGATGTTTTCTCAATGTTCAATCACTCTTGTGTATAAACTTCTTCCTTATACACATATGAGTGTTCATGAATTTGTTTCTCTAGTCTACCCAGGCCAACACACCTGGTCATTACAGAGAGACTGATGACCTGACCAGTATATTCCAAACTCATCTCTGGGATTATGAATTATGCTAGGAATACCAGCTCAGTCATTATATTCATAAACTGAAAATTAATGATGAAGGCAGAAAAATAATAAAGCATTTCCATTCTAATAATATGTAGTGCATTATCTTAGTGAGTAATAAACTAAATGGGATTAATTTATGAAATCTGTCTACTGATACAGTGTGGCAGTCACTAATCTGTGTCAATTTCAGGATTGAGAGTGTAGGGGTGGATTCTAGCCTGTCAATCTGGAGATAGCCCATGAGGCCTCTGTGTGGGCATGGCTTTTCTCCCGAGAATTCTGGTAAATCTGGCCATTTTTTCTCCCACGGAAGTGAGAAGGCTCAGTCCCTTGGAGATACTCCACTGACAAGACAACATGGCAGCATGCTAATCGATCCTGAGTCATGGAAACTGGTGAAGCTGGAGGAGAAGCCACATGGGCTTACCTGATGGAACCAGACCTCTGAAGCCAGAAAAGCCACACAGAGACTCGAGCTCATTCTGAGAAACTGGAGAAGTCACAGAGAGGCCCCTACCAGCTCTGAGATGCTTCTACCACCATGGATACAAGACTCTGAACCCACTGGCTGGTGATTATCCTGGCATCATTGCATGTGTCTCGTGAATCTGAAGACAACTTTATAGACTTTATATCAGACATATGGCCTACTATCAGACTAGTAAGCTTGGACTGGACTGGGTTGGGATGCTTTCTCAGTGTTTCATTCGTCTTATATATAAACCTCTCCCTTATACACATATGCATGTTTAGCTATTTCTTTTTTTTTTAGGGGGGGGGGCATCACTGCCCTTACGTGGTGGGAGTAGGAGGTCCAGCCTTTGCTCCATGGAGCTGGAATCGAACCTCCATCCCAGTGGGCCGCAGTCCCACGCACAACCACTACGCCACCGGGGCTCAGCCCCACGTATGTATGTTTATGAATTTGTTTCTCTAGTCTACCAGGACTACACACACAGAGACACACAGGAAGGAAGAAAAAGACACACAGATTTTTTATCAAGTAATTAATTGGCTCCTGTGTTGGATTGGGGCATCTGAGTCCATGAGGAGCCTTGGTAATACAGTAGTGTAACCCTTGGCTACTAAACAGAAGTTTGACAGTTTTAACTCACCTGCCCACTGCTCCAGAGAAAGAAGTGATCTAAAGATCACAGTTATAAAGAAAAAAGTCTTGGAAACTCCACTCTGTGCTTGAATCGTTAGGAGTTCAAATAGACTCTATGAAGGAACTCATTGCCACTGAGTAGATGTTGATTCATATCAACTCTATAGGACAGGGTAGAACTTCCCTGTGAGTTTTGAGATGAACTTTTTATGGGAGTAGAAAACCCTGTCTTTCTTCCTCGGAGTGACTGGTGGTTTTGAAAGACAAGAGCTTGTATTACAGCCCAATGAGTAACCAATATGCCACCAATGCCAAGTGCATAGCAGGTTCTACCTTAACAGATTTTGGTCAGGGGAAGGGAAGAGTTTAGAGAGGAGAGTTTGGGCAACACATCTGCTTATAATCTGCAGATAGAACCCAGCTCCCTTTTCAACTGATTGGTTGATTACATTGTAGTAGATGACTTCATAAAAGGTAATCACATCACAATTTATAATAGATTACATTATGGAATATCAGGTAGACTAGTGTTTGTTCAAACAATTAGGAACCAGTACCTAGTTGACCCACAAAATTAGCCACCTCATGTCCATTTTAGCATCCGGTTTTCACCTAAGTTTTATTTTAGTTGAAAAGCATCAAATAGCTTCAGATTGTAATACTTCAATATTTTTAATTCCTCTTAAAAATCGCAGCAAAAAGAAAACTCCCTCCAAAAACTGAATGAGAACCTGAAATCAGACTAGTTTTGTTTTAAGGCTATATCACTGATAATTTGAGCATAAGAGCTACTTATATTTTCTGTTAATTAAAAAACACCCAAGTCTCTCACAATGGAGTAAATGTCAAAATGCAGCTTTGTTTTTTCCTAAAAGGAATTTATCTTTATTTCAAACTTTCTATGATTCTGTGGAGCTTTGAGGGAATTCCAGCTTTGAGGGATCTTCTCCTCGTTTCACAAGGTTCTGTGTCTCCTGGGGGAGTTATGCAAATACCACCAACAGTCTTTACACCAAATTTCTTTTACCTACATGTGTCCTTACCAATGTGTTTCTTGTTCATCCACATTACTCACTTCCCATTCTGGCCACTGGACATCCTCTCTCAGCTGCTTCTGTGTCCTTCTCTGACAAGGGGGGATATTTTCTTGAGCTTACCATTTCAACATCATAATAACTTCAAGGGTCTTTTAAAAACCCTTCAACCATACTATTTGTAGTTTCTTATTAAAGAACCCTTATGACATAACAGCTAAGTCCCTGGCGGCTAACCAAAAGGATGGTGGTTTGAACTCACACAGTGGCTCAATGGCAGGAATATCCAGTGATTCACATCTGTAAAAATTACAGGCAAGAAAACCCCAGGGGGCACTTCTTCATTATTACATGGAGTTATTATGACTTGGAATTGACTCAAGAGCACTGAACAATAGTGATTATACCTTATTGTACCCATTCTTGCTGGATATCAGAGACAGTTGGTCTTCAGCTTTTTGAACTGTATTCATGAATATAAAAGCAAATGCCCTCTGCTCTTGGAACCTTAGATCTACCATGGGTTTTCTGTGAACACATCCTCCCCCTAAATTCATCCTGTTGTGTGGTTCAGTGCTTTTAGGTATCCACCATTACTGTGTACCTCATAATCCTGTCTCTGAAAGATTTCTCATGTCCAGGTCTGGATTTGCTTTTCTAAATGAAGCTCCACTCTATAGTGAAGCTCAGAGCTTGTGTTGAGTGGAGATGTAATATATGAACCTGAAAGAAAAAAACTACTTTTTCAGTCTTAAAATAATTAAAAATACATTTAATGTATCAATCATATAGTCTTGGCATTCTCGAGGTATCATTGCAAAGAATGCATGGGACTTAGTTGTAAAAACCAACCCATTGCCAAGGCAACACTGGAACCAGTTGTCTTGGTGTGTGATGTGGCCTAAAGAAACTGCAGCACTTTACCATGCTGTGACCCCAAAGGGCTTGTTTCAATGATATTTCTATTAGTGATTGGATGCATTATAAGAAATCTCTTTGGATATTTCATAGACTGTTGACTGTGCTGATGTGACCCATTGGCTGCTGTGAGGTAAGCTTGAAGCTGCGCAGGGCAGATCACTTCCTTTCCGGGTCACATTGGAACAGCGCACTGAAGGATTATTGTGTGATGCTTATCATTATCTTCTCTGTTAAGAATAGTGTCACTGACACGTCTCCACTGAAAGAAAGGTACCTTCCTATCTTGACTGACTCACATTTTGGAAACAGCAACTTCAATGCCAGCAATGATATAAGTAGCAGGGTTGGGTAGAGGTAGGCAAAAGCCCAACAGGAAGGCCCCAGTGTGTCAATTTCTAGAAGAATAATGAAGAGAGTTTGAGCATTACTCTGGATGTCTCTCAGTCTGCCTCCACTTCAAGCTCAATTGTTTTCATCAGGGACATGCTTTTACCTCTCTCAACTTACTCAAGCATTATCAAGAACTAAAATGTAGGGAATGATGATGTTCTATGATGTAAGGAACTAATGAGAGTGCTTAAAGAACACTTTGAAGACATCTTCATACATACCAACCTCCCAATGAATGGTTGTTACTATTTTTGATTGCTTATGTATATTTTAACCAAAGAGCTTGATCTTCAGCAATGTTTAAAGAAGGAAATGAAGAGATACAAGAACCTCTCACTTTCACTGTTTCATATCTGATCCTTATATTTTTGTCAATAGAACATTATCTCTTTCCAGGAATGGACTATAAATAACAAAGACTAAAGAAGAATCGAGGCCTTTCAATTATGATGTTGCCAAAGGAGATCCACTGCACTATGGACTTCCAGCAAGCAAACCAAGTCTATACTGGAAGAAGTACAGGCAGAATGCTCATTAAAAGTGAGGATGGGAGGACTTTGTCTCACACACTTTGGAAATGCCATCAGGAGAGTCTGATTCCTGGAAATGAGCATCATGCCTGGTAAAGTAGATGGGTAATGAAAAAGAAGCGCCTCAAGAGATGGGCTGACACAGTGACTGCAACAATAGAATCAAGCCTACGAACAATTGTGAGGGCGACACAGGCCTCTGTTGCAAGTGGGGTCATTAGGAGCTGGGACCAACTTGGTGACACCTAACAGCAGGGCCTGACTTCTAATTCTGATTTCTTAAGCTGTAGGCTGGACTTAGCCGATTCAGAGAGGCTGTCTTGTGAAAAGGAGCTCATGTCTACGTACAAAGGCCTACTTTTTGCAAGGATAATTTCAGATTGTCATCTGTTGTTAATTGGTGAGATGGATGACAACCTCAGGCACAGACTGAGTTGGAACACACTGCCCTGGTGGAATTGAGCCCCAGGTCATTAAATCTGAGGGATGAAAGACTTCCACTGTTCACTCAAATACTTGGACATACTTTTTTCATCTTTCTTGGCTGTCACTTGGACTTAGTCAGCATTATTGGTAACACTATTCCCCACTTAGAACGAGCTGCTTTTCATTAGCAATTCCTCACATCCTCTATGAGAAAGGTGAGTCAGCAATCTATATTTTATAGACAAGGAAATCCAGGTACAAGTAAGCCAATGTTATTTGACCAAGGTCACCAGAAAATCAAAGCTTGGAGTTGATAACTGAACTCAAAGTGCCTTACTGTTGACTCATAGTTGGGTTTATTAAGGAAAAGGTTCTGCATGGACAAATAAAAACATTAAAGTAAAACACAAAAATGATATTTCCTTCTTTCCC
Source organism: Nesogale talazaci (assembly GCA_004026705.1). Taxonomy (NCBI): domain Eukaryota; kingdom Metazoa; phylum Chordata; class Mammalia; order Afrosoricida; family Tenrecidae; genus Nesogale; species Nesogale talazaci. The sequence goes on along the minus strand of PVJH01001650.1, from coordinate 191,207 downwards.
TTAGGACAAAATATATGGTACTTCATGATCTCATAATATTGAGCCAAAGTGACCATTTGAATATTAAATCCAGTTAGGTCACTGGTAATGATTCTCCATTGCCTCAGGGTAAAGTCCAATCTCTTTAACCCAACATATGTAGCTCTGGAACCACCTCTCTTCCTCCCTCCAGTCTCTGTCCTCACTTCTTCCATCTATACTCCAGTAACCCTAAATTCTTTATACTCTCATAATATGAAATTGCACATAACATGTCAGAAGGAATTTTCCTCTCTCATTTCCAGTCATAAGTTCAATGCAATAAAACGTACAGATGCCAAATTTTCCAGGAAGATTCTAGTATTAGTTTCTGAAGGCTGTCATGACAAAATGCCACAAGCTTGATAGCTTTCCGGAACAGAAATGTATCAGCTTACCGTTTTTGAGACTAGAAGTCTGAAATCAGGATGGCATCCATGTCCATTCCTTCTGAAGAAGGATCTGTTCCTTGCATGTCCCCTAGCTCTTGGTGGTGACCAGCACCCCTTATCATTCTTTCAAGCTTCATCACTCCCGTTTCTGCCTTCGCCTTCACATAACCATGGACCTTTCTGTGCACCTCACCTTATCTTTTATAAGGACACTATTCATGTGGAATTCAAACTATTCCCCCCTATATCATAATACTAAATGTTGTCAAAGACCCTGTTATGAAACAAGATCCTTTTCCAAGTTACTAGAAACTAGGAAGCATTGCAATTTTTTTTCCAAGACATGATTTAGCTTGTAACAGAGTACATGATATTTATACCACTTAGGAGCTCTCATGGTGTAATGATTATGAGTTGGGTTGTGATTTGTATGGTTGGAAGTTCAAAACCACCAGCATCTCCTCAGGATAAAGACTGGACTTTCTAGTCTAGTAAACAGTTACAGTCTTGGGAAACCAGAGAGGGTCGCTGTAAGTCAGCAATGACTCACTGGCAGTGCATTTGACGCTTTTTTTGACCACACTATAATTGTATCTGAAATTGGCGTTGGTCATTCCCATGAGACTATAATTATCTTGAGGAAATATTGGGTCTGCTTTATTCTGTATTACCAATTCCAGCAAAGTGTGTGTAAAGAGAGGGGATACAATACCTTATTTTCGACAATAGGAATGACCAACATGCCCAGTGATTTGACATCTTTGATCTCACATTATTATACTGGTATTACCATTTTGTGGCAGACTCAATGATAAATTGTCATGGTGTATTCGACTTTTGTTGGCTGTTTCAACATGGAATTGCACTAACTGCCAGGAGGGATGTGAGATGGCTTATACAGCTTTGCAGTGTAGATGTTTTGACTTAAGATACATATCACCTTATGTATACCAGTTTTTCCTAGGTATTATCAGGATACCCATATAATTGCCCAGACTAGAACTACTGGAGGAAAAGTGGAAATTGCTGAGAATTATATTTGGACAACACACACACACACACGAGCAAAGACTACACCCACACAAAGTGAGTGTAAGCTCACCCTTTGTATATGCGTTAGTTTAACATAGTGCCCATCTTGAACTAAATCCCCAGATTAGCTAGCTGGTGCATCTGATGGACTCAAATCCTCTTCTGGGTGAGAAAGTTGCATAGCTGTGCTAACTGGAACAGCTAATGGGACATAGCAGTTATTTTGCAACATATGGTTTGACAATCCTTTTCTTTAAGTAGCTCTAAACATAGTAGTAGTTTTATCTTAATGACAGTAGCAGGTGAGAGAAGCAGTTAAGCAGTAGTTCTATCGCTCAGTACAAGTTTTGGCACCTGGATTTGGACATGAAGAATGCTAGCTGGGGAGCTGAAAGACATCCGGATCAACTGAATGGTTCTAAATTGCCAAGTTGGACTGAAAACCTTCCTATGTTTAAAAAAGCAATAATTAAAATATTACTTTTTTAGAGCTGCTTCAGTGCTCCTGAATTCACAGTTGTGCCAAACCCTGAACTGTTCTGAGGGTTATTATCTTTTGAGAGCAGGGAAGTAGCTTTCCAATTGCTGTAGTGTAGGTCTCAACATTGGCAAGAGCTTAGGAGGTGAAAGAGGAGGCCTTGCACATTAGCAATAAAGGTGAAAATCCCTAACACATAGAAGGTGTTGAAATTCCTGGGAGCTCCCTTATCTTTCTTTGGCAAATGCCCTCTATGAAATATAAGATTGCATGCTCTCATTGCTAAACTTCTTTCATTCTTTGTAGGTTTTCTTGGATTGTATGCCACAACCATGTTAACATAGAGAATGTAATAGTTTGTAGCTACCAAAATTCATTGGAAGAATAGAACATTATTATGATATTCTGTAATGACCTTGGATTGGAAATAAGAACTTGTCTCTTTATAAAATCAGGGAAAGGATCCTATTTTAAAGTATACCATAGAAACAAGCATGCGTGGTGATAGCAAAGACAAAACAAAACACAGCAAAACACCCAAGAAACTTGAATCAATCAACCCTGAAGTCTCATGCTACTATTGTCTTTGATCATTTCATTAGTTTTCTCTCTCGGCAGTCTGTCAACTAGTCATACTGTGATGGCTTGTGTGTTGCCATGATTTTGAAAACTATGCCAGTGGTGTTTCAATTGCCAACTGTGTTTTAAAAGTGGTGGGCAGGTTTCAGTAGAACTACTAGAATAGTACATATTAACAAAGATGACTTGATGAGATAATTCTGAAAAATTTGGTTTTATAAATAGCATTAGAATATTGTCTGACATAGGACTGGGTGATGAACTTCTCAGATTAGAAAGCACTCAAAATACAACTGGAGTAGAGTTGTCTCCTTAAATTAGGATTGACCTTAATCAATTGGATGGAATAAAGTTTTCAGCACTTTAGAATGTGAATACATACTTGCAAAAACTATTAATAATTGGAACTCAGAAAATACAGAGTATGAAGCTAGGAAAATTAGAAGTCATCAAAAATGAACAAGAACATATCAATATCAATAACCTAAACATTAGTGAGTGAAAATGGGCTGGTATTGTTAATTTTGAATGAAAAAAATATTCTCCTGGGCTGAGAATGAAGAGGAATAGTATTCACATAAATCATCAAGAAGAACTTTTCAAGAGCTATCCTGAAGTATAATGCTGTCAATAATAGGGTACTCATACATGGGAAACCCTTTAATACAACTAATATTCAAGTGCATATGCCAAAATGTAATGCCAAAGATGAGGAAATAGAGGTTTTATTTTTAAAATTAATCTCTGCAATCTAAAATTAATCAAACATTCCATTAAGATGCACTGGTAATAATTAGTGATAGGAATGCAAACACTGGAAAAAAAGAAGGAGGACCAATAGTGGAAAATCTGGTCTTGGAGATAGAAATGATGTTAAATATTGCATGATAGAATTTTGCAAGACAAACAACTTGTTCATTAAATATACTATTTTTCAACAACACAAAGGCAACTGTACATGATTCTCACTGAGTGGAATGTGTAGGAATCCAACAGACTTATCTATAAACTCAATATCACCAGTAAGAAGAAGACCAGAGTCTAGCTGTGAAATAGACAATCAATTTCCCATTTACAAGTTTAAGCTGAAGAACATTAAAGCTGTTCTATATGAGCCAAAGTACAACCTTAAATATATTTCACATAATATGGGGAAATTATAGACTAACCGTAGTGGGATGACTACAGACTATGGGATGGCATCAAGGTCATTATACATAAAGAAAGCAAACGGTAATTAAAAACACAGGAAAGAAAAGGAAAGAGTAGAATGGATATCAGAAGAGACCGGAAAATAGCTCTTGAACTAAGAGGACTAAAACCAATGGAAAGAAGAGGAAGTAAAAGAGCAGAATAGACAATTTCATAAAGACCACCGGAGAAGAGGAAGCAACATAATATAATGAAATGTGCAAAAATGTGGAATTAGAAAACCAAAAGGAAGCCCCCGCTCTGCATTTCTGAAGCTTGAAGAAGGAAAAAAACCCAAGGACAACATATTCACTGATGCGAAACCTCAAAAGAAGCGGAAGAAATATACAGAATCATTGTACTGATTAAGAATTAGTGGGCACTTAACAATTTCAGGAGGTAGGTTTCCAGAGCTGATGGTGTTGAAGGAAGAAGTTTGAGCAGCACCTAAAGGCATTACTGACAAAGAAGACTTCAGGGATTGATGGAATGCCAACCGAGGTACTTCCACAAATGGATGGAGCTGAAGCACTTGTCAATTTCATGAAATGGGGACGAGAGCCACCAGACTAGTCTGTTGGAAGAGATCCATTTTTGAGCCCAGTCCAAAAAAAATATGACCCGAGTGTTTGGAAATTATCAAATTATATCACTTTTAGCTAACCAATGAAAACACTGATGATAATTCAAAAAATGGTTGCAGCAACCCACCAGCTATTTCTTGTCTGCCAATTTGTCATAGCATGGGGGCACTGTGTAGTTATAATGCTGGAAGTTATGCCACTGATTTTTCAAATACCATTAGGCCTACCACATGTAAACATGTTTCTGCAGAGCTTCTAGACTAAGAACAGACTACTAGGAGGGATTGGTTGTTCATGTCTGAGGAAGTAGCCACTGAAAACATTATGGATAGCAGTGGGTCAATGTCATATAATGAAAACCCCCAAATTAGCGGCTCTAGTGTCAGAAGATGATCCACTCATGTTCAAAGGCACTTAAAATATGAGTGAGGAAGAGCTGTCTCCTCAAAGTAGGGTAAACATAATGACAGGAATGGAGTCAAGTTTTCAGGACCATCATTTGCTGACGGGGCAGCACTCCAAATTAAAAGAAACAGTTGCAAACATCAATTAATAGTTGGAACTTGGAATGTAGTAAATATGAATCTAGGAAAATGGGAAGTCATCAAAAATGGAATGGATCACATACAGGTCTATATTTTAGACACGAGTGAATTGAAATGGACTGTCTCTGACCATTTTAAATCAGAAAAGTATGTAGCTTGCTATGCAGGGAATGACATCATCAAGAGGAATGCAGTTGCATTCATTGTCAAAAAGGACATTTTAAGACCTATCTTGAAGTACAGTGATAGGATTATATTTATCTCTCTTTAAAGAAATCCAATCAACACTGTTATTATTCAAATTTATGTACCAATTATCAAAATTAGTGTTGAAGAAATTGGAGAATTCTACCAACATCTTCAGTCTAAAACTGATCATACATGCAATCAAGATGTATTGATAATTTTTGGTGATTAGATTGCAAAAGTTTGAAACAAAAAGAAGGAATAGTAGTTGGAAAATATGGTCTGGGTGACAGAAACGAAGCTGGAGTTCACAGAATAGAATTTCACAAGACCAATAACTTGTTCATACCAAATCTCTTTTTTTCAACAACAGAAACAGTGACTATACATATGGCCTTCTCAAGATGGAATACACAGAAATTAAATGAACTATATCTGTGCCAACAGATGATGGAGAAAGTCAATACCACTAGCTAAGACCAGGTCACTGGCTTACTGTGAAACAGGCAATCAATTGCTCAGGTTGAAGCTGATGAATATGACACAAGTTCATAAGACTCAATATACAACCATGAATTTATTACACATGAGCAGACCGGATGCATTGAACACTTATGACAGAGACCTGATGAGTTGTGGGAGGTTATCAAGCACATCATACATGAAGAAAGGAAAAGGTCATTTAAAAGGCAGGAAAGAAAGAAAAGATCAAAGTGGATGTCAGAAAAGACTCTGATATTTGTTCTTTATTATTTTTTTTGAAACTTGCTCTTTTTTTGGGGGGTGGGCATCACTGCCATCTGGTGGTTGTGAGAGCTACCTAGCCTTGCTCCTGGAGAGCTGCTGCTGGATTTGAACTGCCAAATCAATGGGCTGCAGTCCTGCACTCAACCACTACGCCACCGGGCTCAGCCCCAGAAACTTGCTCTTATTCATGGAGTAGCTTAAGCAAATAGAATAAGTGATGAAGTAAAGAACTGGACAGAAAATTTCAAAAGGCAGCTGAAGAAGATAAAATAAGATATCACAATGAAATGCGCAATGTCCTAGAATTAGAAAACCAAAGAGAATTCAAGCTGTATTGAAGGCATTAGCCAAAAAGAAGACTCCAGCAATTATTGCAATATCAATCAACGTGTTTCAACAGGCTTGTGAAGCACTGAAAGCACTCACTCTCTGTGCTAGAAAATTTGTAAGACAGCTACTTGGCCAACTGACCAGAAGAGATCCACATCTGAACACAAAACATAGAACACTTTCATTAGTAACATATGCAAGTAAAATTTTTCTAAAGATCACTCAACAAGAGTCGCAGCACTACATGGACAGGGAGCTGTCAGAGATGCAGACCAGATTCAGAAGAGGATGAGGAACAAGGGGTATCATCGCTATTGTCAGATGGAGCTTGGCGGAAAGCAGGGAAAACAGAAAGCAGTTTCCTTGCAATTTATTGATTATACAAAGACACTCAACTGTGTAGATCATAGCAAACTATGGATAGCTTTGACAATAATGATAACTCCAGAATCCTTTATTGTGTTTATTTGAAAATTGTTCATGGATTTAAAAGGAAGTGTGGAATGGAGCAAGAGGACATTGCATGGTTTAAAGTCAGGAAAGGTGTGCGTCAGGATTGTATCCTCTTATACTTATTCAATCTGTATGTTGAGCAACTAATTAGAGAAACTGCATCATATGAAGAAGAATGTGGGTGCCATAAGGATTTGAGGAAAGCTTATTAACAACATGTGAGGTGCAAGTGACACAACCTTGCTTGCCGAAATGATGAGAACTTGAAGCATTTGCTGATGAAGATCAAGAGTTGCAGCCTTTTGTATGGATTACAACTCAATCTAAAGAAAGAACAAAATTCTCACAATTGGCCCAACAGACAGCAGCATGAGAGACCAGGAAGAGTTTGAGGTTGTCCAGGATTTTGTGTTGCTTGTATACCCAAACGATGCTCATGGAGGCAGCAGGAAAGAGCTCAAAAGATGCTCTTTCCAAGCCCCTTCAGAGTACTGAAGAACAAGAATGTTACTTTGAGGACTAAGGTGCATCTGACAGAAGCCATAGTATTTTTCTTTGCCTCTAATGGATGTGGAAGTTGGATATTGAATAAGGAAGACTGTGGAAGAATTGATATCTTTAAGTTGTGGTACTGGAAAAGAATGTTGAAAATGCCATGGGATGTTAAAAGGAAAAAAAACTAATTTGTCTTGGTAGATACACGGCCAGAGTGCTTTTTTTTTTTTTTGGAGGGAAAGATGGCAAGATTTTGCCTTATATACTTTGGGTATGTTGTCAGGAGAGACCAGACCCTGGAGAATGACGTTACGTTGGGGCATGTAGAGGAAAGGGGGGAAAAAAAGGGGGAGGCCCTTAATAAGATGGATTGACTCTATGGCTGTAAAAACAGGTTCAAATATCAGGATAATTGTGAGGTGACACAAGACCAGACAATATTTCATTTTGTTGTGTGTGGGTTTAGATCTGATTTGATGGAATCTAACAACAACAACAACAACAACAACAGAAAAAACGGCATTGGTGAATGAAGCTAGAAATCATCTGACTGAATTTTGCAAGACCAACAAGTTCTTCACTACACATGTTTTTTCAACAACAAAAATGATGGCTGTACATGGGAACTTTTTCAGATGGAGCACACATAAATAAAAACTAAAATGTTTGTGATATGATGGAGTAGCTAAATATCATTAACCATACAACTTGAGCTGACTATGGGAAAGACTATCAATTGCTCATATGTAAGTTCAAGTTAAAGAAAACTTTAAATTAAAAAAAAAAAACCACATTCATGAGAGCCAGAATATACCCTTGGGTATATTGCATCTGAATTTGGAAAATGTCTTAAGAATAATTTGACTCATTGCACACTAATGACAGAAAACCTCATTAGCTGTTGCTTGACACCACAAACATAATTATGAAGAAAGAAAACATGTTTTAAAGATAGGAAGGAAAAAATATCTAAGAGGATGTCAGAAGAGACCAAAATTCACTCTTAGTAGTTAAAGCAAATGACAGAAATAAATAGACTGAACAAAAGATTTCAAAGGGAAGCTCAAAAAGACCAAATATTGTAATGAAAAATGAAGACCTAGAGTTAGCAAGATGAAGAAAGCATATGCCCAGCATATCTCAAGCTGAAAAAACTAAAGCAAGCTTTCAAGTATGACAGTTGCAATATTAAAAGCGTCTATGGACAAAATATTAAAGGTGGTAGGAAACAAGAAAAGAAGATGGAAAGAATAAACAGTCACTATATAAAATAGAACTAGCTGGCACTTAATCCTTTTAAGAGATAATGATCAAGAACCAGAGTTACTAAAGGGAGAAGTCCAAGGAGGACTAAAGGCATCCGCCATAAGCAAGGATACAATTGATAGAATACCAATCAAAATATTTCATCAAGCTGATGAAACACTAGAAGCACTTACTCCTCGAGGCCAGGAGATTGGGACGAAAGTTCTCTGGCCGTCTGACTGGAAGAAATCCATATTTATACCCATTGTAAAGAAAAGTGACCTACATGACATGGAAATTATCAAACAATATCATTAATATCACATACAGGCACATTTTTGCTGAGGATCATTTAGCAATGGTTGCAGCAATGCATGGACAGGAAATTGCCTGAAATTCAAGGCAGATTTAGAAAGGGACTTCGAACAGAGGGCATCAGTGCTGAAGTCAGATGGTTCTTGCCTCAAAGCAGTAACTACCAGAAAAATATTTACTTGTGTTTTCTTATGCCAAGAGATCTGACGGTGTGAATCACACCCACTATGGATAGCCATGAGGAGAGTGGGAATTCTCGAATACTTCACTGTGTTTCTGGTGAACCCCTCCATGCATCAAAAGGCAGCTGTGAGAAGAGAACACAGGACTATTGCATCTTTAAAAATCAGGAAATTGTGCTTCAGGTTCATCATACTTATTCAGTTCGGAAACAGATTAAGTAATCTACGAAGGTGCAAAATATGAGAAGAAATTGGATGGAGACATATTAACAACTGACACGCAGTTGACACCCTTATTTTCTGGATATGAAGAGGATTTAAAGTACTAGCTGATGAAGATCAAGGATTATGGTCTTCAATATGAAGTACAATGCATGTAAGGAGATGCCAAATCCTTACAATCGGACCAGTAGGTAACAGCATGATAAATGAATAAAAGATAGTTGTTTTCAAGGGTTCCATCTTGTTTAGATCCACAATCAGTGCCCATGGAAGCAGACATCAAGCATCAAAGGATGCTATTGCATCGAGCCAATCTACTGTAAAAGACTTTTTAAAAGGGTGTGGGGTTGGGAGGGCGGAGTCTAGATCATAGATCATATAAAGCCTGTGAATCACATGCCTCATTAAAGAGAAACAGTTCCAGCCGTCACATTAGGAATGATATTAATTAAATCTTTGGTCCATGAATGATGTTATAAATATTCTAACTGCCCTTAGCAAAAAAAGAAAAAAGCTTCCCTACCCCTGCTTTAAAGTTTTCAAAAGCTACATTGTTATTTTAGGACTAAGAAGCACCTGACACTTATCATAGTGTTTTCAATTGCCTCGTGCATATAAGAGCTGTATAATGAATAAAACCAGAGAAGAATCCATGCATTTAAATTTTGAGAAAGTACCAGAGGAAAAGAGGAAGACCTTCAATAAGATTGATTGACACAGTGCCTGCAACTATGCGCTCAAATATAGCAATTGTGTGAGAATGGAAGGACGAGGGAATGTTTTGCTCCTTTGTACACAGAGTCTTATGATTCAGAACTGATTCAATGGCATGTGACAACAATAACATCTAATTTTGTATTAGGCTCTTCCCCTAATTCCTGAGTTGACCCTAGTGCATTTGTAAAATGCTTTTCACAATTTCTTTGTTCAGATTTCATGGATTAAAGATATGATGTTGTTTAGCACCGGACTCCTCTAGGAGACACAAAACCGAGCACAGGGCATGATAGAAATGGTTGGCGCTATGCATGTCAGTTGCAATAGCTGTTTGCAAAACACCTATTGCATTCTATGCAAAAGAGAAAAAAATGGATACATTGCTTGATGTAAAGAACTGTAATGCATAGGAGTAGAATTATGAATTATAATTGATTATGATTATCCTTGGCCAATAACAATGAAGTGTTCCTTATTATTTTCATTGGCCCATAACAGTATTTCATATGTGCAAGAGCATTAATGGCTTGAGAATGGGAATGAAAAAGCATACTCCTTCCAATGAGGCAGTAAAGCACAGGGATAGTTATGGATGAGTTTCTAGAATGAAACAGTTTGTGCACCTATCCCAGATCCCACACTTAACCATGGGGCCTTGGGTAAGTTACTGAGCCTCTCAGGCTTAATTTGCCTATTTAAAAAATAAGAATATTAAACATTCTTACATATCAGATTTTGGAAAGGATTAATAAAGTAGTTGACAGATTATTAAGGTCAGTTAATATCAATATAATCATTAAGAAAATAGTTACTTGATGCTATGGCTACAATGTTTATTTTGGGATGTGTTTCAGTTTAGGGTTAAGACCTATGAATGTTTGCATTTCCCTCTTATAGGCCTCTATCATTATATTTTCCATAGGCTTAGAAGCTACTGAGACAAGACACATTCCTAAAGCCCCTCTTTTCCAGAGTGCCTCAGGAAGCCCAAGTCCTCCTCCCAGCCTGGGCCTGCCCCAACTTGCTCTGGGAAATGAATGGGATTGCAGCACCAGACCTGGCTGGAGGCCACAGATGACTGCATTCCCAAAGAATGTCTTTCAAATTGTGCTCACTCCCTGTTGCTATGTTGGTTTTCTAAAATTTTGTTTTTCTTTTCCTGTATTTTTATTCCAAGGCAAAAATCAATTTAGAGGATAGGTTAAATGTCACAAGATGTGGATATTGAGTTTCCCTGAGAAACCATATATTTGGATGGTGAATTGTTCCTGGGACATCTGACCAGAGTCTAAGAACATCCTGTCCTCTCTTTCGGCTCATTCTCTCATCTCCTTCCAGTAACATCGACCACAAGAATACTCCTCACTTTCTATTGGTAGTGTTTCTCCAACCCTTCCAACTTGTATGTAAGGAATGCTTTGCTTAAAATATATAAAGTGAAATTCTTCAGTAAGAAGTAAGAAGATTTGGGACTCTGCGACTTCTTGGATCCTCAATTCATTTCCCTGAGCTCTGGTTGTATATGGATGGGCTTATATAAATCAATTCACCTTTCGTGTTCACAAGGCTTTTATGAAGGCAACCAAAAAACATTTGATATGCAATAGCTCTTCAAACACTCTTACGATTTGGGAGGGCATCCATTTATTGCTACATTCCTTTTTATATTCCATTTTTGTTGCAAAAAATAAGTAATATAAATTTAAGGCATCTAGAAACGATATTCTTAAGCCCTTAGATTTCTTAAATATGACTAACAGACTTGATGTCTTTATTTTTAATATTGAATGGAAAGGTGACAAAAGTTATTCTATGATTTATTTGCAGAGAGAGAGGAAGGGAAGGTGGGAAGGAGAGAGAGAGAGAGAGAGAGAGAGAGAGAGAGAGATTGAGATTCAGCCTTTGCGCACCTCAGCTTTTTATTTGGTTGCATTTTCCCCCGTGTTTATTTATTTTGGATAAACAATAAATACAGCCAGATTGTTAGTTGCGGCAGTTTTATGTTCCATAAAGTCCCTGCAATCTCTGAAGTAGAGAAAAAGAAAAGGAACCAGTCTTGGCTGACCACAGATGAATGAATACCTCTAATGCTTCACGGCTCTGAGCATGCGCATAGCCACGACTGATGGGAAAGCAGTGAGAATATTGATCTGGGGGTTACAAATAAATTGTTGCAAGCTGGGGAATTTGCAAAAATGCAATCCATGAAAAACTAGGAGTGACTGGCCTAGAGGTCTCTTATTTCCCTCTCAGCAATCTAGATGGAGTCTGCAAAGTGTGCTTAAGTGCCATTTACTGAATGGCTGCTCTGCCTATTTCCAACCTCTACAACTTTTTTGATGACGGGGGAAAATGTCATTTATCACATGTTGGTAAGGAACTGGAACAGATATTGTTAAATAAATGTGGACCTATTCACTAGAAAGCAGGGGTCAGATGGAAGACACTTTATCATTAGAAGAAAGCATCAGTATTCGCCAATAACCAGGGTTTGAAATCAACTCCAAGGTAAATGGAAAAAAGAGAATATGAAAACTTTTTTTTCCTTTCTCCCCCTTTTCTAAGCAGCAGCTTCTTCAATGGCACATCAATTAAAAGACCAATGAGATCAGTAGAGCATGATATTTAAAACTAAGAATTCCACTAAAATTCTCTACAATGATCCAAATTCTGCTACTCTTGTATTTGAAAACTTATATAAACAGACTGAAACTCTTTTAAAAAATCATTTTATTGGGAGTTTGTGGAAATGTTATCAAAATCCATACATGCATCCACTATGTGAAGCACCTTTGCACATTTGTTGCCATCAACATTTTCAAAACATTTTCTTTCTTCTTCAGCCCTTGGTATCAGCTCTTCATTTTTCCCCTCACCCCTCCCCTCCTTCATGAACCCTTGATAATTTATAAATTATTATTTTTTCATATCTTACACTGACCAATGTCTTCCTTCACCCATTTTTCTGTTATCTATCCCCAGGAAGGGGATTATACGTAGATCATTGTGATCAGTTCCCACTTTCCCCCCCAACCTTTCCTTTAACCTACTGGCATCACTAATCTCATTATTTGTCCTGAGGGATTTATCTGTCCTGGATTTTCCATATTTCCAGCTCTTACCTGGACCAGTGTACATTCTCTAGTCTAGCCAGATTTATAAGGCAGAATTGGAAATATGATAGTAGGTGGGGGGGGGGGAGGAAGCATTAAAGAACTAGAAGAAAATTGTAGTTTCATCAGTACTATAGTGCACCCTGACTAGCTCATCTCCTTCCCGAAACCCTTCTGTAAGAGGATGCCCACTTGCCTACACATAGGCTTTGGTTCTCCACTCCACACTTTCCCTCATTCTCAATGATATGGTTTTTTGTTCATTGATGCCTGATATCTGATTCTATTGACACCTTGTGATCACACAGGCTGGTGTGCTTCTTCCATGTGGGCTTTGTTGCTTCTGAGTTAGATGACTGCTTGTTTACCTTCAAGCCTTTAAGATCCCAGATGCTATATCTTTTGATAGCCAGGCACCATCAGCTTTCTTCACCACATTTGTTTATGCACCCGTTGTGTCTTTAGTGATCGTGTCAGGAATGTGAGCATCATGAAATGCCAGGTTAATAGAACAAAGTGTTCTTGCTTTGAGGGAGTACTTGAGTGGAGGCCCAATGTCCATCTGCTACCTTCAGACTAAATCTATAAATATATGTAAATAGATTTATTTCCCCATCACCATTATAAATATATTTACCTATGTATATGCATATATTTAGACTTCTACAAATGTCCTTTGCCTCCTAGTTCTTTCCTTTCTTTCCTTTTACTTTTCTCTTGTCCCACTGTCATGTTCAGCCTTCATTTGGGTATCAGTAGTTTCTCTAGGTTACATTGCCCTTGATCAAGTCCTAACAGGCCTCCCACAACCTTCCTCACCATCGACTTTGGATCACTTGTTGTTACTTGTCCCTGGGTTTATTGACACCTTCTTCCTTCTCCCCCACCTCCCCTTCTCCCTTCTCCCCCCAGATCTGCTTGTTTTGTTGTGTTCACCTCCAGATTGTTTGTCCCACCTATCTTATCTAGATAGGCATGCAGAGAGAAAAATGTGCACAAAAACAAGAGAGAACAAAACAACAAAACAAAACCAAACAACAAAATGGCGAAAAAAGAGAAAAGTCTATAACTAGTTCAAGGTCTGTCTGTTGACCTTTAGGAGTGTTTTCCAGTTGAGTCTGATGGAGTGTCATGCCCTCACCCCAAAGTCTATTTTTGGTATTACCTGGTGACTTAGTTGCTCTGCTCCCCTTCTTGTTCTATTACATGCCCTTAATGTTTTGCCCCAGTGTGATGAGGTCAGATTGGGCATAATTCCCACACTGTCTCTTATGAGGTAGGCCGTAGGATACCTGTTTATATACTAACGATAAAACTAAGGCTAATCTCTCTAAGATTAACCTCTAAATAGAATGAACCATCCTGGCTGAAAAACACTTTTTTTTTAAATTCGTCCTGAGACTATCAAGCACATCTTGCTTTCCTTATAGCACAGAAGATACTTTCCCATCCCCCTCCTCTCATATAACAACACAGCAAGATTAATTTTCTTTGCTTAATATTGACTAAGTGTTTGGCCAAATATTTCCCCGATCTCATCACATTTAAATTGTACAATAATACTTTGATGTAGGACCATTAGGCCTGTTTTACAGATGTGAAACCTGAGATACTGAGCTGTCAATCACCTGCCCAAATTCCTGTAAACATGTCTGTTTTTGAATCCTTAGCAAGTTCTTTTCTCCTTGGAGCAAGTGAACAGCTCTTCTTTGAAGGAGATGGTGGTCTGGTAGTTAGTGGCCCTTTGTACAAGAGAATGAAAAACTGCCTGGTCAATTATTTCTCATGTTTAAACCCATTGTTGCAACCACTGGGTGAAGCCATCTCATGGAACACCTCCTGCTTTCTCTCTGTCCCTCCATTTCAGCAAGCATGATGTCCTTCTCCACAAAATGGTCTCTCTTGACAATATGTCCAAAATACATGAAACAGAGTCTTACCACTCTTCCTTCTAAGGAGAATCCTGGTTGTACTTCTTCCAAGACAGAGCTGTTTAATTTTTTTTTTTGGCAGTCCATGGTATTTTCAATATTCTTCTCTACCACCATAATTAAAATCACAGGTTAGTATTAGGCCTTTTTTAAAATTCCTGATGAAAAGATATATCCCTGAGAACACATTTCTTGTTTTTACACCATGCATCCTTGTTTTTCCTTTCTTTTTCTTTTCCTCTCAAAAGACTGTATCAGCTCATGGTCCATGGCCAGGTTCTGCATGAGTACAATGAAGTGTTCTGGAATTCCCTTTTTCTCAAGGTTATTTATCTTTTATTAAGATACTGCTACCCACAGTGGGAAGCCTTTGCATTATGAAGAAGCAGTCTTCGAATAGTTAAAGTTATTTGTACTCAAGGTGATATGTACATGAATTTCCTGTCCCTTTATCACTTATTTCAAAGGATGAAATGGCCACAGAAGATCGAAAGTTTTTGACATGAAGGGTGTCCTTTTTTTTTTTCCCTTGTTTTCTTTTTTGTTGTATTTTTGGCATCACTGCCCTCTGGTGGTGGGAGTAGGAGGTCCAGCCTTCGCTCCTGTGGAGCCACTGCTGGAATTGAACCTCCATCCCAGTGGGCTGCAGTCCCTCGCACAACCATTCTGCCACTGGGGCTCAGCCCGAAGGGCCTCCTTTTTTGTGGACTATGCTTCAGACCTGTTTCAAGGAGTCTACTGGGACCTATTCCTTATCAAATATTGCCCTTTATGTTTGATTCATGCCACAGAAATGGAGGGTTTTCAAATAAATCAGGAGAAAAAAATGTGGGCTTAAGTGCACAGCCAGATGACGTCTGATTACTCACACAGATGACATCCTTGCTCGGTCTCACCACACACACTTCACTTCTTTGAATAAGTTTCTCTAACCTAACTTTACTAGCTTCCCAAGCAATCTGAGATCAGAAAACCAAGTGAGCCATTCCAAATCCTCTGTGGACCAATCTGAGACATGTGATCACAGTCTTAAGGTCAAATTGCATCAGACGCAGGTAGGAAGAGAGGAGAAATGGAGAATAGCTCTTGTCTTCCTATTGTAGTGGAATTTAACTGGAATAAGTGGATGTAATTTCATTTAAAAACCTTTCCCCTCTGCCACCTCATTAACACCTCCCAGGAAAGACAGCTGTGAGACTGTTAACTCTTTGCTTGCACATTCTAGAAAGTGCTATTGGCTGGGATCTCTGGTCCTTGTGAGAAGAAACCCTGCTGTCACCAATCTGGGTATATTTAGCATTGAAAGGAGGGTCTTTCCAAGACCCATATTTATACCCCCACAGCACACAATCCCAGAGATGGTGACACACATTTTTGCCAGCTTTTACATATTTTTTGAACTACCATAAGCTGCAGTATGTTGAAGGTTGTTGTTTTTTCCCTTTTAACTTGGCTGCCTTGAAATCTTCTTGGACAAAAAATGAGAGCGTATGTGAACATTCATTAATTTATTCACTCATTCACTTACTCACTCACACATTTAATAAATCACTTTGGATAAGTGCCTGCTATATGCGAGGCCCCTTGCCAACATGGGAGGTATGAAGCTGAAGAAGAGATGATCCTTTCCCTCAAGGAGTTTACTATTTAATGTAAGTGTAAGTCATCGATGTGAATAAAACCCCAAATCTCTCAAACTCTTTGCCACCAAGTAGAGGCTGACTCACAACGACCCAATCCACAGGTCAAGGTAGAAGAGCGGCTGTGAATTTGGAGTCTTTCTCATAAGGAGTGGTGGGTGGTTCAAACTGATGACCTTGCCATCAGCAATCCAGTATGCAGCCATTATGCCACCAACCTTCCTTCATTGATGTCAATGGAGTATGATGAAAATATTAGGTTACTGTGTGAACAAAGAAGGCAGAGGGGAAAATATTTGAACTGTTTTGAAGAAAATACTAGATGTTAGTTACATGGAAAAGAGCTGTGATGGGATGGGGAGGGGAGGGCACATCAGGAAGTTTGGTGTGACCTCTGAGACCAGGATCCTCAGCCACTCTTCTGGTCTGGAAAAGAATCCACTCCTGTGGCTCCATTTTTAGTCAACCGGTAGATCCGCAGGGTGGACAATCACTTTTGGGTAGGATACCATGGCATAATCAGCCATTTGAGATCAAAGGGGCAGCATTCACTCAAGGACAACTCTCAAAGGAGTCAGAAAAGAAGAAATGTAAAGGGGAAGCATAAGGAGGAAGAGGAATAAGAGATGTGTCTCTGAAAATTTCCGTCAATGCGTACAAACAAAAAGAGCATATACATTGTTGAAAGGAAAAATGGCCTGCTCTGTACATCTTCACCAATTCAAAATAAAAAGAGAAGAAATGTTTGTGAAAAAAATTCCACTAGTTTTCCATTTCAGTTTTCTCTGTGAACTTTTGTGGAAAGCACACAAACCTTTGTGGAAAGCCAGGAAAGCATGGTTTGGGCATGGTAGGAAGAGAGGACAATGTTGGAATGGAAAACAATGACTTTGTTTACAGTGTAGGGAAGATAGAAGTTAATACTTCTGTGTACTACCCAGACCCCCCTCTAGGATGGAAGCATACTTCTCCCAACTGCTAGGTATTTATATCTTTTGGATCTCAATTGTGCCCCTTTTGGAAATTGAGCTCAAAAAAAAGAGTTACTTTATTCAAGTTCATCACTCTTTCTAGGGACAACATGCCTTTAATTTACCGTCATCACGTCAATTCTGTCTCATAACAATCCTTCATGTGTCAAGATAGAACTCTGCTCCACAGGGTTGTCAATGTCTGATTTATGAGAAACAAACTACCAGAGCTTTCTTTCTGGGCAGTTCTAGGTAAATTCAAATCACGAACCTTTAAGTTCGTATCTGGGTACCTCACTGTTCGCATTAACCAGGGACTCCACATTCAAGATGTTGTTTTTAAGAGCTGTTGATTCAGTTCAACCTCACAGTGACCCTACGAACAATAGAAGAAATGCTGCCAGGCCCTGTGGCACTCTCATAACTTTTGTTATATTTGAACCCATTGATGCAGCCATTGTTTCAACCCATCTTTTTTTCACTCACTCACTCACAACTACCAAGCACCATGCTCTTTCCCAGTGTGTTAGTCTGTGTAGACTAGAGAGATAATAGTCTGCATAGACCAGAGAGATAAATCCAGGGAGACTCATATGTCTTTAAGAAAAAACTTTATATATAGTAGCAATTGAATATTGAGAAAGCATCTCATCCCAGTTCAGATCACATCCGTAAGTCCAATGTTAGCCCATATGGCCACTCCAAATGTACAAAGTCCTCTTCAGCCTCATGAAACACATGCGTTGACACCAAATGTAGGAAGATCACAGGTCAGTGGGTGGGAAATCTTAAGGATTCAGTGGTGGTGTAAATATCTCAGTGCCGGTAGGGTCTTCATGTGGTTCTTCCACTTCAGGGCACTACTGTATTTATTTTTTCAGCTGTAATCTGTCCCAGGGAGTCAGGAGATAGATAGATAGATAGATAGATAGATAGATAGATAGATAGATAGATAGATAGAATGTCTCCTTCCTCTAAGGAGAGACATGAGTTCCCAGAATCTGCATAAGGCCATGTCCATCCAGAGGCCTCATTGGCTATGGCCTGATTGACAGGTTAGATCCCACCCCCTCACTCTTAATCCTCTCAAATTGATAATTGATTATGTGACTACCACACCCAGAGACCAATGTCTCTTCATAACATATCCAAATGATGAGAGACACCATTTTCACTTAAATAAATAAACCGTTAAAAACATCCTTGTGAATTAGGTAGGGGTTAACATTTCAAATCTTCGTTCTGTTATCTAACAACTTAAATAATAGTTCAAGTCTCCTATTAGCTTGCTCTGTTCCCTGCAAACCGCCCCCCCCCCTTTCTCTCTCCCTCTTGTAGGATATTACTACCTGACTTCTCTGTTCCAATGTTTTGTATCGACATTATTCCCTCTATTACTTTTAAATCATCTTCATCGAGGACTGACATCTCCAGCTCCTTTTTTCAGTCTGGTAAGTTTGCTTTACTTTGAGTACTGCTGTCAGTTAGTTGATTTCTCATGGCCCTGTCTGATACATTGATCTCAATCTGATGCTTGCTTTTGTGGATTCTCTGTCCCAAGAATTCTCCTAAGTATTTTTTTTGTAAATTGTGTCCTGTTTCTACAATTACCTTTTATTTCTCTTTATCAGAAAATGCTCTTTAGATACAAGATTCTTGGTTGGCAATTTTTTCCCTCTCAGAATTTTCTGTGTCATTTCATTGCTTTCTTGTTCATAGTTTCTACTGAAAAATTGGGACTAGTTCTTATGGGTATGCTTTTGTAAGTAACTTTATTTTTCTTTAAATCCTTTTATTGGGGTGGCTCATTTAATATCTATTACAATACATACATACAACCACTGTGCTAAGCACATTTATGCACTTGTACATTTTTGCACAAATCATCATTCTCAAAACATTTGTTTTCTACTTCAGTCTTTGGTATTAGCTCATTTTCCCCTCCCTCCTCACTCCCCCTTTCCTCATGAATTTTTGATAATTTATAAATTATTGTTATTTTTGTCATATCGTACACTTCCAACATCTTCCTTGGCCCATTTTTCTGTTGTCCATTCCTCAGAGAGGAGGTTATATTTTGATACTTGTAATGGGTTTCCCATTTTTACCCCACCTTTGCTCCACCCTCCCAATATCACCTCTCTCACCACTGATTCCCTAAGTTTCCAGTTCCTATCTGTAAGTAATTTTTGATTTTCATAAGTTGTTTGCAGGATTATTTCCTCATACTTAAAATTGGAAAGTTTCACTACATATTGTGGTGATTTTCTTTTGGGATAATTCCAGTTTGAGGCTCTTTCAGCTTTTCGAATCATTTTCTCCTCTTTTAAGTATTTGAGAAGTTTCCTTTCACTAGGTATTAGATTTTTTTCTTAAGTTGTTTTTGTCATTATTTGCTTCTTTCTATTCTGAATTGCCCATCAGATGAAAGTTACTCTTGACCATCTTCCACGTAATTCCCTTTTTCCTCTTCTTATTGATTGATTGTCATAGATTTTTATTGACATATTCAAGTTAACAAAACTTTCTGATGCTTCCATTCTACAGTCTTACTCTTTTAAAGTGTCTAATCTTAATATCTTATTGTTAATCTTCTATATATCTATTTGCTGTTTTGAGCAGTTTAAAATTTTTCTTTTATTTTGTCAGATTGCTCATGTTGTGTTTTCCTGAGTTTTTCTAAGGTGTTCATTTCTACTTTTCCTTAATTCTTTTTCTCCTTCTTTCATTTCTTTTTTCAAAGCACTAGAGATCTTTTTCTCCATCCATTAAAAGTCTGTGGAAGGAAATCACTATTCTGAATTCTTTTTCCTGTGATCCCAATGCTTTTTTATTCTTCAGGAGGATCTCTTGGCTCTCTGCAGTGGCTACTTGTTTTTCCTACAGTATCTTGCTTCTCACATGAATCAAAATGATCTGTTTCTCTGGAATATTGCAATATTTTAATATTTGTTTCTATTGTTGATCAGGTAATAATTAGGTAGGTGGTAGCTCTCTAACTGTTGCTGTTGAAAGTTCAAGGGTGGATGGTGTGTGGGCACAGTTCTGTTAGATGGAAGAGAAAGGAGTAACAAACATAGAAACACAAAGTATTCACAGGTCAAAATGGGTGTATATTCTCTGTCTCTCTCTCTGTCTCTGTCTCTGTCTCTCTCTCTCTGTCTTAGTGACTTGGGCAGTCCAGCGCTTTCCCAGGGTGAATATAGTAGAAGTACAATTTCAGATGCATAAAGGTAGGAGTTGGTGACCTTGGGAAATACAGTATTTTTGAGAGTTAAGGATAGGTCGGCCCCTGTTGCCCTGGGACTCACTGCTTGTTTTTAACTCAAATCTCGATTTATCCTCCCCATGCTTTGCAATAGTCTGACCATTTCTGTCCTTGGAAAGTGGAGAGAGAAGTGCAACTGTCTTCTTTGTAGACTGAATGATATTCTTGGTATTTCTCCATGCACTTGGTTCGCAGGGGGAACAAGGGAATTGCCCACAGATCTTTTTACAGGCCTTCCAGGGATTGCCCTGTACCAGGAGAAGGATTGTTAAATTCAGGGCTAGGCTGCTGTGATTTTTGCCGCTCTCTTATTCTCTTTATGTGGGTTCCATTCTTTCCTTTTTTTCTATTGGTTTTCAGTTCATTTCTTTTCCCCAGGTATTAGGAGGGTTTTCCTGGGGATTTTTCCCCTTTTGATTTCTTTTGTTGGAGAGGGTCAGTGTAGTTAGTCTTTCTAGGCTGCCATCTTTTTTCCAGGAGCCTGCCACCCTCTATTCTGAGGAGCATTCTAGTATTTCTTTAAAGACAGATTTGATTGTTCTTCTGGTAGCCCCCGATGCTTTCAATATGAGTCACCCACACCATAATTCAAATGCATCAATTCTTCAATATCTCTTGTTGATTATTTAGCTTTCGCATGCAAAGAGACAATTAAAACCACCATAACTTGTGTTTGGCACCTTTTAGTTTTCAAAGTAATATTTTTACTCCTTAACATTGTAAAAAGATCTCTGACAGCAGATTATCCCAATGCAATATGTCATTTGATTTCTTGCCTACTGCTTCCATGAGTGTTGATTGTGGATCCAAGGCAAATAAAATCCTTGACACCTGACATCTTTTCTCATTTATCAGGATGTGGTTTATTGTTCCATATGTGAGGAGTTTTGTTTTCAATAAATTGAGTAACAATGCATACTGAAGGTTGTAGCCTTGCTCTTCATTGATACATTCCTGACGTGTCCTTCACTTTTGGCAAGGATGGTTTGCATGTTGCAGGTTGTTAGTAAGTGTTTTTCCAATCCTGATGCCACATATTCTTTTTCATATAGTCTATCTTCTTGGATTATTTGTTCAACCTACAGTTGACCATGCAAAAATATGGTGATGGGATACAATCCTGATGCCCATCTTCTTTGCATTTTAAACCATGCACTAACCCTTTGTTCTGTTTTATAAACTGCTTTTGGTTTATGTACAGGTTAAGAATGAACACTGATAAATAACTGCTCTGAAATTAAAATTCTTCACTATGTTAGTCATGATTTCTTGTGATTCTTATAATTGATTGTATTTGCATAATCAATTAAACAAAAGTAAACATCTTTCTGACATTCTCTGCCTTCATCCAAGATCTAATTATCATTAGTAATGATATCTCTCATTTTATGTTCTATTCTGAGTCTGTCTTGGATTTCTGGCTACAGAAATTATGCTACAATGGCTTTTTGTACTATCTTCAGCAAAATTTTACCTGCATTGGTGATTGGTAATATTTTTAGATAATTTTTGCATTAAGTCAGCTTTTGTTAGGATTTGTCCAAGATTAATTTTTATGGCTAGTTGGTCAGGAATAGGTCTTCCAAATTCTTCCCATAGAACAGTGAATGTTTTCAACTCTATATCAGTTTGTCAGCACTTTTCAATTGACTTTCCATTAGTTCCTGAATTCTTGTTTTTGGTTTTGTGTGTGTGTGTGTGTGTGTGTGTGGGTGTGGGTGTTTGCGTGCAAATACCATCAATTCAGCTTGGATTTCTAATGTTAATATGTTAATATCATTGATTGTTGATTATACGCTACCTCTTGAAATGATTCCGCATTGACAATATCATTGATTGTTGATTATACGCTACCTCTTGAAATGATTCCGCATTGACAAATTCTTTCTGGTATAGTGAGTCATATTCAGGATAGAGTAGTATAAAGACCAGATCCCTTATAGAAAGTGACTATTCTAAATATTCGTCTTAGCTCAGGAGCTCTCAGTAAGATACTTTGAAGTCTCTTTCCCAACTATGTCACACTGCAACTTCTTTCTTTTGTCAGTCTTTCACCTCAGATTTCTCACAGGCAGTGTTTATTGGCAGATAGTACAAGAGGAGATAAAAATGCTCAGAGAGGTGAATAAGCTTAAATAGTCATCTTGGTAGAGATTTGGAATGGCTAAGTTGCCCCTGAAAACAGGATGGGTGGAAGTAGCCAATGAATGGTCAATGTGAAGGTCTAAATCCTCCAATAGAATTTTAAGGTAAAGTGACCAGATTTTAAATGGGAAATCATTAACCAGTGAGGTGGGGGGGGGGGTGTGCTTGATTAAAAATTTGGTCTATGTGGAGAAACAGAAATGTTCATAGAATGCAAAAATAGTATTGCAATATATTTATTTTAATATTAAAATGCCATAGGACGTTGTTAAATTGTTAAAAAGTGGGAGGTCTGGTCACTTTATTTTAAGGGGAAATTTGAACTTTGGAGGGATTTTTAGGATTGAGGACTCTGTTACCTTTATGTGTGTCTTAAATACCCCCTCCATCAAGCTTTTCTTCCTATAACCCCCACAATATTGAGATAATTCTCAAATAAAGCTCTTGCATGCATATATCAGAGGTTAATTTATGGGGAACCCAAGCTATAAGATAGTATATATTTCTGGCTAGGTAAAGACTAAGAAACTGCAAGTTAGAGGTCTAAACATTGTTATTTAAGAGAAGTAGTGTAAGAAGGTAAGGTGTAAGTACTTATATCTGAAATCTGTGGGGAGTCATTGAGTTGAAAAGGGATTGAACAGCAAGTAATTTTTAATACAGTTTTATTATTTTTAGTTGGAAATAATTTTGTCATGAGCATTGTTATAACATCTGTTATCTCTGATCAGAATGCAGTTGAATTTTCTCTTCCCCCTTTTTCCTCACTCAGAGAAAAGGTCTAAGGGGAAAAAAAGATGTTCACCCAGCACAATGGCAGAAAAATTGGCTCTTAATCTTTCTTTGAATGAAGGATTAAAAAGTCTATCCATTCCAGTTCCCAAAATGCTGGCTCTGCACAGAAAAAGCATATATTAGAGTCTCTTGATTTGACTCTAGATATCTGCACTTGACCTTGCTCTAGCTCTGCTCTATATTAACACCTGCTCCAAGTCACTTAGCTACTCGGGATCTCTAAGTACAGATACTAGAGAAACGATCTGGAAGTTACCTTTCCACTTCATAACTTCATTCAGTATGAATGGACCTTAAGACGCATGTTTGGAACTGCTTTGAATAGGGGATCAATAACTCGTTCTTAAATTTAACTGTTGTAAAATGTGTCTTTTGCAAAACTCTGTCACCACATTACGCTCATGACAGCAGCAGCACCAACACACAACAGCCCAGTGAGTTCTTCATCATCTAAGTGAGGGGGTAGTTCTCTGTCTGATCCAGTTGCAGATTTCACCAAAGGATGAATGAAGGAGAAATTCCAAGACAAGGCTCCTGGATAACCAATGGCTTCCCGGAGTCTATCTCATAGAGCACGAAGGTTTAGAGATAGAGTACACAATGGAACCTCTAAGGTGTTTTTCCCTCATGGTGTTCTGATGTCAATGGGGAAATGAGCAACAAGAGATGGGCCAGTGAAGGAGGAGGAGAGCCAAACTCTCTAGATCACCTTTCTGTTTGGGCAGCCCAGCACATACTTGGTTTCAGGTAGCTGACTAGATAGCGGAATGCATTTTTCTGTATGGGGGTCCATGTCAAAGGGTAGCACAAAGGTGGTCAACATATGAGATTTTGGGGATTTGGGGGCAAATGAGGGCTAGGCTGGGGCTCTGGGGCTGACTGTAATTCCCCAAGGCGGACTTTTATCAGGACACCTGGGCTCCAAAGGTCAAACCTCCTCCTCACCAAAAAACAAAAAACTCAACAAGAACTATGTAAATTCTGGTGACCTTTGGTGACCCTGACCTGTCATTTTGTGCACCTTTAAAAAATTGCACCTGTTCAAGGGTTAGCCTTGAAGACTCCAATAATCCCTTGCTGTCAACTGACTGTCTGGAGGAATATAGCTGAGACTTGACTCAATGGGCAAAAAGGTGTGTGCACGAACTGTAAGACTTTAGTGGCAAATCCTTCCTTCTCAGTAATTTTTAGAAGGCCAGTTTACATATAAAGTTGGATTTCCCCTAGATTAGTGGTCACATCAGCACTTAAAATGCTAGCAGTGGGAAAGAATCAGTAAAATGTTTGTCTTGAAAATGGAAGACAGAAGACACCTGGCTCACAGTTCATACTGAACAGGGACACAAAGCCGTTCTTATTCTGAGTCGGAATCTGTCTGTAGTCTACAGTAAGAAGACAAAAGAGGATTGTTAGCATTTCAAGGCACCTTGACACAGTCATACTGTTTGACTCTTTTATTAATTGCCCCATCTGCTAAGTGAGAGCTCTCTGACACAGGTTGGTTCAGAATGCTTAAAGCCCTTAGTCTGCTTCCTATTGGTTCCACATGTGTTTGCATTTGTTCTCAGTAGGCAGAGATTCCAGAGAGAAAATGAACCGCTGCAGATCGATTGCAGTATCAGTCATGCAGAAGACATGGTGAAGCGTGCCATTTGATTTTGATCTAGCTTTAACCCTTGCAAGGCCTCATTGCTGGTTCTCTTGGCTTTTGTTTGCCTAGATTTTTGTTTGAAGTCTTCAATGCCAAGGGTGGGGAGAAAAGGCAGTGTGATGCCCTTGCTTTAGGGAATGTTATGTTTCCCCTTAGTCAATCAATCCTCTGTGAGACAGAGCTACAGAGAAGACAGAAAGCATCAAATGTGATGTGTGTGTCTTTGGGTGTGTGTGTGTGTGTGTGTGTGTTTATGTGGGTGAGAGAGAGAGAGTTGCTGCTGTGAACAAAATGCCTTAGTTATGTAACTATTGATAACTCTTAACAAAAGCACATTGACATAGTAGGCAGTCTGGGTCTAAACTGATGAAAGACAGACCAACCAAGCTCGAGGGTTTATTGAGATGACCATCCTCCCCAGTATGATTTGTTTTTGCCATTTCCTTTCTTCTTCCTTTAAAGGGAAGATTCAGTGTGATTGAGTCAAGGATGTGGTGTCTCTTTCAGCCTCAGCTTTGAAATTTCTACATTTGGCCTGGATTTTGTTACAGCCTTCAAGATACTGTGATATTTTTTCTATGTCCAACTTGGAGATAGAAGAGAGAAACAGGAAAGGCGTGGTGTCTCCCCTCCAAGTTCCTTTTTCCTAGACAGGATGCTAAAATATTTGAAAGGAAAAGCATTGATGAAGCTGTGGAATGGGTCTGGAGGGTGCATGAATGTGTGTGTGGATGAGAATGAGTGTGAGAGAGAAAGAGGGAATAGAAAGAATGGGAGACTTGAACAAAAACAAAGCCACTGGACAGTCAAATAGAGCTTTTGCCTTGAACTACGCTTCTTCTTGTTAGGTACATTTTTGTGTGTGTGTGTTCCCTGCTCTGTCCTCTTTGCTCAAATAATATTCAGGATCCTAAAGATGAAGGCTTGGAGAAAGGACACATACATCTTACTAAATAGTTGAAAGCTAGGAGTTTAGGGAATGATCAAGAACAACTTTCTTGTTGGTTCCTGAACACTCATTTTTCTGAACTATGCCTCTAGTCAAGATGTGACTTTGCTCTGCTGCGTTAGGTAGGTTTTCTCTTTTCATTCTTCAGTTCTTAGTGTTAGTATAAAAAAATACCACAAAGAATAAAAATGTATTTTCTCACCATTTTGGAGACTAGAAGTCTCAATGCAGGGCCCTGACTCTGGAGGGAAGCCCTTCAATGTCTAGTAACTGTATCTTCAGCTTTTAGTAACTCTTGGAAGTCCTTGGCTTTCCTTGAAAATTCATGTACCTCCTTCTTCACATGATGTCTTTACTTTGTCTGTGGTTGTTTTGCCTGACACTTCTCAGACGTAGGACCCACCCTACTCTGGTATGGCATTATTAGCATCACACAAGAGACATCCTATTTCCAAACAAGGTCATATGTATAAGTACAGGGGTTAAGAATTCAATATAGTTTCTTGGGGGAAATACAGTTCAGCCTCTATCGCTCTTCCATCCTGTCTTCTCTGGGAAGGGGGCAGTTCATAATAGTTTGACAGAAATGAAACCAGATGTTTGGTGGAGTTTGGTGAACCTGTTTTCAAGATGGCACTTAGAATCATGGTTCTAAGGCGGACAACTGGGCAGTCAGTCAAGGTGGAAATCACATTTACATTCCTTGCTCCTTCTTAACATTCACCCATGCAAGTCTTTCTAGTAACACAATCTATGGTGATGTACCTTTTTATTGTTCTTATTTAATTATTAGCTGTATGAAATATAAAAAACTACATTTTGGGTATATGTTTTTAAAATTCTTAAAATGCTCAGTAGGGCAGCAAACTGGTTGTTAAAGTATTTGTAGCCCACCCCAGGAAATGGATTGTCATTAAAGAATTTTATTCCTTAAAATCTTGCTGTTTGGGGGCAATAGAAAACATGACCCAAATTGACGTACATTAAAAGGCATTTTATGGACTCATATAAGTGTGTGGAGGTAGGAGTAGTGTTTACTTTTGATGTGGCTGAATTTAGGGACTCAAAAATCCTCAAGAGTGGATTATTTCTGTTTGGGTTTCACATATTCTGTCAGGATTTCAACTTGGTGGTAGATTTTTCTCTTTTGTCCTTTTAGTTCTTTCAGTTTGAATGTTTTCCTATTTGTGGTTCTCAAACTCCAGGTCTTTACACATCTCATATTAATACTTTACTTTGTCTTCTCAAGCTGCTCTCTGAACTCTTCTGTGTAGCGCTATCATTTTTTCCCATTGGTTTAGCAACTGTACACTGGAGACCAATTCTCGAGCGTCTTCTGACATTCACCTTGATCTTTTTCTTTCCCTCTTTATTCAAACCCCTTTTTCCTTTTTCATGCATGATAGTCATTATGCCACATCACAACTTGTCTCATCTTCAGTCACTAGTGTTTAGTACATCAAGCCTGTTCTTGATATGATCTGTAATTTCAAAGGGAATGTACTCAACGCTGTATTTTGACTCGTATTTTTATTTTTTCAGCCTCAATATTAGCTTTTGTATGAACATCGATTGGTCTGTTCCACAGCCAACTTTGCTCTTGTTTTGCTGATGATATTGAGCTCTTCCATAGTTTCTTCTCACAAATGTAGCCAATTTGATTCCAGTGCATTTCATC
Source organism: Nesogale talazaci (assembly GCA_004026705.1). Classification (NCBI taxonomy): domain Eukaryota; kingdom Metazoa; phylum Chordata; class Mammalia; order Afrosoricida; family Tenrecidae; genus Nesogale; species Nesogale talazaci. Next base: position 163,355 of record PVJH01001650.1, on the reverse strand, counting down.
TGGTTAGGCTCGCCTGTATTGTCAGCAGTTAGTTTGTGCTGTTGAAAAGGAAATTTGCAAAAGAAGAAGTCACTGGTCCTTCAACATTCTATCTACCATGGGATGGCTTCCAGCTTGTTTCTCTCCTAAGGCCTTTCTCTCTCCTACTTTTGCTTTCCAATCATCAGTAATTCCCAATGCATCTTGATTGTATATTTGATGAGTTTCACACTGAAGAAGTTGGTAGATTCTTCAACATATTCATCATTGACTTCAGTGGTTGGTACAAAAATTAGATTTGTATTTACTGGTTTCCTTGTAGATGTATACATATTATTTTATCACATACAGTGCTGCACTTCAAGAGAAATTTTAAAATGCCTTTTTTTGAAGATAAATTTGTATTTCTTAGCATAGTAAAACATGAGATCACGTGATTCACAGTCACCAAATACCACTACATTTTACCCCACTAATACATAACATGCTGACCTAATAATGTTCCATTTCAATTTTTCTACATGCATATGTACAGTCCACATTCTGATTGATTAATGGGATGTTTTCAGCTATTTCTTTTCATGCTGTGTCCTGCCCTGTCAGGAAATGCTGGGGCAGGACTCCAAAAAGTCCCCCAAGCTTTTCTCCATCCAAATCATTGAAGTCAACTCTATCTTGATGAGACAGCTATTTTCCAGTCACCATTTGGGTATCTTTCAGTCAAAGGGTCTTGTCTTGCAGGAATATATCAGACAATTTTCCTAAGTTATTCAGAAAGGCTTCAGTGGCTTAATCTTTCAGAACTGGGCTGCTTATTTCTTCTTCATTGTCTTCCCATAGTCTTGGAAATGCCATCAAACCTACTCACCAGGCCTGGCTGAAGTACTAGTGGCATTGCTTTCAACATCATAGTAAGCATGCAAGCCATTATGGTACAATAAACACTAACAACAAATGGCGGTCTCAACTTCTCTCTCTGTTTCCCTCCCCTTTTCCATCCATCTATAATCATTCTCACTCTCTCATTCTCATTTGTGTGTGTGTGTGTGTGTGTGTTTATAGTTGTATATCAAAAGTCCTGAATTTGGCATCAGGATTTCTGGATGCAAATCCTAAATCTGGTGTTTACAAACTCTTTGATTTTTTTGACAAGTTACCAAAAATTTTGATTTCTTTTAAGTTGTACACCAATAATGTGAGATTGGACTGATTCCTTATAATTTCTAAAGAAATAAGTAATCATTGATGATCTCACCCATCTCTTATGACTTACTGCTGTCACAAATAGAGATGATTTTCATGAAAGTTTAACAATTGCTTAAAATTTTTCATATAGCCTCAGCTGGAGAGTTGTCCAAATCTTTTATAATCTATAGGTACCCCTGTATTTCAGAAGGAAAAACTGATATGCTATGCAAATATATCTTCTTCTTCATTGTCAAAAACCCTTCTTGAGTGTATACTTTTTGCTTACATTGTACCCAGAAATTCATTCCATTTATCTTTCTTATGCTCTGTCATCTACCTATCCATGTATTATCTATATATCTACCTATCAATCATCTCTTATCTATCTTCTATCTATCTAATCTATCATCTACCTGATTTGTCTTTCCAATGAAAGCATTTTTTGCTGCATTGAAGGTTGAGCCCTGCCACAGGAATCTATTAGTCCACAAAACTTTCACCTACCCACAAACATTTCAACAGTGGAGGCTCAAAAGTCCTATTCAGAGACAAATGTGCACACCACATTTACCGCCTGCAATTCGATCCCTGAGCATCACTTGATTAGAACGAACATTATAGTGTATTGTAATTCTTTTCATTTAAATAGCAGCCAATAAATTTATACTACAATCCACTCCTCATGACAAGAGTATAATCAAGAAGGTTTCATTTAATGCCACTTTAACTAGTTGACAGCTAAATATTTGTCAAATTCTTTAGGTGCCCAGGGCATGTGGAATGACCCAGTATTTACAAGACTAGTAAACACTCATATACAAAGAATGTCATATGTATACTTGGTGCAAATTGAGATCACATTTTTGACTTAGCTCCTTAAAAAGTACTTTAGGAGTACAGATCATTGCAGATGATTACAGAGAAGCTTGGGTAAGGCCTTAGAAATGTCCAGCACATAGTAAGGACCTGAGACCTGTAAAATGTAATAATAATATGGTGATAGTTATTATGATTTTGACTACCAAATAGCATATGGGACAATCTCAATTCTATTAGATTTTTCCAGCCTAAACTGGCACATACATTGGTCTCCCCCATGTTTAGATTCACCATTCAGGCTAAGTCATTGATCCAAAAGGCATGGATGCATTTATTACTACCTCAGTACATATTTAATGTACATATTATACTCAGTACAGTATAATATTTTTATAATATGTAGAACTTGCTTTTTTTGAGAGTTTCACATAACATCCCAACTGATCTGCTATTTTACCCCCTGCCATGGGGTTGGCGTCTGAGAGTCCAGGTGTGTCAGAGTGGAACGATAGGATTCGAGACAGCTAGTTTGGGGAAGTAGCTTTTCGGGGATTTCTTCTGAGGCACCCCTAGGTGACTGTGAATCATCAATACTTTGGCTAACTGCTATGTATGTTAAGCATTTGCACACTCTAGGCTCCTCTGCCCTGGAGGGATAGTGGTTATGTGTTGGGCTGATAACCTCAGGATCAGCAGTTGGAAACCCCCACCTAATCACAGGAGAAAGATGAAGTTTTCTACTCCCATAAAGATAAAGGCTTCTGAGCCTCACAAGATAGCTTCCTCCCTAGTCCCATGGGGGACACTCCTGGCCCTCCTTCCCTTGCTCTTCATTTCCTCTTTGACAGAGGATATATCATTTTCTGATCTAATACATCTTTACTGAGGATGCTTATTGCCTATTGTCAGTTTCTCTCTGCCAGAACTGAACTCCCTGAGGGCGAGGAAGGTTGTCCCTTTACTTGACTGTCCTGGTTGTTGGCATCTGCAGCACTTCGTGCACAGTGTGGAGGGGCTCATTAATGCTGCACATCCTCAGTTTCATACTGCGTTCACTTAAACCCAGAGAGGAGTTGTTTTGTTTTCTATACCACACGATGTTTTCCCCAAATCTGCAGTAAATAGTAGATATGAGCTAGTCTATTTTAAGTGCAAAAAAGAATATAATTTTGTCTTAGGCAACACTTTCTTATAGCCATCCTATTCATTCTGAAAACTTTTTCTTCCATTGTCACATCTGGGAATGGATAGCTGTTCAGCATGTTATTGGTTACGTTTAGAATGCAAGTGAGAGAATAGACTGTACAGATGGTATGACTGAACAACATGGTTACTTAATTGTGAGTTGGGATTCCAGTAGATGGAAGGGGAACTTTCTATTGTATTTTTTATTGTTGTTATCTAGTCAGTGCTGATGGTCTCAAACCATCTTCATGATCAGTGATAAGTTTGAGCATAGTGTTTATGATCATCCTGGCTCAAAATTTCTTTCAAGCTTTTATCTCATATCTGAGCAGACATCAAGTACTCTAAGGCGTTGTTCCCTGTAACTCTTCTTCACTAGTGTGTCATATATCAACTTAGTTTCGTGGAACAAAAATTGGAAATAGTTGCAGCTTAATCAAGATAAGTTCAACCTCTTGGATATAAAAAATGGTGTAAAAGCCATAGTACACCTTAGTTCTTGTTGTAGTTACATAATCTGGAGTCAATTTAAGGATTAAGAGTGTAGGGGTGGAGTCTAACCAGTCAATCAGGACATAGCCAGTGAGGCCTCTATGTGGGCATAGCCTTGAGGCTTCTGGGAAGTCCTAGACTCCTCTCCTCTCTTCTCCAACTCTCCCCCAAGCTCATCTCCCTGTAAGACTCTCAGCTCACTTCCAAGGAGACATTGCAGCTGACAAGACACATGGAAATAAACTAGTCCCCTGAGCTGGAGGCACCACATGGAGACCCCTGTCAGTGCTGAGATACCTTTACCACCACTGACTCCACCCACTGGCCTGTAATCTTCCTGCATTTGGCATTATTGCATGTGTTGTGTGAGTCTGAAGAGGAATTTATGGAATGGTACTATAAATATGTGCTGATATTGGACTTTGGGGCTTGAATTGGACTGGGTTAGGATGCTTTCTTAATGTACAATTGCTCTTGTATATGAAACTCTTTTCTATACACGTATGCATGTTTATGAATTTGTTTCTCTAGTCTACACGCTAGCATAGTTCTCAAGCACATATATTTTCTTTTTTGAATTACATTTTATTGGACTATATTCTCTGTGTCATTTTCAATGGCCTCACAGGAAACTGGAAAAAGGAGTACCTAAGATAAGACTCAATGAATTCAGATTATGGTATGTGTGAGCACTATTGAACATTCTATGCCTGTGAAAATAACAACAGATCTATCTTGACAGACGTATAGCCAGATTGCTCTTTAGAAGTTGGGTTGGGGAGGAGTTAATCAGGAAGAAGTGCTTTATTTCTGGGACTTCCAAAACAGAAGTTTCTTTCAAAAGAAAAAGACCACCAATAGGATTGATTCACATGGTGATTACAAGAATGAGTTCAAACATAAGAACGACTGGGGATATGCTAAGATCAGGACATGTTCTGTATTGTTACAATGAGTTAACTCCAACTACATAATTTACCAATAGCAGCACCACAGAAAAGTAAGTTAATTTTTAAAAGGGGTGTCGAGGTAAGGACAGTCAGCCTGGTATCATCAGGGAAGCAGTTAGGGATGTAGTCAGCTTTCTGTTCTACTGCATTTAATGTGTGGCACTTGTGTTCATGATCTGAGATAGTGGCTAGCTGGAAGTCTTCATATTTGTGCTCTCCTGACAAGGATAAGTTAGGTAAATGAAGCTCAGGTATACCATATTTGTGTACAAATAATATATAGCTTGTATTTATATATTTTCATCCATGTAACCCTCTTGTTCATTAGTCCTACCATGCTTATGAGATGTATCTGTGCATTATGTATGTGGGTATGCTAGATGTAAAAAAACAACAACCTCAAAACACAGCAACACATTTGCTACAACGTAATGGCCAGGATTTAGTCTTAGGTCTATAACTGTCCATAAGGAGGTCTAAAACTATAGCTCTTTTTTGGGCTCATCACTGGGCCAAACACTTGGGTCTGTTTTTAGTTAGAGGCAGTCCACAGGTTATGAATGTCCAATTTATGAATAACTCCTCCTTGTACTTTAATTCAGGGATTCAAGCTGGTTCTCTCTTGGACAGATTAAACAAAACAAGAACAGACCACACTTTTCTACCCCTTTGGGATTCACCAGAGTACACATCATAGGGGGAAAAAAAGATGGAGAAAAGTCTCAGAATTGGAGATGCAGAAAAGGCATAATGAGTCTTTTTGGAGACTGATGTATGAGGTGGAGAGCACGTATGCTCGAATCGGATTTGACAGCCATCTTTGAGGATCAAATTTAATGTAATGCAAACATGTTCCCCTCTGGAAAGGTTTTCTGAGTCCTGGTGGTTCTGTTGGATAAGCAATGGACTACTAGTAACTATAAGGTCAGTGGCTGAGACCCATAGATTCCTCTGTAGAAGAAAGATGAGTCTATCTGCTCCCATAAAGATGTATAGCCTTTGAAGCTCTCCATAGGGTGACTATGATGCCAATGATTGCATTTGATTTTTAGGGTATTTGAGATACAACTGAGGCTAGATTAAAAAATGCCTGGGATAACAAAAAAAAGTTAATACAAATTCTATCTTTTTTCCCAGGAAGACTCTTGATGATATGCATTGACACAGCGACTGCAACAATAGGCTCAAACATAAGAGAATTGTGAGGCTGGTGCAGGACTGACCACTGCTTCCTTCTGTTATACATAAGGCTGCTGAAAGTCAGAGCCTACTCCATGGCATCTAACGACAAGGCCTAACAGCAATTCATTCAACAAAGTTTGAAGACTCTGGCCATCATGATTCCTTGAATTCGAAATTCCCATGATCCTTTTGATTTATACTACTGTTTCTGTGGTTGATGCATCATGAGAGTAGATGGGTTTTTCTGACTTTGCTTTGGGCTATGGAACTCCAACACTAATTTTCACTCTGTTTTAAGTGTATGTCTCTGATTTGACTGCAAACAAGTCGAGGCTGATAGCCTTAGGCAAGGAGAAGGAACTAGAAAGAATCTTAGCAAAGACCCACCTGAGTTCAGTCTTAGTGTTTGATGTTGACTGCCTGAGCAGATGCCAAGTCTGGCACTTCATTGATCTGAACTTTCGTTTCGGAACCATTGAGATGATAAGATTCCCTGGCTGCTTAGCAAAGTTGTTTTAAGGATCAGATAAAAGTAGAGATAAAACAGATGAAATGGTTTATAAATATTTCCCCCATTGTGATATATTTGATGAATAAAGAATACACATCAATTTGAATATATATGAAGCACAGGAAACTCATCTGTTGAATTTACTTGTGCAGGCACATAACTGCTATTTTAATCTATCCTTAAGAAGAAACCCAGAATATCATGGCTTTGGCAGTATCAACGTGATGGGTTTTAGTTGAATAACTCTATCCTAATTAAAATTCCAATAGAGTGCAGTAAAAAAGAAGACATATCTGGAGTGCCAATATTATTCTAAAACAATTGTTTTTGATGTTACAAAGTTCCTTTTAGAGGAGCTTACATTTTGAGCCACTGTTTTATAGGGGAGATGTCAGTGGGTGGGTTAAATTGAGTGAGCCCTTAAGCACATATGAAAGAAATTCTTGTTTCGCAAAAATTGCTGCTTCTGATCGCAGACACAAATTTTACATCCTTTTCTCAATAGGCCGCATTTTTGATAAATTAACAAACAAAGCCAGAAAAAACTAAAACCAACTTACTGAATTGGTGCCACCTAAAGGGCAGAATAGAACTGTCCATGTGGTTTTTTGACAGGAGAATTTGGAGGACATGGAAACGTTTTTCCTACACATCACAAATTTGTTCCTCATCCTCTTTTATTCCGTGCATACTCCCCCCTTTCTTGCTGTTAGAATGAAATCTAGACCTGATCTCAATTGAAGTGTTAATTGAAAAGTGCACATGTCTTCACTGTCATGTTTGCAGGGTTCCAAATCCAATTCATTGCCATCAAGTTGCTGCCAATTCATGGCACCCCTGTAAGGCAGGGTAGAATTACCCCTGTGAGTTTCCAAGACCCTATATCTTTATGAGAGAACGAAACCCTGGTGTTGTTCTCCCAGGAATCAGCTAGTAGTTTTGAACTGCTTACCTTAACCTCTATGCCATCAGGATCTGCATTTATGAGAGGGATGCTGTAATTCCAGTACAGTAACTTTAGAGCTCCTTGACAATTTGTATCTGCAAATACAGAGTAGCCTGTTTACATTTATGTAGCACCAGGTCTAGGGATCATGATCTTCCAGTGTCTAATCACATTTGTCATTTGAAAGACTTGCTTGTTGTTGAACATATGACTCTTATTGCAATGGAAAATGTGTTCTTTCTCATTTCAGACTAAATTCTGCTGGCCTATGTAATTCTGATGACTATTTTGGTACACTTGAATTCAGTTGTCAAGCAGTCTCCCTTCTCTTTTCCCATCCCAGCCTTCTTAACCTTCCTAGAGAGGTTCTGTTCTTTTTTCAAAATCATTTTCATTATCATTTTTCAGGACATAATAAATTCCAGCTCCAAGCTAGACAGAAATCATAAGTAATCACTGACCAATGCTCCCCAGAGTCATGGCATTGCTTCTTACCTTTCCTTTGTAACACTTAGCTTAATAGATTCTGGCATTATATATAATCTTTATTGATTCAAATTCAGGTTATTGACTCTGACATAATGCTTTATTTTAAAAATGACTTTTCTGTGGCTTCTGAAACTCATTTTAAGAGTTAATACATGTTCATTTGCAATTATTGACATATACAAAGAAACACAGAAGAAGAAAAGAACCACACTGCACCCCTTCAATCAGGGACACACTAGTTCAGATTTTGTTTGCCTACTCCTCAGGGCAGAACAGACAGATCATTTCTTCCTCTGCGGTAGGGGTAGTGCTTCTCCTTCTCCTCAAAGAGTCTGCTTTTGTTCCCACATTGGGGTTCTGTGAGGTGAGTTAGATTCTGGGGTGAATGATCATAGAGGAATGGGGTGAGCAGGAAATGACCAAGATGATCAATTAAGTAATTGATTAAGTTAATCTTTGTTTTGTTTTGCTTTGGCATCACTGCCCTCTGGTGGTCTTGGGAACTACCCAGCACTGCTCCTAAGAGCTATGACTGGATTTGAACCGGCTAGCTTGCGGGCCGCAGTCCCGCTCTCAACCACTTACGCCACCGGGGCTCAGCATGAGTTAATCTTTGAAAACCTAGTATTATCTCTACATGGACATGCCATAAGTATGAAGTGAGGATATCTATTTATGCACATGTGCACACAGGGGCCTCGAGAAATTCTTGGACAGAAGGAATGGAATGAATAGGATTTTCACACAAACCTTTTGAATTCCCTTTATTGAGAGGTTCTTGGGTGTGGATGAGTCAGCTGAGCCTCTCCACAAACCTCTAACACAAAGGAGAACTGCACCATAAAGTTCCCTACATTGCAATGTTTGTGGGAGAAGACGGTAAGGTTCTTCTTCTCTTCCATAGCCACTGGAGAGTTTGAACTACTGACATTCTGGTTAGAAGTTCAGCTAAACAAAATCATTGCTCCACCTGGGCTCCTTTACATGTGTGTATGTTTATATTGAGTACATGACATATATATATGCATATATGCATGCACATGTGCACGAATACACATGAGCATCATTTTTCCAATGAGATTTAAAATGCTGTTTCTCATCCCCAATCTTCATTGTTTGTGGAAATAGCATCTAAATTGTTAATCTGAAAAGTCAACAGTCCATGTACTCACATCTAATAAATACTGTCCTATACAGGTATGCCTTTATAAAAATAGATAGTCTTTAAAATTCCATTCCATTGGTTAAATTAATGCTAATCTCAATAGAATTGCCATTTACCTCATGGGGATAATCTCTTTCTCCTTCTTTTCTTCTTTCCTTGGGGATAATTTCTGATGTCCTTCATCAAATCAATAATGATGCCTTTAAAGCGAATCAGGAACATATATAAACATAGATATTTGAGTGGATTTTGAATCTGTATTTAATTGTAGCCCTAATCTAAGAGTAATTAGTTCTTGTGACATGGCTCTGCTCAATAGTTAGCCACATGAAGTGATCACTGAGGATAGGCGTGATGTAGCAAAGCATGCTGGGGAAAGCAGGTGGTGCCTTGTTATCAGTAAGAATAGCATCTGGGGCCTTAAAGCCTTGTCTTAAAACAAGGAGTCATCCAAGTGAGGTGTTACTTAAGTCCACAGAGAAAAACACACCACCCTACGTGATCTAAGGGTTGCAAATTATAAGATGCAAACTAGAGGGGGGAATAGTATTAGAGTGTTTAATGCTGAATACTGATTTGCAGAAAGCAATGAATAGCAGTAAAAGCTCAAACCCTATTTGCAGGGTCCTCCATGTGTATTAAGTCTCTGGAGAATTCCCTCTGACGATGAACCAGAGATAGGAATGGCCTTTGTTATCAGAGAGAGTACACTGTAGGGTTGATTGCTGCCATTGTCGTTAGACCAACATATGACCCTTGTCATTGATCTCCCTATTGATCCTATACATAACTGTTCCAGTTTTTAATATTTTCTGCTATGTATCTGATTTTTTTTGGCGTTTTGTTGTTGTTTTGATTTTATGTTTTTCTGTATATGAAATCTGGTATAGATAAACTTACAGAAATGAACACTGGATTAATAGGTTTAAACGGACATGACTGGAGAGGTTGTTGGGAAATGGGGAGCTAACAACAAAGAGTAAAAGGAAGAACTGGAATTCATGGTGGTGCTGATATGAATGTGACCAAACTATGGAAATGTATGATATGTGACTTGTCTGTCTGTCAAATTGTTTAAAATAAAGATTAACATAAAAAATAAAGTCATGAACCAAGTCTGGTAGTACCTTGCTAATCAGAAAGTAGACAACTGAAGCCATTAAAATAGAATTGTCCATGAATTTTTGAAGCCCTTCTTGTATACATTACTCATCCTCTTTTCTGAAATATATGTGTATGTTTGCAAGAAGGGTAGTTAGTGCAAAGAACTGGATCTGAAGTGAGATTCGTGGTGAATTGAGTAAGCTGAGAATTGAAGAGCATTTCCATATATTCATTTCACTTTTATATATTGTCTAAATTTGCATGCTTCTTGACTTCATCCTTTCTTTAGTTTGCTTTAGCTATTGTACAATTAAGAGTAAGTTTTAGAGTCTCTTCTGAAACCCACCTTGATCTTTTCTTTCTTTGTAATGACCTTTTGCTTTCTTCAGGAACGATCTTGATGCCATACCACAGCTCATCAGGTCTTCTGTCGTTAGTATTCAACGTGTCAAATCTGTTCTACAAAATTGAATTAGTCCGGGTAGACTAGAGGAACAAATTCAAGGACACACATATAGGTATAAGGAATGGGTTTATATTCAAGAGGAACAGGACATTAAGAAAATATCCCAGCCCAGTCCAGCTCAAAGTCGCAAGTCCGATATTAACCCATATGCCCGAAATCAGTCCATAAAGTCTCCTTCTGACTCAGAAAGTCACAGGTCAGTGGGTACAGAGTCCTGGCACCGACAGGGGTCTCTCCATGGCTCCTCGCTTCCAGGGCTCAGGGTCCATCAACAGCATCCCGTGGTGGCAGAAACAACTCATCGTTTGCAGAGGCTTCCATGTGACTGCCCCAGCCTCAGAGGTCCGGCTCCATCAGAATAAAGCCGTGTGGTCTCTCCACGGGCTATTCCAGCCTCCCAGATGCCGCCATTCTGTGTTGCCTGTGGTTAATCATCTTTAAAACTAACTCCCAACAACTGGAGAAGATAGCTTCTCATCTTCACGTGGGAAATATCGCGAGATTTCCCTGGAGTCTCAGGTGAAAGCCATGCCCACATAGAGGCCTCATCGGCTACTCAATGGCTATCTCCAGATTAATAGGCTAGACTCCACCCCTACATTTCAAGCATAAAATTAACATAAGCACATGACTGCCACAGAAGTTCATAAGCTTCAGGTGGTATAGACTTAAAGGGCATATTTTGACTCTTGTGGCTTTAATTTACTTTAATTTTTTTGCTTTTATCTTGAGCTTATATATGAGTAATTAATGGTCTGTTTCACAGTTGACCCCTGGTCTGGTTTTAGTTGCTGATATTGAGCTCCTCCATCACGTCTTCCCACAAATATAGTCAAGTTGGTTTCTGTCAATTCTATCTGGGGAACTCCATGTATACAGTTGCCTTGTGTGGTGTTGAAAAAATATATTTGTTATGCACAAGTGATTGGTTTTGAAAAATTCTACCATGCAGTTTCCAACTTCATTTCTGTCACCATGTTTGTGTTTTCCAACTACTGCTCCTCCCACTTTGTTTCCAATTTTTGTATTCCAATCACCAATAACTATTTTTATTTTGGGCATCACTGCCCTCAGGTGGTGGGAGTAGTAGGCCCAGCCTTTGCTCCATGGAGCTGGAATCGAACCTCCATCCCAGTGGGCCGCAGTCCCGCGCACAACCACTATGCCACCGAGGCTCAGCCCACCAATAACTATTGATGCAGCTTGACTTCATGTTTGATCAATTTACAACTGGTCTTTGGTAGAATTCTTCCATTTCTTCATCACAAGTTTTTGTGGTTGGTACATAATTGGCAATGCATCGAATCAGGAGGTTGCATATGAGCAAGAATGAGTGGCGTTGATGGAAGGAATTCAAAGTGCACTGAGTGCATTAGACAAAAAACAAGACTCTAGGAATAGACAGAATACTCATTGAAATGTTTCTGAAAGCTGAAGAATCAGAAGCTCTTATTCATCTGTGCCTGGAAACTTGGAAAACAACTACTTGGTCAAATGAGATCAAAATTTGTGCTCATTCCAAAGAAAAGGAACCCAACAGAATGCTCAAACAACAAAACAATATCATTCATATCACATACAAGTAAAATTTTGCCTAAGATTATCCAACAATGGTTGCAGCCACATATTGACAGGGAACTACCAGAGGTTCAGGTCAGATTCAGAAGAGGATGTGAAACAAGGGATATTATTACTGATGTTAGGTGGGTCTTGGTTCAAAGCAGAGAATACCAGGAAGATGTTTACTTATGTTCCATTGACTCTGCAAAGGTATTGAACTGTGTGTAATATCGTGAGCATTGGATAACATTGAGAAAAATGAGAATTCTGGAACATTTCAGTGTGTTCATTCAGAATTTATACATAGATCGAGAGGCAGTTATGCAAACAGAACAAGGGAATATTGCATGGCTTAAAATCAGGATAGTTGTGCAGCAAGATTGTGTCATCTCACCATACTTGTTCAATGTTTATGCTGAGCAAATCATCAGAGAATATTGTGGTGTCAGGAATGGAAGAAGGCTTATTAGCAACCTGTGGTATGCAGATGAGCCATGAAGCATTTGCTGATGAAGTTCAAGGCTTGTAGCCCTCAATATGGGTTACAATTCAATGTAAGGAAGACCCAAATCCTCACAACTAGACCAATAGGTAACATAATTATAAATGGAGAAAAGGTTGAATTTGTCAAGGAGTTTGTGACCTAACTGTATACACAATGAATGCTCATGAAAGCAGCAGTCAAGAGATCAAAGGACATATTCCAACAGGTAAATCTGCTGTACAAGATCTCTTTCAGGTAGTGAAGAGCAAGGATTCTACTTTGAGGACTAAGGTACCCTTGACCCAAGCCACGCTATTCTCCATGACATCATATGCATGTGAAAGGAATAGGAAAACCAGAAAAGAATCGATGCATTTGAATTATGATTCTGGAGGAGAATGTTGAAAATAGCATGAGCTGTTTAAAGGACAAGCTGATCTGTTTTGAAGAAATACGCGAGAGTGCTCTTTAGAAATAAGAATATCAAGACTTTGACTTCCATCTTTTGGATGTGTTGTCAGGAGAAACCAGTCCTTGAATGAGGACATCATGGTTGGTAAGGTGGAGTGGTGGTGAAAGAAAGGAAGCCTCTGAGCAAGTTGAATTGGCACAGTGGCTACATCAATGGGTTCAGGCATAGGGACATTGTGGACAGGGATTTGGCTTTAATACACATAACAACATATCATTCCATACTTTAATGACATCAAGTAGAATTGTACAATTGCTACCACAATCAGTTTCCAATCATTCTTTTTCTACATGGACTTCATGACATTATCTCCACTTTCCACGCCCCCCCCACAGTACTCCTATTTCCATGAACCCCTTATTCTACTTGATGTCCCTATAGATTCATCAATTCTGGGTTTTATATTCTGAAAAAATGGAAAAGCATATATCCAGCTTCAAGAGCGTGAACTCTTGACAAAACATCACTGAGATAACTCTGCTATGAAGGAACAACAGACAAACAAAATAATATAAACCAAAAATAAAGAAAAATTTGGAAACAAGATAAGGTCCTGCCTCCATGATAGGGGGGATCTAATGATAAAGCTTTAACTTTTCGTCGGATTTATACTTTTGATCACCTAAACTCTCCTCACTCAAGCACTCTGTTTAGTGACCATTTTCCTCCCACTCCTCAATTTTTGAGGGACTTCTCTGGAGGCTTATTTTCCATTTGGTTCCAGTAATGAATCTTGGGCTCCCACTGTACACCGGATTCTCTCAATGTAGGCTCTGATATTGGTCCCTCCAATTTCAGAAAATGGGAATTCCAATCTTCAGTCACTGATAATGATGTGCTTCTTCCATGTGGACTTAGTTGACATCTCTCATCGAGCGATGCTTGTTTGGAGGAAAGCCTTTAATTTGCCAGTCACTATTTTAACTAATAGCTGGGCACCATCTAGATTCTTCCCCACAATTTGCTATAACAAATGTGTGCATAGGGACAATTTTGAGAATGGTTCTGGAGAGTGCAATGTTTTTCTTTTTCTGTTGTGCATAGGATCACTATGGGTCAGAGCCAATTCAATGGCACCTAAAAACATCTTTGGACTTGCACACACACACACACACACACCATCCTATTTGTTGTTATTTTTATACATCTTCAAATTGACTTTGACTCACAATGACTTTATGCACAATAGAGTGAAATACTGTCCATCCCAGGGACCACCTCTCAGTTGTTATATTCAGCCCACTGTTGCAGTTACTACGCCACTCTATCTCATAGAGGTCTTCTCTTTTTCCCTGACCTTTGGTCTCTATCAAGCTTGCTATCTTTCTTCAGGGATTGATCAATCCTGATAAAGGGTCTAAACCACGGGATGTGAAATCTCATCTTTTCTTCTAAAGAGCATTCTGGCTGTATTCTTCCAGATGATCCTATTTAGTTCTTTCCAATTTTAAGCAAATGATATCTGGACCCCATTTTGCAAATGAGAACATTAAAATGGAAGAGAATGATTCAGTTGCCAATATCACCGTGATAATGAATGGAAGTACCACATGCAAAACTGTTTTCTCATTATTCTCAAGCATGTGTTCTTTTACAATGGTTGGCTTCTTCTTCAGAAAACTTAAACCAAACCAGTTGTTGTTGAGATAATTCCAAGAGTGTCATCTCTTGTATTACCTAACATATTGGCTTGTGCACAGAGGTGCTAAGAATCTGTGCACAAATTAACAGTGCAGAAGGAGTAGCCCTAGTGGAGCGCAGGGGTGGGAGGAACTGCCAGAGGGGGTGATACCAGGGACTTCAGTGTCTGTGGACATGGAGATGAAGCAATCAAAGCAGGGGGATTGCTGTGGAGAGTATCACCCATCACTCAGTTCATTAACTTACTGCTCCCCAGTCACCTTGCTTCCTGTTATTGGGCAAACCAGGTCACCATCTTGGTCAGTGGGAGAGGGGAGAAGCTGCAGGAAACTATAGGGCAGGTCACGGGCTGTGAGAGCATCTTCTGGTCGGCTCATCCATTGGGAGGTGCCACCTCAAATTACCATTCTGGGTGAAATCAACCTTTGTGACTCCATTGGAATAGGCAGGAAAGTAATTAAAAAGATATTCATTGATGAGGAGTCCTGGGAATTGAGAAATCCAACACTCCGGGTGGGAAAATCCAAAGCAATTACATCTGTGAGTGTTAAAAATGTGTGCTTTCTTTCTTTGCTGAAGGAGAGGGTTGTTTACATTATGAGAGATCATTCCGGTCTGTACTAAAGAGCTTGTTAAGGGTGACAGACAGGTTTGTTGCAGGAATGTGCACTCCAAATTAGATGAATGGCGAAATTATGAAGCAATCAAATGGCAAGGCTTTTAGCAGACTACAGTACGCTGCCCTTTTCTGCTACCCCTAGGCCTGTTCGCATAAAGAGGCTATAAAGATAAAGTGCACAATATTATTCAAGTCTCAGAGTTCAACAAACATGAGCAGCCGGTAGTTTATGACTAGTGGAGTCAGGGCTGTTCGTGCTACTTAAAGAAACTAGCTCTGCTATGTTTTCTCCTCACTGGGAGAGGGTTGTTGTTGTCGCTGTTTTTGGATGGTGTCAAATTAGTTTTCAACTTGTAGTGATCACATGGAACAGAGGAGAACTGCCCCATTTGGTTTTCTAGGCTGGAATTTTCACAGGAGGATTGAGAAGTTTCCCTCCCACAGAGCAGCAGAGATGGCTTAAAGCCCTTGGGTTAGCAATGAGCACTTAATCATATTGCCACTAAGACTCCCTTGGGGGACAAGTGCAAATCAGGAAGGGAAGCAAGAGGACCTGGCTCATTGTGTACTTTGCAGGTTTTGTCCTTCTAGAAAATTTCAAATCCATTGCTGATGAGTCAGTAGACAAAGTGAGTTATAGCCCTTCGGTCAATATATCTCATCAAGGGCCTTTCTGTTTGTTTTTTTTTTACCATCATGCTTGGTAAAGTGGAGTGGCAGTGAAAAGGAGGAACGTCTTTGGTGAGATGGATTGATACAATGGCTACTACAATGGACTCTGAAGCAGGAACAATTATGAAGATGTTACAAGACTTGGGACGCTTCTTTCTGTGGTGCATCACGTTGGTTTGGGAAAGAACCAACTCAAGAGCCACAAGTAACAACAACAACAACTACTACTACTACTGCTTCTACCACTTCTTGATCAAACATGGTGCTTTTGCATCCAAGGACTAGTCTCTACTGATAACAGGTTCAAACTGTGCAAAACAAAGTCTCACCACCCTCACTTTGAAGGAGCATTTTGGTTGTACTTCTTCCAGCAGAGTTTGTTTATCCTTCTGATAATCCAAAATACCCTCAATATTCTTGGCCAACACCATGATTCAAATTCATCAGCTCTTCCGGGCCCGTCTTTACTCATTGTCCAACTTCCACATTCATATGGGTGATTAAAAACATTATGGCTTATGTCGACTGTGTGGTAGTCCTCAAATTGACATTCTTGCTCTTTGACACTTTAAAGAGGTCTTGGAAAACTGATTTGCCCAATGCCAAATGCATTTGTTTTTTTTTTAGCACTGCTTCCATGAGCATTAATTGTGTATCAAAGTAAAGTGAAATCCTTTACAACTTGTATTTTCTCCATTTCTCACAATGTTGTCTATTGTTCCAGTTGTGCGGACTTTTGTTTTTTACAATGAGATGTAATCCATACAAAGTTTGTATTCTTTGATCTGATTCTTTGATATTATCTGCAACTGTTTCGAATCCTCTTGGCTTTCAGCCAGCAAATGCTGTTCTTGCTGCATATTCCTTGCTGTTTCCATATGCCATCATGTCACTTCTGACCCAGAGTGACTGGGACAACAGAACAGAACAAAACATGCTCTGGATTTGATCTGTCCTAATCTTTGTTCCTAAGCTTGAGCCATTGTCTAGTCACTGTGTCAGACTATCTAGGGTCTTCCTCGCTTTCATCCCTTTCACTGCTCCTCCCTTCTCCCAAGCATGGTTTCCTTCTCCAGGGACTCTTCTCTCTTGACAACATGTCAAAAATTTATAAGACAAAGTCTCCCATCCTTACCTCCAAGGAGTACTCTGTCCATACTTCTTCAAAGAGAGATCAACTTATCTTTTTATCAGACCATGGCCCTTTGACTACTTTTCTCCAGTATATGGTTTTTCTTCAGTCTTCCTTATTATTACTTTGAATGATTGTCCAACTTTCAAATGTGTAGGAGACCACTGAAAATATGAAGGCATGGGCTGGGCTCACTTTAATAACTCAAAGTAACATCCTTGTCTTTTGATACTCTAAAAAGGTCTGTGGGGCAGATATACTTAACACAATACATCTTTAAGGGAAGGGAAAATGAGGGACAGGAAAAGCTTCACTCTGACAGAGGTGTGACAGTCATTATTTTCAAAGTGAATCAAATTGGAGAATCTTCTTATCCTAGGAAAAGTTGAAACTTCAAAGAAAAGAAAAACAGATGATTCGAATCTAAGTACTTTACATTTACCAAAATTTAAATTCACTGCCATCAAGTAAATTCTGACTCATAGACTCTACAAGTTTGAATAGAACAGGCAGTTGGATTTCTGAGACTGCAAATCTTCATGAGAGATGAAGTTTCCCTTTCTCCCTTGAAGCAGTTGGTGGATTTGAATTGCTGATCTGGTGATGAGCCATCCAGCGCACTGCCCAGTGCACCACCAGGACGCTTCTTCATGGAGAAGAGAAAAAAAAGATGGTATTCTCATTTTTCTATCAGGGGGAGGAGGTGAGACTGCTAAGATCAAAAGGAAACCTGAGCAATGGTGACTCAAGTGTCTCATTTTAGAGTTGGGGAGCACACATCCTAGAAATATCAGGTGACTTAGCTGATCAAAGCAACCCACCTGTTTACCATGGAACTTGGGCTCACTCTGACATGTAGTGTTTCTACTACAAAAAAATTTGGATGGGTGAGTGGGAATACATCCCTCCCCCCCACATGCTTCTTATATGAGGTAGTGGTGGGAGAATTCTTGCCTTTTGTGCAGGAGAGCCAGGTTTAATTCCCAATCCATGACCCTCCTGTGTAGCTGCCAAATGTCTGCCAGAAGACCTGTGTGTCACTGTGATGCCAAGTAGATTTCAGAAGAGCTTTCAGAGTAAGACAGGTTAGAAGAAAGAACTCATGGACCACTTCTGAGCATCACCCAGTGAAGAACCTTGAGGAGGACGACAATCTGATTCTGCTGTCCATAATATTTCCTTGATTCGAGCACCACCTTGGTGGCAGATAACAACAACAAAAATGGTTGAGGCAGAGCTAGCATCTGATCCCAAATTGCTGTGATCTTGACCTTGAATTCTGTTTCAGGAAGTAGGATCAGTAGACAGTTGGAAAAGAAGTGGGGTCTGCATTTTGGAACATTTTCTGTCATGAAACACTATTAGCTAAGATGCCATCTACAGTCCTCTAACATTCTTCACTCTGCATAGGTTCAGGTAGAAAAGAAGGGGACTGTTTCCCCCCACTGGACTACACAAGCCTGGTTCCTGGAAGTCACAGACCATACTGTTTTTTTTTTTTTTTTGCATCTGTTCTTTTCAAATGACACTTGTGACCCCCAACCATGTGGAAGATCTTTTGTTCTTTTAGATTATGTGCTTAACCTACCATCTATCCCAACCCCTTACACTTTATAAATCTGGTCTGTGGCTGTTTGGGGTCTGTTTTATAGAACTTATTAGGAATAACAGCCCAACACCTCTATGTGGCGCCAAGCCTCACTCAAGTAGGAGGCCCGCCAATTTGCAGTAGCATATCGCACAGTTAACAACCAAACTATCCAAACTGCCCCATCTGGACAAGGAGATTGGGGTGTTCCTGACACCAGACTATCCAAGGAAAAAGTGAATAATGTAGTCCATCACCCAGATGTTTGGTCCACAGAACAGCAAGCTCCTGCATAGTTAGTAACATCTGTTTTCTAGTAAAGCGACCCCCCCCCCATTCCATTGTCTCAATTTCACAAATGCACATTTAGAATATGCCTTGGAATTTGACTGTCTGCTGGATGTATGGGACACCAACGCTGATGCTGGCATCTCAGACCGGTTATTTCCCACAGTCCACTGGGTATGGACAGATGAGGGGTCCTGGTGGCCATTGAATTTATCTGTTAACTTCCAACAAACAGTGTTTCATTTATAAAACTGGGCTTTTTCCCCCTCCTGCAGAATAAAAGCAAACCAAACACCGCTGCTATTTTTGGAGGGTTTCTTTGAAATGAAAGGGCTATGAAAGTCAACGATCCAGCCAGGAAGCCTATACGTGAGCTTTCCAAATCTGTCCACTAAAGTAGGAATTTGAAAGCCCTACCACAAATTGCTTTTCATTTCAACCAGGATGCTTATTATGATCCTGTGGCTCCACTCTGCTCTCCTGTTACTTACACATGCATTTGGTTACCCTGTATTTTAATTATATGAATAGAGAAAGTTTTATGTCCTCTTCTCTGACTACCCATAAACTTTGCAGGGATCACCTCAGACCATATTGTTCTTAAAATAGCCTTCTCCTACTCCTACAGTGATACTGAATGACATGGCCTTGACCCATCCTGACTTGTATTAAGTGCACTGAGCTTCTGAACCTCAACATAGTATGAGGTAAGCCTACTCCTAGTCATGGAGCTCTGAGCCTAAAACACACTTATGAGAGGTACAGAATCAGCAATAGACTCAGGCTGGATTTCAGCTCATCTTTTGCATTGAAATGTCTCTAATGTGCGAATCAAAACCATGGATGTGGGTGTTCCATTGTGGTGGTGCTTATTGGGCTTCTTTGTTGCTACTGTTGATTATGAAGAGGCTCCAACTCACAGTGACCTTCCGTCCAACAGAAAGAAGACCGCTTCATCCCATGACAACCTTGGGATTGTTCATATGTGAGAGCCCATTGTTGGAATCATTGTGTCAATCCATCTCCTTTGAAGGCTTTCTTCATTTCCGCTCAATCCCTACTTTCCAAACAACATCAAGTCTTTTTATCTTCACTTCTCAGGAAGATTCTGGTTGTATTTTCCCCAAGGTTTGTTTATTGTTTGGGCAATCTACAGTGTAGTCAAGAGTCGCTGGCAACATTACAGCTCCAAGGCATTGATTCTTCGGTCTTTTTTTATAATCGTCCTGTTTTCTCCAGGACGTGGGTCATCAGAATGACACCTCTGCTCTTTCATACTGCCAAGAGATCTTTTGCAGCACATCTGCCCAGTGATGACAAAAGAGAGAAAAGGCAGAATTGTCCCACGTACCAACCAGCCCCTTCCTGTAGGCCCCCTTTTCCCATATGCCCTCATTTTATGTTTTGAGATACATAGAAAGTATCTTTTATAATTATGCAGTAATTGTAATTTCAGCTGAACTTGAAATCCAGTCACAGTATTAAATATCTCACTGAACTTCACATTGAGAAACTGTGTAAAGAGAATGCAATCTGTTTTACAGCAAGGTTGTACTGCTACAATTACCCTTTCCCCTTTTCTTGCTCAAGATTATTTGACTGCAATGAGAAGCAATATAAATCAGTCTCTGGTCACATAATAAAGGCTCTCCTAAAAATACAGAAGAAGAATATCACTCCTCTAGCAGATTGTTGATAAATCAGACACTAACAGCAATATTTCAAGTGACATGGTCATAAAATAAGGGGACTGAATGCTTTCCTTCCTGAAGTTTCACTAATTGTAACATAATTCACCAAAGCAATTTTTAAAACTCATATAAACAGACTCGCTTAAAAAGGCGATTTTAATAAAAGCATATCACATTACATATATATATATATATATTTTTTTTAGAAAGCAAGAATTATTGATCCAACTGAGTGTCTTTGTAGGTAGGGGACTGGAGTTCTGGAATCCAGGGTTCTGATGTATCAGTGATCAGTGGTTTCAAAAAGTTCATGGAAAAATCTCTTGATACTTCAATTTCATTTTCCCCATGAACTGTCCCACAAAGCTCACATTTCTCTAATTCAGCGTAACTCTTTGGGTTGGGGTTGGGGGAAGGAGGGGAGGTCTAGATTATGAACATCATGGTCAACTAGTAAGACTTCCCAAACAACAAGTCCCCACAGCGACTCTTCAGGACAGGGTAGAACTGCCCCTTGTGGACTCCCAAGACTGTCATTCTTGACAAGCGCAGAGTGTCATCTTTCTCCTGTGGAGCGGGCAGTGGCTCCGAATTGCTGACCTTGTGGTTAGCAGTCTAACGTGTCATCACTAAGCCACCTGAACTCCCTACTCGGACTACCTAGCCGTAGTCATGATAGACGATGCTGTTCCGATTGGTGGTGAATCTTTGAGTTAATTCTTCTATTGAATTTTGAATAGAAATGAAACAATCCAACAGACCCTCTTTCCTTTTGAAGCTCGAATCCCACAGTTTTGATAGGCTGCTTGGTTTTTGGGTATGCGCTGGTGAAGTTTTTTGAATTCCTCGGTCTTCAAGGGTAACGCGTACTGATGACACATCTTTGGGAAGAAGGAATTTAGAATGAAAACAGATGTCTCCAAATCCATGTGCTTGACAATAGTGTTTCTTTAAAACAACAATGAAGCTCGTAGCTCAATGCCAGGGAAGCTCATATCAGTGGTTCTGATGAAAAACACTTGAGCATTTTCTCTTGCGGTGTCTCTGGGCAGCAGCGCTGTGGCGGATGCCTCAGGAGGAGTTGACTTGTGGCCCTTCGTGAAGAAACTGGTTGCCTAGTTTTCATTTGCATGGGGATTTGTTGAAAAGTTGCAGTTAGATGAAAGTGAAGGCTTCCAGGTATGGACGTGAGGCACGTAGACTGCCCAGTTCTCAGAGCAGCACAGGCTGGAGACCAGATGTGCAGCCAAGCCTGGCCTCATGCGATGTCCTTTGCTGGCAAACCCGGGTCAGGGCTGAGAGTGACTGCATAACTCTTTGCCTCCTGTGGTTGTTTGGTTTCTAATTTTGGTCTCTAATTGTCCCAGCCATTTTACCACAAGACCACAGATATAAGGTGGCACTGCAAAGGAAGGAAATGATGCCGTCAGTGACCTCCTCTTTCTGTTGGGTAGATTAAGCAAATGCCTTACCTGTTAACCATAGAGTGGATCTTAACATATAAGAAAATGTATAGACAATGAATTGCTAGTTTCTCCCAATTCCATGCTCCATCTTCCACTAATGGAAACACCCACATATTTTTTTTTGGAGGGGGCAGCACTGCCTCTGGTGGTCACGGGCGCTATCCAGTGCTGCTCCTGAGAGCTGCCGCTGGATTTGAACTGCCAAGCAAGCAGGCCGTAGTCTCACACTCAACCACTTACACCACCGGGCCTCAGCCCAACATCCACATTTCATAGGTGAGGAAATAAATTAAAGGGTCAAACTTAAAATGAGGATTTTTATTTAAAATTACTTTTCCATGATTCAAAAGAAGCCAGGCTTGATTTAGACTAAACAGGGTTCGTTTTGCAAATTATGATGGAACAATTGCCATCCCCATGAACACTAAGAAAAGAGTCTCGACACTGGTCTTTCACTTTTCATCAAACTTAACTCAAAATTGATCATTGATCGAAATACAAAATGCATCATTTTACTCAAAACGCTCTGGACTCCAGAATTTGTAGCTCTTTGTTAGGGCTCAGAAAATGCAGACAAGTCTGTGAACCAGAAATCAACAATTTTTTGAGGTGTTGAAGATACTTCCAAGCAAAACATCAATTTGGATGTGAAGGTACTTTCTAGGAAGCTGTTTATAGTTGGGCACCTGGGAAACATTTTTCTCCTGCTAACATCATTTGTTTGGTGGTTTCAAATAAACAAAGCCCTACAAATGAATATGACTTTCCCCCTACACTGGTGCTCCAAGATCTTTTAAATCTAGTGACCAAGACATGTGTGGCTCCAAAGATGTCAAGAAGGCTAAACAAAAGAATAAACAGTAAATAGTGACTTTTCTAGCCTGTGTTCAAAACAGCATGTTCATCACCACAGTCAATGCCCTTTAAGTCATGGTGTAATCAGAGGAATAGAGTCTAACTTGGGCAACCTGTGCAAACACTTTAAAATTAAAAGTGTATTAAATGTACAATACATGCAAATTGCTCCTCACTGCTGAGCTTCTATACCCCGAAACTTCCAGGGAGGGCTCGGTGGAAATGACCCTTTGGGTTAGGTTGGACTGTGATGGATCTTCAAAGGCACCCTGTTGTGTGTGAGGACACTATGCTTTTGATGACATAACTCCTCCAGTTGCTGATAAATTCCAAAAAGAGGAGGAAGCGGACACCCTGGCTGTCTAGCTTCATCGTATGACATAGAAGAACCATAAGTTCTTCTAGCTAACAGAAATTCTCCCAGCCAACCTCCTAATTTTAGAACAAGACCTGGAGAAGTACAGCATCTTTCCCAAACCAAGGCAGCGAGTCAGAGAAAGAAGTGCATGGTGACTAGCAGCCAGACCCCAATGAGTCTCCACTGAGCATTCTGTCAGATGACCGGGGTGCAAGAAACTCAGGGGAGAGGAATCTTAGGGAGGGCGGGAGCAAGGCCTGTGATTTGAAAGGTCGATCTAAAACAAATGTAAGTGAACAAAAAATTTATAACAAGTTTCAGTGCTGCTAAATTAGAAGAGGTGAAGTCATTAACCTTGCAGATAGAAATTTATAAGCACTGACTAAACTTGACCCTAAGCCAATCACTTCTTCCCATTTCTCAGTATCCCAGGAACACACGCACAGATGCATATACCCATGCATAACACAACACCATTTTAGGCTTCTCTCTGTGGCTAAATGAGTTACATTGCAGGAAGCAATGATGATAAGAGTTTTCAATATGCCCTCTTCTTCAATAATAAAATAAGCCTGATATAGTATGATCACTTATTTAATAGAAATAATTTTGTAAGTGATTTATAAGTAAGAGTGCATGCCTTCAAATTAGAATTCTTCCATAGGTTAATTGTCTTCTCTTACTAGGAAAGACAAACCCTCCATTTTTGCTTATCTCAAAGAAAGATATGAGGGCTTTTCGTTGATGCTTAAAGTTCTCCCAGTTTTCTTGATGAGTAGGAAGATTGTTAGGCTTTACCCACTTGAAGGTAGTCTTGACCACATGACTTGAATTGGGCAATGAAGGCAAATAAGTGTTGTGTGCTTCTTCTGTGCCACCTACACGCCAACATGTAAGAGCATTTTCCATCTTTCCTCTCTGCTGCATGGACCAAATGGGCTTCCTTAGCCCTGGATCCATAGAATCAACATGACCAGAGTAGAGCTGCAGCTAACTCTGTGCATACAAACAGTTGAGAGATAATCCTCTGTTGTTTCCAGCAGCCCAAAGTTGGGGGTTGTTTTTGACCATAGTAAGCAGGCAATCCTAACTATAAAACACTGTTGATGGGCTACACTTCTGAATCATAATGATGTGCTTTCCATAAAGGTCTAAGGACTAATAGAAGTTTTTTACACAGATTTTGAAAGATGTAGAGAGGTGAAGGGTTCACTTACTGTGGCCCCAAAGAACTAGACCACCAGAACATCTTCTTCTATGTGTTTGAGTTGTGTTCATCTGCTAAGAGAAGAGTTAGAGGCTGGAGGCCAGCCACCAGGACCTCAGAAAAACAACTTGAGCCGTTTTCCTGAAAGCAGCCAGTGAACGCCCTCCTGAGCTCGGTTGACTGGACATATTCTCAGGCACCAAGAGTTGGGGTCCACTTCACAGTCACCTCTGGGTGGTGGTAAGTCAGCCCTTTTCCAGAAATAAACACTTTCATCCTCATCACACATTTATGAAATTATGAGGCTGTGTGATGTCATCATTTTTGAGATGAGGTCACTAAGACTTAGAAAGTTTTAAGGACATACCGATGAGCAGAAGGTAGTGTGAACATCAGGATCCAGGCACCACTTAATTCTTCTGGTGCTCAGATAGGCTGAGGCGATTTAACACCTACCTCCCATCCCCACCGCTAGTTCTTCTTGTGGGATGGTGGTGGGGTCACGGGACTAATGCACAAAAATTTATTATATGTTAAGAGATCAGTGTTACAGGATTCAGATTGAATTTTATCTGCGGTAACCTTGTCTCAGTATTCTCACTAGGAGAATCAGTGTGAGGTGGGCTTCAGCAAGTGTGGCTACATTTTAATGGGAGCCTTATTTGTTTCCTTTTCGTTCCCTTCTTTGACTCTGCCCTACTGCCTAATCTATGTAAGACATGCCACAGAGTTCCCATAGGAAAGAGAGATTGGAATCTCACAATTAAATTAATGTCTCTGTTTAACCATAATGTTTAAGGGTTATACTAATGTGTAAGAGAATGCTGTGGTTTGCAGTCACTAAGATGGACTCCAATGGGCTCTACTTCCTGGTATTTTATGTTCTTGTATAAATCCCCTTGTCTGGTGTGTCCTCTATATTTGTTGATTCAATTCTAAGAAGTAGAATACACCAGAAACGATGGGATATCACTTCAAAGATGTTATAACATGATTTATGGCTCCTTTTTGGGGCCGTGTGTCTCTCTCATTTCTCAGAGGAAGATCATGAGAATATTCAGGAAATCTATGGAGAGGTCCATGTAGCAAGAAACTGAAGCCAGGCAACTGCCATGTGAATGAGCTTAGAGGAGAATTTTTTCAGTCTCAGTTGAGTCTTGTGATGACTGCTGTCCTACCCACAGCTTAATTACAACCTCATGAGAGATGCTGAGCCAGAGACATTCAACTAAGTTGTGCCCAGATTCCTGACTCACTGAAACTGTGAAAATAGAAATGTTTGCTGTTTTACACCACTCAGTTGTGGAGACACTATCCTGTCCTGTAATTGATAACTTACCTGAAATGAACATGTGGATAAGGAAACTATCCAGGTCAGAACAAGTTCCAGAGGGGAAGAAGCATTGAGGGATACAAAACTTGTACTTTCACTAGAATTTTTTCATCCTACGCTTCAGGTTTTAGAAACACTGCTGTTGTTATTGTGAGGTTCATGAGTCTTTTGTCTCATCGTGTGCCCATGTGACAATGTAGAGATGCCACATAGGGCTTTGATTACTTCATTGGAACTGTCCATCTTCCAGCGAGCCGCTGAATGCTTAACTGTTGCAGCACTAGGACATACTCTGCAAATGCTAGACTCATAATATTTTGAGTGGGTTTCACCATTTTATTTTCTCTATGACTTTTAGGTTTTCTTAATTATCATTCTTCAGATATTCAGAGTTTCAGGTTTTTTCCTCTCTATTCATGTTATTTTTCAGGTATTTGTAGAAGAGGGTCTATGCAGTGCAGCTCTTAATAGAGCCACTTGATCAGAAGTCTGAAGTCATAGGGTTTGGGCTCCACAGATAATGAGAGCTGATGCAGTCTAGCTCTTGCAGTTTGAGAAATAAACCACGAAGGCTTAGATGGATGTCTCAATGTGTTTCATGCCACAAAAATAACTCAATCAGAATCTAGGCTCTCCAATGCCTAGTTTTATACTCTTTCAGCTACATCATGGTATTTCCCTCCTAACAGTTAGAGGAAGTAAACTGTTTAAGATTAACCAAGACAGTTCTTAAAAAAAAACAGCTATATTTCTCACTTTATTTTCTTTTTTTTTGGGGGGGGGCACATCATTGTCCTCTGGTGGGAGTAGGAGGCCCAGTCTTTCTCCTGGAGAGCTGCTGCTAGATTTGAACTGCCAACCCATTGGGCCGCAGTTCCACGCACAATCACTCTGCCACCGGGAATCCTATTTCTCATTGTAATACATGTGAAAACTTGACTTCCCAAAATGTTTTTAATTGGTTTTATGGAACACAGTTTTTATTTATTCAACAGCTACTTATTGAACCTTCATTATGCGCCTGGCGTTCTTCTAGACACTGTAGTTATTTTGATGATCAAAGTATTTATTGGGTACACCGAAAGAAGCAGCCTGCAAATCATTTGTTTTATTGGTGGTATTTTCTTTTGTCATCATCAATGAATACATATGCCCTCATAGAGAGAAATCACTTAAAGGCTCATTTCTTCAATCTCAATATTGATTGAAAGCCTTTAATGCTCCTTTAGAGACTTAATAGCAGTTACAGACTCACCGTTGGCAAAGAAAGCTTTTGACTGTGATTCCAGGTAAGATCTATGTATCCAGTTACTCACCACATTATACTATCAAGTCCCACAGAACTGGCCAACAGAATATTTCTGTACCTAAGGTTATGGTTTCTTTTGAATTACTGGACTCCAAGTAAATTTTTAATTATGTAAAATGAACTCTATGATATATTTTTGGAGTTCCTCATTTGTAAGAGATTTGAGATATTAGGAATTGTACCACTTACCTGTGAGATGTGTTTTGTAAGCTAATGGTCTTCAACAGTTACCTTACTCTCAAATATAAGACCCTTAGGAGCAAAGATGAGAGGAAGAGCCAATTTTGAATCTTTTGTAGTCTATAAACCTGTCCAGAATGCTCCATTGAAGTGAGAATGGCAATATTTTGTCCAATGTATTTGGAAATGCTATTAGAAGAGATCAGTCCCTGGATAATGGCATCATGTTGGGTAGAGCAGAATGTCCGTGAAAAAAGAGAAAGATCCTTGGTTTAGACCAGGCTGACTAGAGAAACAAATCCAGAGACACTCAAAATATGTAAGACAGAGCTTTATATCAAAGAGCAATTGTACAATGAGAAAATATGCCATCCCAGTCCAAATCGAGTCCATAAGCCCAATATTAGCCCATATGTTTGATACTAGTTCGTAGATTCCTCTTCAACCTCATGTTGCCACTCATGATGATGCAGAATGTAAGGAGATTGCAGGCTGATGGGTGAAAAGTCTTGCGGATCTATTGGGCTGTGTCCACAGGTCTCTGCCACATGCCTTGTCAACAGGAGGGTGAAAGAAGAGAGAGGAAGAGAGAAGACAGAGAAGAGAAGAGAAGAGAAGAGAAGAGAGAGAAAGAGAGAGAGAGAGAGAGAGAGAGAGAGAGAGAGAGAGAGAGAGAGACTCACCTCAAGGGAGGAAGAGAGGAAGTTCCCAGTATCCTCATGAGAAGTTCATACTCATAGGAGGGATCATCAGGTTGTGATGTGACTGATAGGCTAGACTCCACCCCTTCATTCTTTTATCAAGTTGACATGAAATTGTGTAACTACTACAACACTCCAAGAAACAATTGACACAGTACTTTGCTCTATTGTACACCAGGGTTCTGTGAATCAGAACGGATTCAGTGACATTTAACAGCAACAATAGGTCTGTTTCTATCACTTATTTGGTGCCCATTAAGTGTTACTCACTAATTGTTGATATGCTACTACTTAATGATGATGAAAATTGATGGCAATCACCGTATGCCAGACTATGCTCAAAACACGACCTCACTTATTCAAGCTTGGTGCCTCAGAATGATCCTATAGAATAAACACTATCTTTATCTGTGTACATAGATGATGAAATGGAGACATAGAAAATTGAGCAATTCTGACAGTCAAATAGTTAATGGCACAGCCGGAATAGAAACCTCATGCCTGGCTGATTATCAAAATTCACTACCTCTCTTTAGGAATTGATCTGCTGCTTTTCATTAGGAGAAAGTTAGTCACAAAAAACAAATTAGTTCTATGAATTGCTGTAGCTAGGTGGTGTGCATTTGATCTGACTTATGGGGACTCTATTCTTGTATACGCAGATGGACTATTGCCAGATCCCGAGCCATCTTCACAATCATTGAGGTGTTCAAGTCCTTTGCTGTTACCAGCCTGTCAACGCAACCTGGGGTACTTATCTTCCCCTTTTATGTTGGAAAGTCTTCTGTTTCAATTCATGGTGTTTCTATCGGCTAATTTCAGAAGTAGATTACAGGAGCCTTCTTCTATTTTTAGTCTGGTATCTTCACTGGAACCTTTGCTGAAACGAATGGTCAACCATTATGGATGATACTATGCTAGCCTTTGCAATGCTAGTGGCATAGTTCCAGAATCATGCTGTTGCTGCTTTTCTTGTGAGATTTTGAAATGATTTTGACTCATAAAAGCTTCCGTAATAGAGTAACACTACTCCATAGAGCTTTCTGGCCTGTAACCTTTATGGAAGGAAATCACCAGATCATTGTCCTGCAAAATCACTGAGTGGGTAACAGCTGTCCACTTTGAAGTTAGCAGCCATGTGCTTACTTGTTGTGCCACCATGCCTCCAACACAAAAACCAACGCAATCTGACAAACGGAGAGATGGATAGCAATATGGCAAATTAATGGTTAATCTTTATAATGTGAATTTCCATTCAATACTATAAATGCACTGCCATCCAATCATGAGTCATCTTCAGATCAGACTCATTTCCAAGCTGATGAGCTCTTAAAAATTAGTCATTTGGGATGATGAGGGGAAGATGAAGACCTTCCTCATTGAGAATATCTGAGAGCCAAGAAGAAATAGTCTGGGAATCATTAGCCATACTTATAAATGATTTAGTCAAACCAATGAATTTTGGTTGAGTCTCTGTAGCCTGCTTTTTAGGGGCCATCAATATGATTCTGATGCCTAGTAACCCACATACAAGAACAAAACATCGACCAGTCTTTCTACATCTTCATCCACAACCATTGTTGCGGCACCATTTCAATCATCTTCTAGAGTAGCGTTTCTCAACCTGTGGTTGTGACCCCTTTGGGGGTTGAACAACTGTAGCAAAATTACAGATATGAAGTAGCAACAGAAATAATTTTATGGAATGGGGGGGTGTCACCACAGCATGAGGAACTATAAGAAAGGATCACGGCATTAAGAAGGTTGAGAACCGCTGTCCTTCTCTTTTTCTCTCACTCTCTACTGAGCATGAATACCTTGCCTGTGCACTGTTTCCTCCTGACAACATGTCCAAACTATGTGAGACAATGTCTCACTATCCCTGTTTCTAAGGAGCACTCTGTTAGGAAGTTTGTCAAGACAGATGTGTTTATTTCTCTGGCAGGCCGTGATATATTTCATATTTTTGCCAACACCATAATTCAAAGACATGAATTCTTCTTTGGCTTTCCTTATTTATTGTCCAGCTTTCACATACATAGGAAGCAATTGAAAATTTCAGACCTTGAGTCAGAAGCACCTTAGTCCTCACAGTGACATTGTTGCTTTTATAGACTTTAAACAGGGTTTTGCACTAGAGTTAGTCAGAACAATGTGTCATTTGCGTTCGCAGGAGTTTATCATATGTCTACAGTGTAGGAAACATTTTCAATGTTAGTTTTTCTACTTTGATATCATGCTCCTTATTGGTCCAGTTAGAATTTTTCTTCTCTTCATGTTGAACTGTAATCTCTATTAAAGGCTGTAGTCTCTGATATTCATCACTGAGTGCTTCAAATTGTTTTCACTTTCAATAAGCAAGGTCATATCACCAGCAAAATGAAGGTTGTCAGTAACTCTTCCTCCAATCATATCAGATGATTTGTTCACTATGTAGATTGAATAGAATCTTGATTTGACACTATACAGTGTTCTCTTGTTCTTTTCCAGAGACTGTCTCTCCTGGTCTATGAGTGAGTTCTGCATCAGCCAAATTCAGTGTTCCTGGACTCCTATTACATGTCATGCTACCCATACATTGTTAAGTTTCATAAAAATATGATCATAATTTTGCATAGTTAACAGTACAGAGGTAGACCTCTTTCTGGTATTCTATTTTCAGTCAAGATCCAGCTAAAGTCAGTAGTGATATCCCTGTTTCATATACTTTTCTGAATCTGGATAAATTTTCATCAGTTTTTTTATATACTGCTGCAACCACTTTCGAATTGTATTCAACATAATTTTACCTGCACATTTTAAAATAATTTTGCTCAATAATTTTCATACTCCACTGAGGCCTCTTTTTTGAAATATGCATGTGTGTGAACCTCTTCAAATCAGTGTCTACTCCATACTTCACCTAATTCACATTGATAAGATTGTTTTCATTCTGAGACGTTATACGTTTATGCCTGATACCTGATCCCTTTGACACCTTGTGGTCACACAGACTGGTGTGCTTCCTCCATGTGGGCTTTGTTAATTCTCAGCTATATGGTTGCTCGTTTTTCTTCAAGCCTTTAAGACCCTGGATGCTATATCTTTTGCTAGCCTGGCCCCATCAACTTTCTTCGCAACATTTGCTTATGCAACCATTATGTCTTTAGGGAACATGTCAGGGAAGGTGAGCATCATGGAATACCAGGTTAGTAGAACAAAGTGCTCTTGCATTGAGGGAGTATTTGAGTACAGTACTCTGCTACCTTAATACATAACATATAAATTCTTAGCATGTCCATCTGCTACCTTAATACTTAACATACAAATATGTAACATATCCATCTGCTATCTTAATACTTAACATATAAATATATGCATATAGATCTAGTTCCCTATTGTTATATATGAATATATATGTGAATATATATGTATATGCCAATTTTTAGACCTCTATAAATGTCCGTTGCCTCCTAGTTATTTCCTCTATTTCCTTTTGCTTTCTTCTTGTCCCACTATCATGTCCGGCCTTCATTTGGCTTTCAGCAATTCTTCTCTGATATGTTGCCCTTGATCAAGCCCCACCAGTCAATTTTATACCACTTGTCGCTCCCTTGTCCCTGGGTTGGTTGACACCTTCCCTCCTTTCCCCCTGCTTCCCCTCTCTAGTGTTCCCCCACAACCATAAGTCTCATTGTTTTTTCCTTTGTATTGTTTATCCCACCTGTCTTATCTTGATAGGCATGCAGAGACAATAATAAGCAAAAAAAAAAAAACATGACAGATCCAGATAAAACAACAAAACAAAAAATCCAGCAACAACAAAAGTAAAACCTATAAGCAGTTTGATTGTCAACCTTTAGGAGTGTTTTTCTGGTTGAGTCTGATGGGGTGCCACTCTCTGGGTCACCCCCCAAATTTTTGGTATTTCTTCATGGCTTTGCTCCTCTTTGATGCTTCCTTGTGTCAGTCAATATTTTGTCTGCAGAGTCATCCACTATTGAAAAATGGAAAATTTGGACAGTATCTGCCTATTTCCTAGTCAAAGTTAACATAGAAAGATAGGATGTGAAACTCTTTAGTATATGTGTTGCCGAAGCGAGCACAGGATGTGAAACCCTTTAAAGTAGACTCAGAAAGACCTATAAAGTGGGAAAATTGTTGAATAACTTTGAACCATCTAGAAACAAATAACAAAGCAGTTAAAGAAGAAAGCGATGTCTCTTGAATACAATTTCTATGAGATGTATATGGTTTCATTTAACCTTTATCCTAGTGAGTAAAGTAATGCTAACCTCACCTCCCAGATAAAGAAACAGAGGCTCCAAGTTATAAAAGAAAGATATCCAGGGCCATTGGTAGCCCAAATTAAAAATCAGACGGAAACTATTTAATTCAAATTCATGAGACTTCCATTCTGTGCTAGAATATTCTACATATCCTGCTAGTAGTTTTGACTGGTGGTTTTTAGTAAGCTGCAGAGTTAGTTGAATAGGGAATATCAATAAGCCAGAAGGGCACTACAAGATGGCTAAGAAAATGTTTCTATTATGTTGAGGGGAGGAGGGAGGAACAAAGGGACTCAGAGAGAGGGAAAGACCAACAGAAATCAAACCTTTCAGCTTTTAATAAAAGGCAGAAGAAAACAGGTCTTCTCAGGTGTGAATTTTCCAGAGCACAGCTCTTTGAATCCAATAGTCCTGATAACAGCTGGGGTTAACTCCAACAAACCTCAGGTACCCTTTGTCCCTCCGAGGTGGGTATTTTTGTCATTTTTCTCCTAGCTCTCCATTTATTGCGCAGGGTCACTGACTTTAGACCTTTTTGTTTCCCCGATTCTTAAATTAATCTTTGACTTTTCCCCCTTTTCTGCAAGAACTGACCTTCCCAAGATCAAATCACCAAGGATGTTTAGGTCAATGGTCACCAAACACTAGCTATGGACCTTGATGAGGCCGCCAGTGCTTTGTAGTGGAGTCAGTAAAACGGGAACTCTTCAGTGAGCTTTTCATGAAGCTAACTGCATTTGACACAGACAGGCCTTGCATCACAGATTAAATTCTTTCTACTTGATAGAGGTTTCAGTATTCCTCATTTTATAAAATGAATAGATGACAGTTCTCAAATGCTTTAAACAATATTTAAATGGTCTACACAGTCCTTTCTCAATCATTTGCACTACCAATTTGGGTAACATGTCTAGTCCAAAGCTGATTGAAAGACGTTTGTGATTGGTACAGATTAAGGTTGAAAATTTTATCAGTGCAGAACCATTGATATTTTGATGAGGACATTTTTAGATTGCTTTTTATATTACATTAGAGTGCATATGTAAGGGCCACAGGAAGGTGTCTGGTAAATCCATGGTTCAGCTCCCTTTTTTCATTTACTCTCTTCTTTACATGTGCTATGACTTTATACATTATCTGCTTTACTTTCTTGACCTTTGCCTGCTAACCAACAGTGGTAACACTCCATGTTAGTTTTGATCACCAAAACAGCCTCTAGTACATTTTTCAATCCTATCGGTGAGTTGATGCCTTGTCTGAATGAGAATTAATGAAGGTCCAAGTGATATTTTTTACAGCATTTCATAATCTTCCTTAGTCCCTTTATAGATATCCAAACACACAGAGGTAAGTAATACTACCTAATTTCATTCTGTTATTTTGTCACACTGTGGTGGTTTGTGTGGGGCTGTCATGCTGAAAGTTATGTCATTGGCATTACCCAATGCCAGCAGCATCACCCAAAGTGAACAGGTTTCAGTGAAGCTTCTGATCCAAGAAAAGAAAATGAAGAAGGAATCGACTCCCTACTTCAGAGGCAGGAGTCACTGAAAACCTAATGCATAGCTTCCAAACACTGTCAGAGAAGGAAGGTCCTATTGAAGGGAAGTAGAACATTGTTGGAGATTGGCCACTCTGGTCAGAGAACACTCAAGGTGTGAATGGGGAGGAGCTGACTTCTCAGAGTGGAGTCAACCATGCTGATGTGAGTTGGGTAAAGCATGTGGGAGTGGAGACTTCAAGATCTTCATTTACTGATGGGGCAAAACTCAAGGCAGAGAGAAACAGATGGGAAAATCTGCTAATGATCAGAACTCAGAATGTGTAATGTCTGGAATGAGTAAAATTGGAAAAACTTAAAAATGAAAGAGAATGCATAAAGATGGATATCATAGGCATTAACAAGCTGAAATAGACTTCTATTGGCATATTGTTATCAGAAAATCATATGATTTTCTATACCAGGAACAACATAATCAAGAGGAGTGACATGGCATTTGTTGTCACAAAAGGACAATGTAAAATCAATCATGAATACAATGCTGTCTGTGCTAGAATTATATTTATCTACCTTCAAAGAAATTCAATGAAGAAAAATATCCAAATTTATGCACTGATCACAAAAGCTAATGATGAAGAAATT
This sequence comes from Nesogale talazaci, assembly GCA_004026705.1. NCBI lineage: Eukaryota > Metazoa > Chordata > Mammalia > Afrosoricida > Tenrecidae > Nesogale > Nesogale talazaci. The sequence goes on along the minus strand of PVJH01001650.1, from coordinate 128,912 downwards.
GAAATATTATGCCATCTTTTTCAATCTGAAATTGATCAAAAAAGCAATCAAGATGTATTGTTAATTAATGGTGATTGAAATGCAAAAGTTGGAGGTGAAGAGGAAGGAACAGTACTTGGAAAATATGAACTTGGTGATAAAAACAAAATTAGAAATCACATGATAGAATTTTGCAAAGCCAACTACCTGTTCATAGAAAAAAACACCTTCCCCCCCACATCAAAAAGGTGACTGTATACATGGACTTTTCCAGATGGAATACAGAAAATCAAATCGAGTACATCTGTGGAAATAGACATTGAGAAGTTAATTATCAGCAGTGAAAAACAGGCCAGGGATTGACTATGGAACATACCATCAATTGCTCGTGTGTAAGTTCAGGAAAAATGCTGAAGAAAATGAAAACAAGCCTATTAGAGCAAAAATATGACCTTGAGTCTATTCCCACATCAATTCCTAGAGCATTTCATGAACAGAATTGATGTATTGAAAACTGATGACCAATGATTTGATGAGCTGTCGGAGGACATCAGAAAGCAAAAGATCATTATAAAGAGTAAAGAAAGAAAAGATCAAACTGTATGTGAAAAGAGACTCTGAAATTTTTCTCTATCATAGAGTAGTTAAAGAAAATGGAAGAAATGATGACGTCAAAGAACTGAATAGAAAATTTCAAAAGACAGCTCAAGAAGATAAATCCAAATGTTATAATGAAATGCACACAGACCTAGAATTAAAAAACTCCAAAGGACAAAGAGGCTCAGCATAGCTTAAACTGAAAGAATTCAAAAAAAATTCTAGCCTCAAATTGCAATATTGATTTTATGGGAAAAATGCAGGAAACTTCCAAAGAAGATGGAAAGAATACATAGTCACTATACCAAAAAGAAGTAGTTGGCATTCTAGCATTTCAGGAAGTAGCATATAAACCAAAGCCTATGGTGCTACAGGAAAAAGTTCTAACTGCACTTGAACGCATTGGTCAAAATCAAAGTTCCAGAATTGACTGGGTACTAATAGCAATGTTTCAACAAGCTGATGAAGCACTGGAAGCTCTCATTCACCTGTCTATGCCAGGAAATTTGGAAGATGGCTACCTGGTCAACTGACTGAAGAAGATCTATATTTGTATCCAGTCCAAAGAAAGGTGATCCAACAGAATGCTCAAATTATGGAACAATATTATTGGTATCATACACAAGTAAAATTCTGAAGAGGCTTATTTGACAGCAGTTGCAGCAGGCAGTTGCCAGAGGTTTAGATTGGATTCAGAAGAAGATAAGGAAGAATGAATATCATTGCTGACGTCAGATGGGTCTTGACTGAAATCAGAAAATACCAGAATGGCATTTACTTGTGTCTTTTGACTATGCCAAGGCATCTGACTATGCAGTTCATAATAAATTATGGATAACTTTAAGAAGAATGTGAATCTCAGAGCACTTTACTGTGCTACTGTGGAACTTGTACATGGATGGATCAGGAGGCAGTTATGAGAAAAGAAGAAGGGAATATTGCATGATTGAAAATTAGAAAAGGTGTGTGTCAGGAATGTATCTTCTCATCATACTAATTCAATCTGTATGCTGAGCAAATAATCAGAGAAGCTGCCTTAAGTGAAGAAGAATTCGACATTAGGATCGGATGATGACTTACTAACAACCTGTGATAGGCAGATGACACAACTGTGCTGGCCGAAGTAAGGAGGAATTGAGCTCTTGTTGATGAAGATCAAGGCTTGCAGTTTTCAGTATGGATTACAACTCAATGTAAAAAAAGACCTAAATGCTAACAATTGGACCAATAGGTAACATCATGATAAATGGAGAAAAGGTTGAAGTGGTTAAGGACGTTGTCTTGCTTGTATACAATATCAATGCTCATGGAAGCAGCCATCAAGAGATCAAAAGATGTGTTGCCTTAGATCTTATCAGAGTACTGTAAAACAAGGGTGTTACTCTGAGGACAAAGGTGTGCCTGAATCAAGCCATGGTAGTCTCAATTGCTTCATATGCATGTGAAAATTAGACATTGAATAAGGAAGATGGAAGACTCATTGATTCAAATTATGTTGCTTAAGTAGAATATTGAAATCACTATGTGCCACTTAAAGGATAAACTAATCTGTTTTGGACAAAGTATGACCAATACCTTCTATTACAGACTTTGGACATGTTTTCAGGAGAGAGGCAATGTTTCGAGAAGGGCCTTATGTTTGACAAAGTAGAGGGGCAGCAAAAGAGAGGAAGGTCCTGAGGATACGGATTGACACAGTGGTTACAGCAATGGGCTCAAGCATGGGAACCATTATGAGAATGGGGCAGGACTGAGAGATCTTTTGCTCTGTTGCCCAGAAGGTCTCCATGGGGTGCATATGACTTGATGGCACCTCACAACAACGACAACCATTTTGGTCGTCAGCTGTTTAGATTTTCAGACCTTCACTATGACTTTTGACCCTATTAGAAGAAGAATAGATGTGTGAATTGGAGAAGTGTTGTTTTCTCATAAAATTTATCAAATATTGCTATCTTTGAATATTCTAACTAATGGATGGCCTTTTCACTTGGGCGCCATCCTGAAGGAAACCCTCAGCTGTCTACCCTGGTTGGTGTCCTGCAGTGTCCTATTTGAGAGGGCTTCAAATGTTCATGGAAAAAATCCACTATCTGTTCATTAAGTTTTCTCAAGATTTTTGACCATCTGATTGGTATTGTCTGATGTATGTGAAGCAACTGGTGTAATTCCTGGCTTCTAGAAGATACTTTTAATATATGTTATTGGATGACTAGATGAAAGACTACTGCTCGTTATTAAATGTATTCTACTGAGGATTCAAGTGATGACTTCACATCCTGTCCATTATTAGCCTATAGCTTCTATTTTCAAAGCCCCAAAGATAGATGTCTCATCTTTTTTCTATACAATTTGCTGACTTAAGCTTTGTTTTAGCTTAGTGATTCCATTATATATTCAACTTGATTCTTATTTTAACCCTATTTTTCCTATGCCTAGAGTTTTCTTGGGAGAAGAGAGGATTATTAATTTCATTTTGCTTGAGCCAATCACCCTGGAATCTAAATCCTTTGTATCTGTTTTCTTCTCTAAGTTGAGGGAAGGATGAAAGCATTGGAGAGGAGTACTTTCTGAGGACCTGCACCTTTTTTCTTCACCAACCTCAGCTTCAGACACCAGCCTCAGACACACATACATGCACACGCGCATGCACACATGCTCGCACACACACAGACATATAGATCCGAATTCACGATGAGTTTGGATCAACCTTTTTAGACCATGTAAGGAGACAGACTGGCCACAAAATGACTCAGTTTGGGCATTTTAAGGAACTGAACTGCACAGTAGTGTATCAATCTGGATCAGTGGGAAGGGAATTGATATTTATTGTGCTAGGCCCTATGTTAGATGCTTTTGTGTGCATTATCTCATTCTTGCTCCAAAAGGACTCTGGGATATCGTTTCGGCAAAGTTGAGGGGAGGGAAGTCAAAGACTAGCCTTTGTTGGACACAAGGAGCCTTTGTTGTCCACCAACTGTCATCATCCTTTTATATCACTTCACACTTTACTGTGGCAAATATATGGTTCTCATTTACAGATGGGGAAATGGAAGCTCAGAGGAGCTAAGCTCAAGACCTCTCCACACCCAGTGAAAAGCAGAGAAGCCCTGATTTTGAACCCTGGTTACTGGATCATATACTTACTGTCCGTGCTTTATGCATTTCTGTCTTGTTCATTTTTGAGGAAATGCATTTTCATGTGCTGCTGTTTATTTCTAATTAAATGGTCTCTTTATACTTCTCTGTGTGCATTTTATATTCTATTAAGACTCCATTTACTGACTTGTGTGATCAATAACAGTATTTGTGCATAGCTCTGCATTTGTTATCACTTTTTGGAAGTTCCAGCTTCCTGGTATACACTGAGAAGTGTTTGATTTTTCCAGTTCTCCAACAATGTGAAAGTCCCCTTTCCTTGTGGGTTGGAAGTTCCCTGAACACTGTCTTGAACAGAGCCTGCCACTTTCAGTGGCTTTGCCATCAGCACAATCTCATGTCAACACCCGTGGCTCAATTCTATTAATTTATAACAATCAAAATTGGTTCAAAATACTTTCTTCCTAGAGAATTAAAAGAAAAACCAAACCAAGTGAACACTGCTGTGGAGTAGATTCCAGAGATCAGATAGTATTCTCTTTTCCCCATAGTGCAGGTGCTGGTTTTGAACTGCCAACCTCAGGTTAGTTGTTCAATGCCTACCTTTGTACCACATTGGGCTACTCACTGCAAGGTTGGTGGTTCAAGCCCACTAGCTACCACCAGGTTAACCTAGGATAGGCGAAGCATCTCTGTGAGTGAATGGCATGATAGCAAGGAGGGCAGGAGATAAAGAAGGAACAGAGTTGATCTTTATACAATTGTTTCTACCCAAGGTGATCACAAGTCTGAGTTGTCTAGGAATAGTATAGGTTTATGTCAGTTGTCCTGGTATCGTGATTGATAGCGATTGCCTTCATTTTCAAATTTGATCTTGTTTGAAAAAAAATAATAAGGAGGCACCCTACTTTTATCTTTTCTTTGTGCTTCCCATCAGATGCGGATGTGTAGAGATGGGGATTGGGGAGACAAAAACAGGATGGGTTAATTGTGGCAAGCATTGACTTTCTATCTATTTCATCTTATCTCATGGGTAGTAGGCGGCTTGTTAGTAGATGCTGTATGACACTTCCCACTGTAGAGTTCCTTGCCTTACCTTAGACAGACACACACACACACACACTGCTATCTAGTCTATACAGCTTCATAGTGATCCTTTAGGACAGAGTAGAATGGCCCCTTTGGGCTTCCAAGACTAAAATCTTCCTGGGAGCAGACAACTTCCTCGTTCTCCCTGAGTGACCAGCAGATTCAAACAGCTGACTGTGTTTAGCAGCTCAATAGGTATCCCACAATGCTGACAGGGCTTGTCTGCCTTGACTTGGGAGGTTTGATTTCCGTTTATCATATTTTACTCCTTATGAACTCTTGTCTTAGTCAATTCACTGTCCAAAGTCTCCCTGCAAAGGGTTCCCTCTCTTACTAGGAAGAAGCATTGTACCGACATATGAGTGCTTTATTTTACCAGGCCCTCGTGCCCTTTTATAATGAGTCAGAATTAATGAGTCCTGGTGGTGGTCTGGATTACACACGGGGTTGTTCACTGTGAGGTTGGTGGTTCAAGCCCACTAGCTGCTTCATGGATGAAGGAGGAGGTCATCTGCTCAGAGGAGGAAGCCTCACGAGGAACTTTAACTCTGTCCTATGGGGCTGCAATGAGTCCGAATTGACTTGATTTTTCTTTTTGGTTTAGGGAAGAAATTCCCTTTGTTCACCGATGCTAAACTTCTGTACGTGTCCCACTCTTGAACTGCCGGTCTTCTTTTCACAGGGATGGGAGTGGGATGAGAAAGAGGTGGGATGAATGGACGGTTCTGCTCTGGTGTTTCTCATTCATTGATAGAGAAGTAGCTGGCTCACGATGCCTTGAAATTAGAATGTGCAGAATTTATTGTCGAGGTAACAGGAAAGGTTCTGCATGACAACTAACACCAGCTTCTGGGTTTAAGGCAACGCCTCATGTGAAGAAGTTCAGCAGTCCCTGCCATTCTTCTTCATGTCCCCTCCTCAACTCACTTCAGATTGTTTTCCTTTCCATTGGGTGATTTTAGTTACATTTTCAAGATGAAATAGGCTCCTCGCTTGTAATATATCTTGTCAAACAAAAGACATTTTCTTTTTGTGTCAAGGCACCTCAACCTCTCAGCAAGATTTCTCAAGAAAATAGGAAGAATGGCAGCAGATGTAACCGTGTCTGCTTATTTCTCAACATCACCATTCAGCCTGGCCTGCTTTTCCCCCACTTTTCTTTCTCGAACACTCAACAAAGAGAAATGTCCTCCAGGGGCTGGATTGAGACCTGATGGGTCTTTTCTGGTAGCTGAGAATACGTCTGCTCTACACAGAATGTGAGTGGAAAGATTCCATTGTTTTTCCATTCCATCTTTCCTACCAACCTTCTGAAGTCTCCCCCTATGAGTTGTTCCAAGAAGAATTTGATCAATGGATATGTTTCTAATTGTGCTGTCGACAGTACCTCGCGTGATGCTGTGCATGCATTCCGTGCTCGAACATTTTCATGAGTGATGACATACCGTGTAGTCCCTCTGCCTGATTTCTCAGGCTGCTTTTTGAAAGAAAGGGGGTCCTTTAGAGAAGGTGTGGCGAGTTGGGGCTCTATTTCTCAAACACTGCTTTCTTTGCAACAATGCCAGAACCCTGCCATGGGAAGAGCTCTTCAACGGCTCTCTGAAAATGGCTTTCACACCTCAGTCCTTCTTAGAGACCTCTTGATGTCCATGTTTCTGTCGAGGCAGCCATTGGAACATTTATTTTTATTGACTTTTCAGCAAATGTTCTTTCCTTTGTTCAGCTCTGTTCTCTTCCTGTCCCTGGTGGGGGGGGGGGGGGGGCGGACAGCCTGGTCAGAAGTCAGCTCGACTCATAAATGTGGAAATAACAAAATGTGTTCTCTGAAGCTTTGCAGCATTGTCAGGAAACGGGCTGCTTGCAGGCTGCATTTCCACAGATCTGGAAATTCTGCCGAGCTTGGGTTGACTCCAGAAACAAAGTTTAAAAGTGTTCAGGGAAGAGAGGCATTAAACCGGGCCATTAGCTGGAGACACCGGCGCTCCTGCTGAGTCTGTGTCTTGGCCCACTGCTTGGTGAGGGAGCCTGCTGGAGCGGGTGTTGTGGACTGTGGCAGGGAAGTTTGTTCTTCTAAGGATCACGTCTTTGAAGAAACTTTTCTTCCCTCATTTTGCATATCCCAGAAATCCTGGTAAGAAGCAAGAGATAGCTATTGTTTTCAACAGGAAGGAACTAAGGCAGTCAGAAAGCAAGCTGACTGCCATCAAGCTGATGCTGACTCCCAAGCCACCCTCTGGGACAGGATAATTGGCCTGCCTCTGTGAGTCTCTGAGGCTGTAACTCTTTACGGGAGGAGAGAGACTCACCTTTCCCCCATGGAATTGGCTGGTGGTTTTGAACAGCTGATCTTGTGGTGAGCAGCTCAAAGTGTAACCACTACACCATGTCGAGAGAGGCACAAACTCAGAACTTCTCAACAAGGAGTATTGTATCTTCACCACCTTTGACCCAATATGCCCTACCTGTTCTGACTTCTGGTGTCCCCACATCACAGAGAAGAACAGTCCCATAGGGTTTTCAAGACTGTAACTTTTGGAAGCGGAGTGTCACAAAGTGCCCGGGGTGTGTGTGTGGTGTGGTGGGATGGGGTGGGAGGTGTTGAACCAGTGCCCTTTTGGTCAAGTAGCTGAGTTCTTAACCCCTCTGCCACCAGGTTTCCTCCAGCCTTATCTGGGCATGCAGAATCATTGAACGACTAGAGGAGACTACGATGCAGACTCATGTGCAGTTAAGATCACACCCGAATGCCACTGATGAGGGAGTGATGGAACTCAGTCTGGTTTTTCTTCATTGTATTGGTGACCTCCCCAATATTTTGAACTCTGGGGCAACTTTTCTGGTATTTGACCAGTTCTAAATGGCCTTTACTGGTCATACAGTGGAGCTGTCATATGAGTGAGTAGGGAAATGGAATCTTGGTTGGAGGAACATCAAACTAAGGTTTTTCGCCTCCATCATTGTGGTTTTTGGTTTTTCTTTCTGGACCCCCAGGTTTGTAAGATCCATAGGATAGTGACTATGAAGCCGCCGGTTCTTGCCCTAATTTAGACCTTATGATGAATGGGTCAATGGGCTGCATGATTACCTGGGAGGGGATTCTGTGTCCTGGGTATTGCTTGTGTAAACTTTGCAGGAACCTCATCAGGAATATGAGAGTGGAATTTGATCACCAACCAAGAGAAATAAGAGGTAGTTTTAGGTTTATGTTAAATATACTTGATTATTTTCTCTATGATTCAACTTGTGGAGAGCTTTCAAGGGATACAAAGGGGTCCTTTTCCCATTGCACAAATCATTTCTGCTGTGAGATTCTCTTGATCTACAATGGTCCCCCAATTTAAACACACACTGTTGAATTAATTCCAAATTAGAGTGTCACTACAGGGAAGACTGGAACTGTAAAGGGTTTTCAAAACAGTCAACTGCTGTGGAAGCTGACTGCTATATCTTTTTCCAATGAAAGCAAGTAGTGGGTTTGAACCAGCCACCTTTGTGTTAACAGGCAACCATCTTAACCACTGTGCTACCAGGACTCTTGACCCACACATTTGCGTGCACATTCTGACATTGCCCATTCTAATCTGTTTAACTTTGAGCGAGTTACTAAACTTCTCTGAGATTCAGTTTCCTCACTGGAAAATGGAAACAATGAAAGTTCTTAAGTCACAGGTTTGTTGTGGGGTATTAATGAACCAATGCATGCAAAACTTTTGGAGTAGTGCATATATGACAGTTGTTACTATGGTCATTTTGTTTAAACACCTGCAGTCAGGCATAACATGTGATGGAGACAATATCCTGCCTGGAGGCTAGAAAAATAATTAGTAGGATGCTCAAGGATTTTGGGCAATTCACAAGCTCCTGTGGAAATTCTGATTTCAGTCTTTGCTACCTTCTCAAATGGTTATTGAATTGTTCTCGGCTCCAATTCCCCACATTCTTTTTGGAGCACAGTGTATTGGTTCTCCATATGGATTTGGAAAGAACTTGAGTATTTAGTTCATGTTTTTGAAATCTTCAAATGAAAGGCTCTAAATTTCTTTTCAAGTCCGCACCTCTGTGTAACTCCCCTCCCCAGTTTTGAGCAGGGGTTATGAAATTGAAGTCGGGATTAAACTATAAAATGTCAGCAAATGGTTTGGAGTCTTCTGGAGTAGATTCGTGCCCTGTAAGCACTTTGTTCCTTGTCTCTAAATTATTTTTTTAAAAAGGAGGGAAGAAAAAAAAACAGAGAGGGAACTGGCTCAGATTATCTAGGCAAAGCAATTTTCCGTGAACACTGCTATCCCAATGCACAACAGGAAACGTACTGAAAAGCTAGCAAGTTGGAGAAAGAACAATAGCTAACTCAATAAAGAGTGTTAGGAGAAGAGAGGGAAGGAATGATGATAGCACCAAATTACCCAAGACAACCTGAACTCAGTTTTCTATAAAGAAAACTTTCTTTATGGCTATATGAGTGTCTTTCTAATGTTAGTGTGTGCATATACAATCTCTCTCTCTCTCTCTCTCTCTCTCTCTCTCTCTCTCTCTCTCTGCCTCCTCATCTATCTCCCTCCCTTTCTCTCCTGGCACTTGCATTGCAGATAACCTAACCTGACATTAACCTTGGCATAGCTACAGAAGTAATATTTTTACCAGGATGAAATGCTGTTGAATGATTTCTCCAATGTATTAGTCATGCTTTGCTTCAACATTAGATATGCAGGCTTTCTTTCTTTTTAGCTTATTTTCCTGCTTTCCTATTTGGTCTCAGACAGGAGAAAATATCATCTCTAAATGCCAGAATAATTCACACACTGATACAATCTAACTCTGATCAAACATTGCCTGTACCCAGTGGATATATTTAGTAGGTAGGCGATGCTCCCTCTTCTGAGTTCTCGTGAGACACTGGTGTTGTTAGGTGTCATTGCACTGGTTTCAACTCATAGCAACTCGATGTACAGTAGAACAAGAACTGCTAGACTTGGGAAGTCACAGAACTGCTTGGACAAAGGAGCCTCTGAGTCTTTTAAACAATGACTATATTCAGTTGCTCATCAATGTCTTGGAGGAAAGGTTTGATGATCAACTTCCCCAAAGCCAGCCATTGGAAACCCAATGGAACACAGTTATTTTCTGGTGCATAGGAGGCATCATGAGTGAGAATCAGTTCAATGGCAACTGGCTGGCTGGCTACTTATTAAATAAAGAAAAGAAAAACAGTGATGGAGGCAGCCTACTGCTTTGGACCAGTGAATATATATTATTCTGACATGCATTTGGTTGCAGTTAGTCCTGATGTTGTCATGTTAGTCCTACTTTTAATAGAACTCCATTGACGATCTTTAAGTAATTTTGCATTTGATCATCAGATTAAAATAGATACAGAAGTGATGACGACTGCCCCCCCCTCCCCAGCCCTAGAAGATCTGCTATGCCAACACTATGCTTAATGATTGAGCTGTAATGTTAGGTTTTCAAGTTTGTACCTGAATGTCACTTCAGGGCCAGTAAATTATTTAATGTGGATTTTCAAGCTAAAGCCTCTACTGCCCATCCATCTTTGCTTACATGGATCTGGTAGGAAGGTGGGGGAACTTATTGATAATGTACACCATGTGAGGAATTGTGAAAAGAGGAGCAGATGTAGCGGTAGAGCCAGGAGCATGAAGCGACCTCACGACTTTCCAGCCCATGGAGCAAGCACATATGAGTGCTTTCGGGAGTGGGCTGCCGCTGGACACTTAATTGGAGAAGCTGGGTTTGCTGACCCATGGAAGTGGAGCAGAGTGCTTCTTGTCTGAGGCTTACAGTGGAGTGTTAGGCCTTTGGGGAATTTATTAGCAGATTCAAATTAACTTTGTAATATGCCCTAATGAACAACTGTATCCTGAACATTTCTTGTTTTCATTAAAACCTGTTAGCTTCCTTCATAAACACTTTAATCTTTACTATTGTTTATGTATTGTGTAGTCACTGCAATGACTATTAGAACCTAGAAATAAAATAGAGCATGCTCCATAAAACAAGTGTTCTGGAATTTGATAGAAACCCAAATACTCAGGCCTTAGTTCAGATCTACTGAACCATGGAGTCTGAGAATTGGATCTAGTGAGCTACTGTTGAATAAAACTGAAAGGCATTTCTGCTTCATGTTTGAGTACTGTTGAAATAGGGTAAATCTAGTCAGCTGTAACAGAAAACTTAGTAGTGATTTAATTTAAGCCTTGCAAAGAACAGTGAGGAAAGACTATTGTGACTGAATGGTTGAGTTCATACTCCTGAAATTCCAGCACATTTTTTTCTTTTTTAACTGTGCTCAATAGGAACCATCTTGAGATTATCAGGAGACAGCCTCAAAACCCACAGGGGCAGCTCTAGCCTGTCCTACAGGGTTGATGAGGCTCAGGAGCAACTTGGTGCCAGTGATAGGAACCACGGAAGCTCTAGGTTCAGTACTCATTTGCCCATTGAAAGCTCTGTGGTTTGATCCCAGCAACTATAGGAGAAAGATTAGGTACTCTGCTTCTTTAAAGTTGCTGCTGTTACCGTTAAGGACTTTTAAGCCTGGTTCATAGAGATCCTGCACACACAGAAGGAAACACCGCTGAGTCCCACGCCTTCTTCACAACTGTTGCTGTGTTTCAGCTCTCTGTTGCAGCCACCATGTCTATCAGTCTCCTTGAAGGTTTTCTTCTTTTTCTATGGCCCTCTACTGTAGTAAACAAGATGTCCTCCTCCAGGAACGGATCCCTCTTGATAACTTGTTCAGAGCATGTGAGATGAAGTCTCGCCATCTTGGCTAAGGCACCTTTTGGTTGCACTTCTTCCAAGATGGATTTGTTTGCTCTCCTTGGAAACTCTATGGGACAGTTCAACTTTGTCTTTTTATGATTGTCCATATTGGAATTGACTTCATGACCATTTAAAAGGCTAACAATGCTAATGCTTCTAGAGATAAATTTATTTTGAAATTGTTTATAGTTTTAGGTCTGGGAATAATAAAAAACTGAACATATTATTCGCATTCAATCCAGAAAATATTTTCCTTCATTAATTTGTCATATAAACAAAGCAAATGACCTTATCGGTGGTGGTGGTGCTGTCCAGTTTGTTCTAACCCACAGTGACACAATGTAGAAAGAACAAAACACTGCCTGGTCTTTTGCCATTCTGGCAATTCTTCTTATGTTTGAACCCATTGTTGCAGCCACTGGGACAATCCATTTTGTCAAAGATTTTCTGGCTACCCAAAGAAGAAAAACTATTATGAGGTAGAGATCAAACAAGCATCCACGCTCCTTCTTTTTGATTTGCTTCTTTAGGACCCCACTCCCGAGTTACCATAGTGTGTTAGTCTGGGATGACTGGAGAAACAAATTCAGAGACATTCATATGGTATAAGAAAGAGCTTTATATACAAGAGCGATTGAATATTGAGAAAACATCCCAGCCCAATCCAGAACATATATCCATAAGTTCTATATTAGCCCATAGATCCAATACCAATCTCTAAATTCCTCTTCAGACTCACACAACACATGCAGTGATGCTAGATACAGGAAGATCACAGGCCAGTGGGTGGAAAGTCTTGTGGATCCAGTGGAAGTGGAAGCAGCTCTGGCATAGCTTCATGTGCCTCCTGGACAGGAATGTCTCCTGGGGGGTAAGTGAGTGTCCCAACCTCCAGTGGGCTGTTTATCTCCTTAGCGCCTCCTAATGAGCTCTTCAATCCGGGACCTGATTGAGAGGCTAAACTCCACCCCTTTTACTCTTTAGTCTCAAACTGACAACAGATTACATAACTAACACACATTTGAAAATAGGAGAGTAATTCTGTGGTCTAACTTATGCCTGGAGAAAACAAAGAAGTTGGGTCCAGGGGGCTTAAAGTGCCTCAGTGTGTATTATGCCATTTACCTATGTTAGATAAGAATAAAGATACAAAAATTAATTATACTTTAAACAAATCATGAGAATTACTGCATAAAGTATATTCCTTTTTAATTAGAGTAAAAATAACCTTTTTATGAAGTAAATAATTTTTAGTATAGTTTGCCTTGCCAAGGAACAATAGGCACACTCTTAGAAAAGATGCATCATAAAAAAATCCTTTTAATAGGAAAGGAAGGGATTGTGGATTACAAATTTCAGCTGTACAATAACAAAGTTATTATTATTTCTCTTGGCCCAAGAATGCCAATAGTTAAATGTGTTTTATTGCTATAAGTGTATAACCATAAAACTTTAACTTCACTGACTATATTCAACATTTAATTACATTTGAGTTCTTTTCCTATCAATAATAGCCTTCAGTTTTCAAATATCACTAGCACTATTGTTAGTAGGGACTTTATCTAACACATTTTAGTCACTGATTTTACTAAACTCATTCAAGGAAGGCAAAACCCATCATATTTTTCAAATCAGATGCCAAGTTATTTTTTTTTTTACCTACCCTACTGTTAATTCCCCAAGGAGGTTCCTTTTAAACAATAACATTTTTTATTTAATCAGTTGAATTAAAACCAATCAGGGAGATAAAAACTTGCGCTGCAGAGAAAAAGAACACCCAGGTATGTTTATGATTCAAAACTATTTGTGCTATTAAAGAATCACACAGCTGGGCTTTAAGGTTTATAGTTCACCCACAGGTCTGCCTTCCTGGATTTTTGGAGGTACAGAAAGTAAAAACAGGGCCTCAGATTTCCTGGGATCCTCTAGTGAAACAGATTGGCTTTTCTTGAGAACAGAGAACAATAACTGACATTGCTAGTGAGATTTGGTGGCTGCCGAGTTTTCTGGGTGACACTGTCTGAGGGATGATACTAAAATTATTGTTTTTAAGATGCCATGCAGAGTTACAGTTAGAAATAAATTTATAAAAATATCCCTGTAGTTGAATTATAACAATAAAAACATATTTTTAAAAGCCATTTTTATAGGCATCAATATACTTTGAAGGCTAATTAATTTTTTTATCATCCAGTGCTCTTTGGTCAGCACTGTTAATATCATTCAATTACAATGGCCCTTCACAGATTGTGCTTTCAATCCTGAGGGTTCACCTGAAAGATGTTCTACAAACACTCACTGCTATTTTCAAGCCTACTGGTGTTTTTATTGTCTATGATTTTCTTAAATTTTCCGGGATCTTTCTTTACAATATTATGGTAATTATTCTGGTAGAATCTATTTCAACAATTTCCTTTGGGAATGATTGGGCATTAAAGGAAAAAAAGAGAAAACAAAAGAGAAGCAAACAAACAGCAAGTCTTCTGCAGTAATTACTAAAAATATTGTGAACCAGTAGTGTTGCAATTCAGTGTAGAAATATTTTGCAAAATACTTTTTAACTGTCATGTAATAGAAGAAACAGCTTATTTAAGCAATTGGTGCTATATTTATTACAGATTATTTGGTGACTAAACTTGATCATGAATATGACTAAGGATTCTGTATGGTCTGGTACAAGACCCACTCCTGTTGGGTGGGGGAGGAATAGCACTTTCCGGTCGACACCAGTCCAAGTAATGCCACTGCCAGAGAAAGCACATTCAGAAGGCACCAGAAATACAAACCCTGCCTTGCCATTGAGCCAAATTTGATTCAAAGCGACCCAAAAGAACAGAGTAGAACTGCTCCCTAAGGTTGCTTAGGCGATAAAGCTTAAAGGGAACTAGTAGTCTCCAGTTTCTCCAGGAGAGCAGTTGGTAGATTGAAATTATCGGACCTTTTGCTTAGGAATCCAATACCTAACCCATAGGACAACATCAGAAGGCATAGAGGAGGGAAATATTGGAAATCAGAGAAGGGAAGTATTGGAAATAAAAAGTTGCCACCCTTGTACTTGTAGGAACTTCGACGGTAAATAGATTGCATGACTAGAATGTAGTATGGACTACATTAGAGCCGACAGCGCCTCTCCCAACCAACGTGGTCTTTGCCACACAGCAACAACTGTCAGTTGCCATATGAAACTCTGCCCAGTGCTGCCAGCAAAATTTTAAAGAAGAGCTAAAAATGTGCATTTCTATGGGAAATGCCCTAATTTTCAAGTGTTGATTCAAAGGCTTTTGTGATAATGGCATCCTTAGTATGCAAAGATAGTACAATCCATCGGCACAGGCTGAGTTGGAGACCTGTGCTGGGAATTGGCACCTTCTGAGAAACAGAGGGGCTGTGCATGTATGAAAAATGGGGCAGTGGTAGTGATGGGTTTATATTTACTGAATTTATCAACTCTCAATGTGCTTAGCCTTGCATAACCAGAGGGGGAAAAACTTTAATATTGTGCTGCAATGCTATTTTAGGAAGACTGGGTTAATCTAAATCCCAACTCTCCTCTGTTGATCTATAGTCTCAAGAAGTCATGAAAATGATGGTCTAGGCCAGTGCTCTGCAAACTGCGGCTCTCAGGCCATATATGGCTCTTTCAGTGTGAACGTGACGCTCTGAAGTCACATTGAAAACATGTGAAGGTTATTATTTCAGATCACGGTGATTTCATTTGTTTGGAAGATGTATTTAAGGCTCTTGAGTGATTTTAAATTTGTTAGGAGGGACAGGATAGGCTCTTTGGTCTAAGAGTTTGCCCACCCCTGGTTTAGGCTATTCTTAATTGTTTTGGTTGACTAGTAAATTTTATCAATTGCCAACACCTACCCACTAATGAATCCCCTTAAGCTTAACTGACATTTAATACATTTAAATTGGCCTCAAGATGATATGTCAATAAAATGAGTCAGTGCAACCACACTTTGTATGTTAATTACACTGTTGGGTAAGCATCCTTGGGCATGACTTTACCTTAAACAGTGGAAGTGGAATACATAAAATGCACTCCTAATTTTCACGTCATCGGGGTGACCAACCTAATTCAGACATGCCAGGGCTCTGATACTTGCGGTTGGTGTGGCTCCTTTTGCAAGCTCATCAGTTCCCTTCCTTTGTCTTGTAAATGTAAATCAAACAGGGGAAAATGTTGTAAACATTGACTAGATACTTAAGATATAATGGACTTGAATTATTCCTTAAGGTATGGAAGTACAGTGTTTTGCATAACAGAACATACCTCTCTTTCATCAGTAGATGGGTTCCTGCAAAAGTTACTTATAAATCAATTTTGAGAAACTAAATCATATTTTAAATGCATTAGATGGGTTTTCTATTTAAAGGAATGCTGGTGTGAATCTTGTTGGAGAGCAAAAAATAAAAATCTTTTTCAAAATGAAATTTCAATGCTAATTTCTCTTTGCTCCAAGTTCCTGGAGCCTTTCAATAAAATCAGTTTAAATGGTGGAGCTCCTCCTGTTTATTTCACTAGTGCGGTATATCACACCTTGAGATGAAAGACCTCACAAGTAATAGGTTTGAAATGTTTGTAACAACCCACGGAGGTTTACATAGCCGCAATGCCTTGAATCAAATGCAGAAATGCTTGATACATTTGCAAACCCAGAAAAACCTATATCTGAGTAATCAAGGATCTTGGGGTTGTACATGTAATAATGAAAGGTTCAGGGGTACTGTAAAGACCTTAATTTCTTATAAGATGGTCCTTCATCTTGATTTCACACTCTGTAGAAATGAGACAGTTGGACCAAAGGATCATACATCTGGGCTCCTGCTTCCTCATCTGCTATCTTAATTCTGTGGCATAAAAACAGATGTGAATCTCAGCTCATCTCTCAATTTCTACACATAGCTGCATGCAGATGAAGCATCCATGGGTGCAGAAGATGAAGGGGGTGGAGGTGGAATGGAGACAAAGAGAGGATTTACATTGCAGTAACAAATAGTCCCAAATTGAACATGAAAGCCCTGCTGTCTTTAAAAGGACATGCTGTTCCTCCACCGGGAACTTTCTAAGACTTCACAGCTTTACTCGATCCTCTGCCTTTTACAAGACAAGAGAAAAACAGTGCTGCTCCTGCAGAGGAGTGGAGCTCTGTGGCCTTAATACCTGCCTGTCCTTAGTTCTCACCTTCTAAGCCAAACAATTTACCAGGGTATTTTTTTAAATAACCCTATGTTCCTCTGCAAGTTTTAAAATAATACACCTTTTACTCCTGAAGCATATAAAGCAATAGTGTCTCACTCAAAATTACATATACATATTTATGCATATCTATAAGATGAGCATGGTAGTTGGATGGTTTTACATCATCTAGATACACACACAGCCATTGGAGGGGTGGGGTGGCCTTTGTATAAGAGTGAGGGACTCTGGGAACTGCTTCTTTCTCTGCCACTTCACCTTCCACCTTGCTGGGATTTTGCTGGGACTCTGAGTCAGTCCTTGAGGTGGCCCTGTCTCTGTGACCTAAGAGCTGTTGGCACACTCCCCTGTTTCCTCTGGACTTGGATGCACATGACTTTGCACCCACCAGCCTGTGATTTTTGTGCTCCACTTTTTTTGTGTCACCTGTCCCTGGCTAGCACTGGACTTATGGATTTGAATTGAGTTGGACTGGGATGCTTTCTCCACATTAAGTTCTTTCTTTTTTTTTTTTAAGGGGGGGGCATCACTGCCCTCTAGTGGTCGTGGAAGCTACCCAGCCTTGCTCCTGAGAGTTGCTGCTGGATTTGAACTGCCAAGCCAGTGGGCCGCAGTTCTGCACTCAACCACTATGCCACCGGGACTCAGCCCCCAAGTTCTTTCTTATACATATATGAATATCACTGGACTTGATTTTTTTAGATCACCTGACCTAGACCTCCAGGATAGGATAGGAAGACTGGTTGACGCTTGTGTCAAGGGCCAAATTAATGGTCCTCCTTGTCTCCTTTTGCTTTCTCTGAGGTCACTCCTATCCTGTCTCATAGTCCTATTTATACTTCCTTCATTTATCTCACAATATGGTCAATTTCTGATCTTTGTATACACATGGATGCCCTATGACATCCCAATTCAAATAAGTCCAAACTGGAAACCATCTCAGCAGCCTTAGCTCCCACCCACATTTCCTGGGACAGAGAATCTGATTTGCCTGGGTTGAACCCAGACCCATTGGCTATGGTGGGGGTTGGTGGCTGGAAAGAGAGGGTTACATAGTAAAAAGAAACATAGTTGGGAGCTTGTCACTGAGGTTGGAGAAGGGAGAATTCATAGAAGAGATGGTTGTGAATGCGGTTAATTTTCAAAAGAGAAGCCAAGGTCGAAATCTTAAATAATTGCCTAGTACTTTAAGTATTATTATGGCATTGCAATCAGGTAACCAGGACAGTATGGAGTGTGATGACATGAAGTGGTTGCTATCAGTGATGTCTGCCTTTGTTGAGTCAGCTCCTAAATATGGCAACCTTAAAATATGAAACTAAAGAGAATGAAACTGATTCCTGCCTAGTTCTGTCGGTCTGACAGGAGAAATATCACAGTGAAAGAAGGGGAGGTGGGAGAAGTAACCTGAGTTCCTTTTAGCAGCTTATGCAGAAATGGAGTAAGGGAAACAAACTGAAATAAATTCAAAAGGGAATATGCTTCCCACATGAGAGTTGATAATTCTTCCATAGTTATCACCACTGCTTCCTACTTCTGTTGTTTTTTATTAGTTGGCATTAAGCCCCCCCTGCCCCCCGCATCCCTTTCACAAACAGTGCCATAGAGGCCCAAGGGGGTACAATAAACAAATCTTTCTTAGAGATCTTTCTTTTTTTGAATAGGCCATTTCATAATGCTAAAAGTTCCTAACTAAGCCATTAAATGCAGATAACAAATAGACCAGAGAACTCTATGAAAGAATGAGTCCTTATTCTATTCTACCAGAGCTTCTGCCTAGTCTACTTGGCCTCAAATGCTCTCTGAGCTCAGGTCCTATGAAGACATCATCACCTCATTGTTGGAAACACCTGGCTATGTAGCCTGGTGTGTGAACGATTGCTGAATGACAAATACCCTAAGCACCGGCCTGCCTTGCCTAATTATACATCTGTCTTGATGCACTGGGCAATTTTTCTTTCCAACGGCTCCTCCCCTCTGCCCGGCGTCAAACCACATAGTAAAGGGAAGAATCCACAGAGCTCTGCATTAAAGCTTTTAGAATAACCACAATGCAATCAAAGTATCAGGCTGCAGCAGTTGCAGAAACCATTTCTAGCACGTGGTTGACCCATATGTTGCACTTGGGTTGTCATCTGGGTCAGAAGAGGGTGTTGCTCCTTGGGGTCACGAGTAAAGAGGTTGATGACTCAGGTTCTCTTTTAGTTTGTTCTGACATCTCTGGTACTAATTTCACCCTCTAGGTCTTCTAAGTTTGCAGAAAGGATCTTGTGGATTCGTAGGGTCCATCATGGAGCCCAGGGAGTGGTGCCCACACATGCTTCTCAAGCACTAAGTCTTCTGTGGTTATGATTGGAATCAATGAAGAAACTGGTGATGGGACAAAAAAGCTAGGAGCTGTAAATCAAGGGACAGAGGCTAATTTATTTGGAGTTAAGGGTAAACCATCTTGTGAAATCATTTGGTAACATTCAGGAACCATTGTAACCATCATATGATGGTAAGTGCACCATCAGAGACAAAGCAGTTCCAAGAATTGGGGACAGCACAAAAGTTTATTGTAAATATGTTATTGGGTGAGGTTTGGATTGAGCAGAAACTAGGCTCTGGCTAAGAATGACTAGAGGCTAGTAAAGAGACTTTAAAATTTCTTGGATCTTCTCCATTTCCAGCCAACTATATACTATATTAGATTCATGTCTGAATACTAGCTTTTGTCTCAGTATTTGGTGAGAGAAGGTAAGAATAGTGATAATATTTATTTCATGATATTGGTTTCAAAGTACTTGACAGTTGATATGATTTAAAATCTTACATAGTATGATTCATGCATTTTATTTTGTGACTACTCTTTCTCTCTACACTAGAAACATCATAATAAATGATCAATACCAAACTCTAAAGTATTTTATTAAAAGTCATGGTGTCAACAAATATATGGTGAATATAATTAGAAAATAATACAAGTTATTCTATCTACCCAACTATACACTTAATGGAAAATGACTGTGTGCATACTTGGTGACAGGATTTTTACCCAGGCCTGGGTAAGACTGATTTCTAAGAAATTATTTTAGAAGTGAGAATAGGTTTTAACATTGTGGTAGATACATATTTCTTTGTCAATTTGAGGATTAAGATCGAAGGGGTGAAGTCTAGGTTGTCAATCAGGTGTTGGCCAATGTGGCCTCTGTGTGGGCATGGCCTTCTCCTGAGGGTTTTGGAAACTCTGGGATATTCCTCCTTGGAGGTTGGAGACACACACTTTCTTTCTGCTCACTCCCTGTGAAACATTTCTGACCAGAAGTCTCATGAAGCTACCCTGATGCAGCCAGAACCCTTGGAACCGGTGGACCCATGTGGAGATGCTTGCCAGTGCTGAGATGCTTACACCGCTGGATCCCCATGACTCCCCACCCACTGGTCTATGATCTTCCTGCATTTGGCATTAGAGGATGTGATGATATGTGAGTCTGAAGAGGACTTTATAGATTGGTTTTGGTCATGTGGACTAATATCAGCCTTATGGACTTGACCTGGACTGGGCTGGAATGTTATCTCAATATTCAATTGCTCTTATCTATAAAGCTTTCTTATACACATTCTATGAATTTGTTTCTCTAGTCTATCCAGACCGACACAAACATCAATTACTCAATATAGTAATTTGTATTTGTGCTCATTAAACCATGATTATTTGGGTGTTACATTCATTAGAGACTACCATTTTGTTCTTGCACGAATATTCCAAATTCAATTATGAAGAGTCACAGAGATGACTGACCACAGTGGAAAGCTTTGGTTTCTTATAGAGGCAACATCCATTTTGTACCTTGCAATCTTCTGGCTCGCAGTTGAGTGCATTGCTATTTTGCACTCTGCAGGGTTTCTGGGTAGCTAGCGTTCATTGAATGCCAGAAACACTGAGGAATTTTGGTTGGCTTTGATGATGAGTTATAATAATGCCTTCCCATGAAGGCAGAGAGGTCTAATAATATCTGCAAAGCCTTGTTGTGATTTTTTCGAAGAGCAAGTGGGAAGAATGTTGGCCCTTAAGGACACGTTGTGAATTCGGAGATACCCGGTTGGTAGCAGAGCAGGACATAGGATGACAGGAAGAAGCCATGGGGTTCCTTTTCCATAGAAGGTCAGCAGAAATGGAAGTCTGGTGAGGGGCGCTGCACGCACAGAGGAGACTCCTCCAGTGGCTCCAGGGGCAGTAGTTGTGGACAAGTCATGTCCTGCGGCAGAAATGAATAGAATGGGAGCAGCAGGAACAGCAAAGGAATCTGCAGCTAGTGAATGTGGCCTGCACCACTCCAAAGCAGGCTTCTGTAGGGGCAGTTGTTTCAGATGAGCATTGTTCTGATAAGGTAATGTTTTCCTTATGCGATTGGGGCCTGGGGACTCCAGGGCACTGGCAGCAGAGGATGGACAAAGATGGTCAGTCCTGCTCTGGGTAGGTAACCACACCGCAGCTGGGCCACCCCTGCAATAGCAGCTCCGTCAGTGCAGCATTACACTTTTGTTAGCCTTGTAACTTCAAGGGGAGCCACTTCTTTAGCCCCAGGGAACATTTCCTCTTTGTCTTGGAGGATCATCGTGATTGTCCTGTGCAGCGTGCCTGGTTTCTGAGCTGAGTGTCCAATACGACTGATGTCCGGATATTCCTTTTCTTTGACTTCATAATTATTATTTAGCCTTTGTCTCATCGGTGCCATCCCTAGCACTGACTCTGCTGTGTTTGGAAATGGTAATGCCCTTCAAGGGAATATTTTCTAGAGAAAATGAAATGGAATGATAATGCTGCACTGAAAAGACATGTGATATGAGATTGAAAGCTGATGCCATGAAGTAGAGAAAGAGGCACACTACATGAACTGTTGAGGTAGAAAGTACACAATAATACATACATAAATCCGCAACAAAGGTGCTTATTATGACTATGTATCAGGAAATATATATTAAAGGTCCTATATGTTTTGTACTATTATAAAGTAGGCAGTGCATTTGCATCATATACAAATGGGAGCTATAATATCCAGTATTATAATCCTGTCCTCTGCTCAGAATTTCTGAACTCTATTGGACCTATGTTCAGATGGGGCTGATTGAATACTACGTGCCACAGAAGTACATTCTGATTGTGCTTCTTTTATCATTCTATTATAATAAATGTAATTTGTATTTGCTTAGAATAACATGCTTCATAGTATATGAAAAGCATCAACTGGAAACATTATACCTCCAGTCTCCTTTTCTTTGCCCCAGTTTTCATTCCTTGGATGGACTCCAAAGCTCTGAGAAGATCTACTACTCACTTATCAGCATCTTGTTTTCTGACCTTTCACATTGATGACAATACAGAGACCTTCTCCCCGAATCCTTTGTGCATGAACAATGTACCCCAGGCAGTTAACTAGTGGTGGCATGGGGACTAGAGTAACGTCGGCTCAGATGGTGAAGGTCGTATGTCAATTTGGCTGGATCGTGATTCTTGGTGGTTTAAAAATCATATAACGATGTAATCTGGCCATCATCTAATGATATAGTGATCTTTCATTTTGACATCTGATGTGGTCATCATCCATTTTCCTATGTCAAATTTGAGCCCATGATCTGGTCTTTAGAAGCTAACCATATTGATAACTGAGGAGTAGGGGTACTTTAAACTTTCTTCTTGCACTAAGACATTATGCTGCTAGTAAGACACTCCCCTTAATAGGGCAGAGAGGTTCCTTTCCTCACATATTGCATTATAATAATGTCAACACTTTTATTTCATTAATAATCATTTTGTACATTGTGATAACTAGTTTAATATTGTTCACAATGGAGGTGGGGGAAATATTTTTTTGTAGTAGAGGTATTTGTCTCCATTATATTTCCTTGCTTCATTTACGTAAACTTACAATAAGTCAATTGTTAAAATACACAAATGAAAAGTAATTGTCCCTGTTACATTCAGAGAGCTCTGACATATTGCACCCCACGTCCCCCATTCTTTTGTTCTTATTTGGGTAGTTTTTCCTCTATGTCTGGAGTACAATTGCCATTGTGAAATTTCCCATCCCTGTTATTCTAGAATTACCTTAGTCACTGACTGTGCAGAACTTGTAGGGCGGCCCCAGTGGCATCGTGTATTATCCATGACAGCAAAGCCAGCAGCTCAAAGCCATCAGGTACTCTGGGTGAGAAAGATGTGGTTTTCGACTTCTGCAAAGAGTTCTAGTCGCAGAAAACCATGGGGCAATTCTGCTGTCCTAGAGAGTCGCCATGAGCCCGGAATGACCCAGTGACAGTGAAAGATGTAGAACTTTGGTTTCCTGATTTGCCATGCTTTCCTCTTTTGTGATGGACCCTTTCGATGGAATAGAGCACATCCACTAGGGATTTAATGGTTTGAGTACTTGACCAGCTAAAAGTGCTTTAGTCTACTCTGACTTTTGATTTATCATTTGATTGGAATCAGGATTCTCTTTTGGAAAAAATTATCAGTAAAGTTTAGGCTTTCCATTTTCATTTCGCCTAAAATCATTTCCCTCCCCATTCTCCTCCTCTGTCCTTTCCATTTGGCCTGTTATAAGTCTCTGGACATCTTTTGGCTTTTCTGATTATCTCTGATACTTTGAAATACCAGAAAGATAGTCTCTGTTCTTGTCAAAAGATTCTCTGGATCTTTTCATTGTGTTAGAGTTTGGTCTTTTTAATCTGAAAGCTGACTTCAGATGTGGCAAATTCCATTATATTCTTTTTGTTGTAAATTCTTCCTTTTCCTTTCCTCCCTTCAGTCTTTCTCCTGCAATTCCTACTATTGAGATATTAGACTCCCTGCACCCCCCTCTGATTTTCTTAAAATTTTCTTTATTTTTAATCTTACTTGCTGTGCAAGTTTTATTTTTTGTAGATTTTCCTCAACTTTCCCTTTTTGATAACATTTTTATTTAACTGTGCTCAGAACATTCCTTTTAAAAATAGCAGAATGGGTCTGAGCTCTGGTGGCATTGTGGCTGTGTGCAGGACTGTGGCCCACTGGGATGGAGGTTCAATTCCAGCAGCGACTCCACAGGAGCAAAGGCTGGGCCTCCTACTCTCACCACCAGAGGGCAATGATGTCCCCAAAACAAAAAAAAATAGCAGAATGCTATTAAGAACAAAAAAAAAATAGCAGAATGCTATTATTTCATGATGCAAAAATCTCCACTGATTGCTTCGAGGCTATATATATATATATATATATATATATATATTCATTTTAATCTTCCCCTCTGTTCTCTGCATTGTCTATGTTTCCCCTAAGAGTATTTTGTTTATTTTGGCCTGCCTTTCTCAACTGTAGGGTGGGTCCTGACTCTCTGATATACTTAAAAGTGAAGATTGAATTTGCACTGAATTCACCTCTTCAGGAAATACATCTCTTCAACGCTAGGTAAGAGTTCTTGGTTGGATAAATAAGGGTCCAGAAGAATATTGGTAAAGATTTCTAACCATTTGCTTGCTTTCAATTTTACTTTACACTCTACTTTTATCTCTAATACAGCATTTCTGAGACTGTTTGGAATTGAGTTGCTGCAGATTGTCTTGCTGGCTCATTCTGTTCCTTTCCTACTATATTTGATTTCATATATATATATGAGAAACCAAACACACATGCACAAACATACAGCGACAAACAACAAGGATCAGAGTAGCTCATAGAGAGAAGCATATTTCAAAAATACTGAAGGAAACAAATATATTTCATAAATTATTTTGTGGTCTTACAATTATTGAGAAAACATGGTTTCTATAAAATAAAACCTGAAAGATGAGCTGATAATACAATAAGCAGACTTGAAATCAGAACTGGCTTGAGGGGGAGGCAGAGATTTAAAATGAGTTACAAGGGAAAAATACTGTTTTTAAAGTAAACATTGAAGAGCAGAATTTTTAAAATGCCATAGGAGTAGAAATAACAACACAGTAAATCTAATCAGGGCTGTATAATAAATGCTTGATAAAGATCTCCCAGAATACGAGGTAAAAGAGCAAAGAAACAACGGTAATCAGAATCTAGGTAAGTTACTTGGAGGACGTCTTATCCAGATCTTGCATTTAGAAGGAGCACGTTCCTGAAGGGGAGGCCTGAACATAGAATGGATACGATACTCTTAACACAAAAATTCAATGATGGTTGGCCAGAATAAAAATTTAAACTTTGGCTTTGCAAACTGAGTGAGCTCAACAAATTACAGAAAACATTAACGAATCTATTTTGCCAATTAGATGTATCCTGATGCTACATTTACACTTCACAAAGAAACAAACAACGATCATGCATTTTAGTGGACAAGACTCATTGTCTATATAAGAAACACAAACAAACAAGCTAACCAAAATCCAGCCTTAGATGTTTTCCTTCTGGACATGAAGCACCAGAAGCTATTCTCTGAGATTTGTAGAGGTGTAGAAATATTGTGACAAGATTACTATACCATGTTGTTGGATGTTGTCCAGTAAATTCAAGGGTATCATGACAGAGTAAAACTTATGGATCTCTAGCTTGTAATCTTTACAGGACAGAATCCTGGTGGTGTAACAGTTGAGCACTTAGCTTACCCAAGAGTCCGAGGTTCGAGCTCTGCATTTCTCTGGGCAAAAAGATTTTGTGATCTTCTCCATGTAGATTAAGCCTTTGGAAACCTGGTGGGGCAGCTTTCACTCAATCCATTGGGTTTCTGTGAATTGCAATGGAATTGTGGACAAGTAACGGTAGCCACTACAACCATTTTTGTGTGTGCAGATCCATTTTGTGTGTGCATTTTGTGTGTGTGTCTTTATCTTGTGGAGTCACTGAGTATGTCTAAACCTCTGACCTCATGGACAGTTGCCCAGGATGAAAGACTTGCACCATTGGGATCCTTCATCTATATTTTGTCTAGGCCACATTCACATATAAAGAAGCCTGTTTGACTCTGTAAAAGCACACAGAACATCCTTTGTACAGACACTTTCTTACACACACACACACACACACACACCCCAAATAAAGATTCCATGTCAACTAAGAGTTGAATACCTACACATACTACTTCAATGAGAAGAGAATAATAAACATAGAAATATGAGGCCTAACATTATAAGAATAAAAACTTTAACAATGACCAGTGAATAAATGAAGTGGATAGTATTTTCTGAGTAATTTTCGCTATTTTAAAGTAAGAGCGATTATAATAAACTAAACTTAAACCTTGATGAAGGGGAAAGCAATATGCATCAGGGAGAGGTCAGCAAAGAAATTATGGAGCCAGAGGAAGACCAGGAAGTTTTTAAGGGTTAAATGCAACAAAGGCAAATACTGTTGAATGTACAATCTTATAATAATGATGATCTATGAATAGACACAAGTATAGACATGCAGGTTGAATGGGTGTAGAAGAGAGAGTGGGAGCATGAAGATATGCCATTTGACAGAAGATCCTTTGTGCATGTATATTTAACTTTGCTGAAAATACACCTACAACTCTATTGTGATAGGCACAAGGCAAAATCATGAAAGCTTCTTTGATATAACCACATATTTTGAAGAAACAAATTATAGTCTTGTAGGACACCAAAGTCAATTGGCATAATATAGTTCACAAAACAGTATTCTACATCCTAGTTTGGTGAGTAGCAACTGAGGTATCAAAGCCTTGTGAGTAGCCATCTCAGATGTAACTATAGGCCTTGTCCCATCCAAAGGAATGATGAATGCTGATAATGGAAAGACACTTGGAAATAGTTGTCCCAATGGGCTGATAGACCACACAAACATAAGCCTGCATGATCTTTACATCAGGAGGACTAGATCTTTCCCAGCTACTTCTAAAAACTACTTTGAAAAGGGTCACATTAGAAGGGTCTGGATAAAGTGGAAAAATGAACAATAGAATTTAAAACCATAGAAGAGATGAGACTTACTGGTTGGATATGGTCAGGTGAGATTCCCAAGGTTTTGGCCCCTAGTCACTCTTGAGGTCTAGGATTAAAGTCACAGTTTATATGATCAACCATGTAGGATCGAAGGGCAACATTTACCCATGGGCAAAGTTGAGAAAGTTGGGAGAGAAGTAGAATGGAAACAGGAAACCTAGGGAGAACGATGGACTGGTGATGGTGGGTACAATGAGAGGACTGCTGTGGGTGAATAGAATAAAAAAGGTGTCTGAACTATGGAAGGTAAATTTGATGATCTACTAGGAGACCATTACCCCATTCGCAACAAAGAGTGCTTTATATATATAAATATTTTATTTTATATATACATAATATATATATTTTAAAGAAGCAAAAGTTGTAATTTTCTCCTCTAAGGAATTTTGTTGATATATAAAGTGGACAATTGGAGGGAGGTTAATTTCTATGCACAGGTGAACCATTAAAGATGTGAGAGAATAATTTCTGACAAAGAAAGACATGGGGAAAAGAAAGATAATAAAGGGTGGGAAAAAACCAAAGACATAAAAATGAAACATTAAAGGAAAATTTCATGGAAAAAAGTATGCTTATGTAGAGACTAAAACTCCTATAAGGAGTCCTGGTGGGGTAGTCTCTCTAGACTGCTGATTGGAAGCTGGGGGTTTGAATTCATCAGGCAGCTTCAAAAAAGGAAGATGTGGCACTCTGCTTCTGTCAAGATTTTAGCTTTAGAAACCCAGGGAAGGCAAGTTTTACTCTACCTCAGAGGCTGCAGTTCCTTCTGTACACATAGCACACCTATCTGGGTTATCAGATGCTAGTTTCTCATTCTCTTTCAGTTGTTTTACCACTGTTAAATTGCAGAGAACTGATAACATTGTAAAATTTCTGTTCTCAACACAGTTCTATATATTTTAATGGTCTTTCCGCTGCTCAAAAAAGAAACCCTCAATTCATTACATAATTCCTCCACCTCCATTCCTGGTAACCTCTAATTCTATTTCTCTGACTTTTGTATATCCTAGATTTTTCATACAAATGGGACTGTACATCTATCTCTTTGTGTATGTCTTAGGTCACTTAGAGCTATAATCTCAAAGTTCATCTGTGTTGGACCATGCATCAGAATGTCATTCCTTTTTATTGTTGAATAATAGCCCACCATGCTCATTCTCCCTCTCTCTCTTTCTCTCTCTCTCACACACACATCCAAATACACACACACACACACACAGCCTGGGTGGCGAGGCAATGAACTGCTAATGGAAAAGCCAGAGTTCTCAAAAACCATATATAGGTAGTTATGAGTCAGAATCTGCTTGTGACAGTGGGTTTGGGTTTTGCTAAGTGAGTATATACATATATCTCTACCTGCATCTGTATCTCTACCTGTATATATGCATGTATCAATATCTATATCTATTTCTATCTCATCGTCACTATCTATATAACATTGTATTTATCCATTCAGATATTGTTCATCAACTGGTTTGTTTCCATCCTTTGGCTCTTATGAATAATGAGGCTATGAAGATAGGTATCTGCTTGAGTCCTTGTTTTCAATTACTTTGGTGTATTCCTCAGAGTGGAATTACTGCCTCATAGGATATGTCCACATGTAATGATTTGAGTAATCACCAAACTGCTCTCTACAGTGTTTAACTTTATATTCCTATAATCAATACACTAAGGTTCCAGGACGCCACAACTTGCTGTCATTTGTGATTTTGTTTCTCTAATAAGAATTCTCTTAGTACAGACTGTCTTTTGAATTGGTTATAACATGTCTGGTTTCCTTATGAGTTCAACCAAACATCTAATTCTTGTTTATTTTTATATCTGTACAATAGACATGACTGGATTTTTCAGAAATCATTCTTTGTACAAAACTGACATACTCTAGAGAGTTATAAAATGGACTCAACCTTGAGTTCTATAAAAAGCATACAAAAAAGGCCTACACACAAAGATATCAAGTAAAGTTAAATTAATTCACTATGCTTTGTGCCTTAAAGAAAACAAAGCTATTAAAATGTTTGCACTAAATATTTGAGGAACAACCTGGTGTTGATAATATTAGCATTTGAGTAGAATATATGTTGAACAACAATGACTGAAACTAAGAAAGTCAACGTTTACATACTTGGAGTTTGGATCCACAACAAATACAAGCTAGGTTCTGAATATATCATTGGATTTGGTAATTCAGAAATATCAGAAAGATGAGGAGATATGGACAGGTCTGATAGGTGTAAGAAGGTCTTTTAAGACTTACCTCTCCTTTAGACTTGGAGTGCCCAATAAACATGCAAGTAATCAAGTGAGTACAATAACATAACTGACAAGATCATTTTATTGGTTATCCATTGAACTTTACACTCTACTAGCTGAGAGATGACATAGCTTGTCCCTAAAAGTTTGATGTGGCCTGTAGAATGGACCATTAATTCCAATAAAAACAAATAAAGAGATATAAATTCAACAGATATTCTTATAATATTTCTGAGTCTTATTAAGTCCTTGAGTTTTATTTGTTACTCCATCAATTCCCACCTCCACTTAGACCCATGTAAGTGATTACTGGATTGATCAGCAAATTTAAGAGTTTTTTAAAATAATAAAAATAAAATAGTCAATACCCACATAATCTAATAATAATAAATGTAGAAAATAAGAAAATAATGCACATATATTTAAAATAAATGCACATTTATTTAAAAATAAAGTGAGGAGTACAACGATATATGCAAAGAAGCTATGGTGCAACACCAATTACAATGTATAAGACTGAACCATTTCAAATGTTCCAGGAGATTTTGTCATCTTCTGTCCTACTGTACATTTATCTAATCATTTATCTTTATGCTGCCATTAAGAAGAACATTAATAACATGGGAAATGTACATAATACATTAAATGGAAAAGAAAAGAACTTCAAACAGTATGCACATTGCCTTTTTACGTTTGTAAGAAATGTAAACATAAGTTAGGGTGAAGAAAATGCCACAATATTGAAAAGCATTTTCCCTGAGTGGCCAGAAAAGAACTTGCTGCTTTTTATCCATTATACTTATCTAGATTTCTTAATTTTAGACTATAAAGACATACCTTTAAAATTTTTTTAATGTTGATATTTGCATTAGGAATGCCCAGCATTTTCTTGTTGCCCAGCATTTTCTTTTCCCTTGGAGTTTTGCCCCAGTCACTCATGAATAAGTGAGTGGTCGCTACAGAATGCCTGCTACGTGGAACAGCTGAATGTGTTCATCATTCATACCCATGGCTAAGGTGAGGATCAGTGTTCAAATCTAACAGCTGCTTTGAGGGAGAACGATGGAACTGGTACTCCCATGAAGATTTAGTGCCTCAGAAACCCTACGCTCCTCCCGCCTTGCTATGAGCTGTTCTTGCCTCTCTGGCGGTGGGTTTCAGAGGCTCTGTGGAACAGCTGCATGAATAAACCAGCCTAGAGAATCGAAAGCCAATGCAATGACCAAATATTCAGATGAGAAGAGAACCATTCAGTTAATCATCTGGATGTTTTGTCTACCTGAGGAAAAAAAGTCTGTGGATGTTTCCAAATATTTGGGGGGAAAAAGCATCCAGATGTTTGACCTTCCGCAACTCAAACATCCAGATGTTTGACCAAATCCCTACCCCCTCTTTTTTAACCAGCTGTTTTGGCATCAAGAAGACTCCACTATAGTTTTATTAATGACAAATCATTAGGTTGTGTCATGGAAAATATTGGGAAGGAGGAAATCTTGACATGCCATTGTGTGGCAGTCATAGATGATTGTAAACCCCAGTAGTTGGGGAAGTTAGAAGGGGCTTCCTCCACTGACAGGTCAGGCTGCATCATCAGTTATATAAATTTCTGCCAATAATTTTTTTCTTGCAAAGTGTCTAATAATTAGGAGTAATCAATAGATGTTGGTGGCCCTAGCTTACTAAAAGGAGGCTGGGAGCATTTCCAGAAGTTTACCACACCGTCACTGTTTTTGCATTGACCAAGTTCTAGAAAGAACATGTTCTGCTCTGATAAGGGATGACAATTCTAAACGGCATGGAAAGGGGTTGAGGAGAGTTCAGTTTTATCCTCTTACTTTATTGGGCTCAGTTGAATGTAACCCGGCTGTGTCTCCAATTCTAATGTTCTTCGATGTGCATGAATCATCCTAATAAAAACACTGGGGAAAAAATAAAACCACTCGCTCCTTGGCTCTGCAGATGACCAAAGTGCAGGAGGCAGAGACACCTCTAGATAAACAGACTCCTCTTTCTGCAGAGTGGTCATCGGCGCTTGAATGGAGGCGTGAAATGAGAAGACAATATTTTCATTCTTCTTAAGATGCTAAAATCTGATTTTTCGCCAACTTGTTGTTGGCGAAGGCAAGCAATGCCATAAATAAATAGCCACAGATGGATCTGGGTATCTGTTATGAACAATCATAAGAAAATGCTTTTATTTTAATTGATGGATAGTGAAACAAAAGTAGTATTCAGCTAAAACCTGACTGCTAGTCCTGTAGTAATTATTTTTTTAACCAGTTCACCACTACATTCCAGGGGAGTGTCAAGACCTCCTACAGAGGTGCCTGGTACAAGGTCTGCACCTGATCTGTGTTTGGCTTTGCATACCAAGCCTGAAATCGTTCAAGAAAGCAACTTCCTTTGTGCTTGCAAAAGCATAGCTTGTTGGAAAGTAACCTAGGGGTGGTACGGATTTTAAGTGTGTTTTTTTTTTTAAGTTAGCCATCTTAGGAGAACTTAAGGGTTTAGGAAGAAGATGGGCTATACATGCTTCTAGCCTGATGGTTTTCAAGCCTATGCTGACTTTTCACAATTTATGCAGAAAGAGGAGGAAGAACTAATCAACCTTAAAATGTAAAGTAGCACCTTCTGCTTTCTAAAAATGTTGATCTTTGTTTAATTGGAGAAAATCCATCGCCACACTCTCTCCTATTACAGCAAACATTACCAACATGGACAGCATTGAAAGCATGTGTCTCTTATTAAGTCCCAGTGATGTGCCCAGCATTGGGTCAATTTTAATAGAGACACAAAATGTGACTCTGGACTCTGGAAACTTAGATTCATATGGGGTTGGGGTGGTACATATAGTTATTGTACAAGTTAGGTGGAACCAAAGGAGGAGCTAGTTACAATTTCTCTAATGAGAATGACATTTTCCAGCTTGACATCTACTGTTACTAAAGTTACCCATCAGAAGTGTGATAAAAGAAATTATTCGTTTCGGTTAGAGAGACCAAGCTCTCTGGGAGTGTAGACCAAATTAACAGGGTGTCTGTGAGTCAGAACCACCTAACAGGACCATATTAAGATCTTTGTCCCCATGCTTCTTATGCAAATGATGCTGCATGAACAAAATACACTGAGTTGAAAGGTGGATGAAGACCTGAGATGGAAATGGGTTCTGAAGATGCCCTATGGTAAGGTACTGTATTCATACTCACAATGAAAGATGTCTGGGCATGGAGAGGTATTCATTTTGAGACTGGACAGCAGTAAGACGCTCTCATGTGTCTGCAGAAAATGTGGTGAAGAATAGGGGGCTTGTTGGGGGGTGGGGGTGGGGGGGCTGTTGGGCCAGGGAGCAAAGTCTCACAGCTTTCAATTAGGATTCCGTGGGCGGGGAAGAAAACTGGAATGTGCCGGGAAGGGACTGGCTGATATTATTATTATTATTTTTTTGATGCAGCATTCCAGAACATATAATCAATGGCAGCCGTCCAGTTCCCATTTAGTAACCAAAGAACTAGCTGCAGCTGTTTTTTATGCCTGGTTGTGCCAGTTTGATAGTGTATAATCATATTTGCATAAAGATAAAAAGGAAGGTGTTATAGAACACAGTTAAGCCTATGGTTTCACCATGAATTAAAGGTAATTTCAGACTAATTAGGTATAATTTGTTAAGGAATTCTTCCCAGCAATGATGACTCTGATTTTGTAATTACAGGACAATGCTTACTGTGGCTTTCAAGGCAGGAGAAAGCACACCCGAGGGGGTCGTGTCCCACACTCCGCAAATCTAATGGTGCCACAAAAGACAGGTGTTTTGTCAGATTTCAGCCACACACTTTCACACCTGCAACACATTAACTACAGCAGCAATGTTAATGAAGACCAGGTGCCTGTTCTCCAGCCTAAATGAGGAACTGGCATGAGGTTTGCTGTTTGCTACCTGAGGTCTACCTCAGAGTCTCCGAACATCTCCTTTCAAAAGGAGGAAGAGGCAGGCTGGTGGGTGCTAGAGTGGTTTCACCCAGATCCTTGGGAATGGGAGCATGAAGGTGTGGACACGTTGACCTTGACTTCTGGTAGTTCCCTTTACCCACCTACTGAGCTCCCTGGCAGTCCCCACCCTGAAACCAGGCAAAGAACCCTTCCAGCAAGGGGCATTGGCCTTCTCGCCTTACCGCCACGCTTGGTGCTGTGTTGAGGCTCCGAGAGAGCTATGGAAAGGGCTGATTTGCACAATAGTCAAAATGGATTTCTGGAAAGTGCTGTGTTATCAGCTGCTACCAGGGAAAGTTGGATTGTAGCGACTTGAGTTCCTTTCAAACTTGAAGTTTTGCCCTTCCCTCCGGAAATGAGTCATGGAGGCCTTGAGCGAGCTTTCCATTTTTCTAAAACACAAGGTTCTCATTGTGCGTGGCTGCATCATTTTCATGCTCTCCCGTTATGAAACACAAAGTCTTTGCCCCGCCTCTCTTGCCTTGAAAAAGGATCTGTGGAGAGAGCAGTGAGGCACTCTCCAACTCTCCCTTTCTCTTCTTTGTTGCCCTGCCTTGAGCTGCTGCTGCTGCTGTCTGCTGTGTGTAATTTCTAGCGTTTCCTTGATCAGTGATTTCGCTCTCAAAGGAAACAAAATGCTTGAACGGAGAGTGGGAAGAAGCAGATCTAAGATCTCTGCAGCGGGAACAAAATGACCCGACTCAGAGCCAGTGACTTCTGTCGCAGGAGGAGCCCTTCACAAAGCAGTTATGCTTTTTAGGCCCAGCTGGGGCAGGGCAAAAACACCAAAATGCTTGACTAGATATTAAACTCTGGGTCCTGCTGGAGTCCAAAAAGAACTGAACCACAGATGTTTAGAATAGCAGATGTTAGTCTTGGATTGAGCAGAACATTTCAAGGCCAGGGTTCTTTAACTCTTAACCCCCTGAAGTGACTTTGGATTGATATCCAAAACCAAAGACTCAGAAATCAACTGGTAGTTGCATGGAACAAAGCCTTCAGGAATAAAACCTTTTTGACCTTGATTACTGATGGGGCACTACTCAAAATGAAAAGAAACAACTGCAAATGTCAATTAATAATTGAAATTTAGATATTTAGATTTTTGAAATTAATATACAAATACGAATCTAGAAAATTGGACATTGCTTTAGCAAAATGTACTGAAGAAAGCAGATGGTGACTGGCTAACAGAAAGAATAGTGTTTGGGGTCTTAAAAGCTTGTCTTAAAACAGCAGTTCTCAACTTGTGGGTGGAGACCCCCTTTGGGGGTTTCAAATGACCATCAGAAAACATATTTCCTATGGTCTTAGGAACCGAGGCATCACTCCTCTGTCTCCTGGAGGGTCCACTGACATACACCCACATATGTGTACCCCAATGTGATGATATCATCATGTCAACCCCATCACATACATCCTGTACAGATACATGTAAATGTGATAGGGTTGGCTCCATACTGTACTTATGTGGCCCAGTCACACATGTAGAGAGAGCAGCTACTCTGTAGAGAGCAGCTACTGTCTAGAAAGCTGATACTCTGTTAAAAACAGCTACTGTGTTAAAAGAAGCAGTATTGGAGATAAAATGATACTTCATTAATTATAATTACTGGGTAAATGTAAAACCATGGACTGTAAAATCATCAACTACTCCAAAAAAAATCTGTACCATGGGAACTTAATCTGGATGCTGATCAGTCGTTTTATATTCAGATGTGGTAGGTATGTAAAAAAACCCAACAGAATGATAAATCATAGGAAATTTTAATGAACTGTATTGACTGAACTGTCATATATCACTTTTGGTATTATTAAAACTATTGTTATAGATATTATTTCATTAGGAAGCCATCCCATGGTAATGGATCACGTAGAGAAGAATTTTTTTGTTTTTTTGTTTTTTGGGGGGGGGGCATCACTGCCCTCTGGTGGTCATGGGAGCTACCCAGCCTTGCTGCTGCTGGATTTGAATCACCAAGCCAGTGGACTGCAGTCCCGCACTCAAACACGATGCCACCGGGGCTCAGCCGAGAAGAATTTTAAGTAAAGAAAATATACCATATTTGTTGGACCATAAGACACACTCCCTCTCCACCCCCAAAGTAATGGAAAAACCGAGGGTGAGTCTTATGGTCCCAAGATGTGGTATGTTTATGATCCCATGTGCCCACTTACTGTCCATTTCTGTTTGTATGCTGTGGATTGCTATGTGTTTGGGGGAAATCCTGCCTCTTGGAGTCTCAATGTCAGGTCACATGATCGACACAGTGTACATTTCCCCTCATTTGTTAATGAAAGTGATAATGGTTCTTAACACCACCGTTGAGCTTATGCTAGTAAATATTACCATATTTTGCTTTATTTTAATGAATATAGTAGTATACAGGCACTATTTGGTTCAGAATATTTTTTATCTTGTTTTCCTTCTCTAAAAACTGGGTGTATCTTATGGCTAGGGGTGTCTTATAGTCTGACAATTATGGTAGTGAGGGTTTTGTCCAATATGGTTTTACCTCAATAATTGTAGCAGGAATTGAGGAACTGCCATGTGTTATTTGTTGTGAAATTCTATCAGCTGAATTTATGAAGCTGAACAAACTAAAATGCCATTTTGATAGCAAGCATCTGAGCTTTGCCAGCAAGGGTACCAATTATTTTAGAAGCAAAGCTGATGGACTCAAGAAAGTCAGACTTGACACTGGTGGAAAATGCTACAAACAAAATGTACCAGCCATTGAAGTTTCATATTTGGTGGCACTCAGAATTGCTAGAGCTATGAAACCTCAGACCATTACTGAGGATTTACTGTTGCCAGTGGCAAAGACAGTATTCAAGTTAAGATAAGAGACAAATTTGTTAAGAAATTGAGTGCAATCCCCTTATCTAATGATATTGTCTGCAGAAGAATAGACAACATGTCTACTGATTGTCTTGATCAAGTAACACAGGAAATTAAATCTGCTGCACTGCTTCCACTATTTAGCATCCAGTTTGATGAATCTATAGATGTTGCAAACTATTCACAGTTATGGGTTTATGTGAGTATATTAATGATGGCAACTTCAAAGATGAGTTTCTGTGTTACAAACCTCCTGAAACAACTGTATGTGATGTATTTGACACACTTGGTACATTTCTGAAAGAGCATAAGTTCTCTTGGGAAAAGGTTTGGGGTATTTGAACAGATGGTACTCCAGCTACGCTAGGATGTTATTCTGGATTTCTATGCTTGGTTCTGAATGAGTCACCAAAAGTCATCAGAACACCCAATGATTCATCACCAAATATTAGCAATGAAGATGGTGCCACAAGAGTTACAAGAAGTAAGGAAAACATCATAAGTTCTGTGAATTTTGTAAAAGTGAGCACTTTAAATACTTTGCAATTGTGCAATGAGTTGGATGCACAGAATAATGCGCTGCTATTTCACACTGAAGTGAGAAGGTTGTCAAGAGGAAAAGTTTTAGACATGTTTTTTGAGCTTGGTGATGAACTCAAAATGTTTTTTTAGATCAGAAAGCAAGACCATGGCTCAAAATACTTTTCAGGATAAAAGTGAGCTGCAGAAAATAGCTTACTTGGTTGACATCTTTGCCATCTTGCATGAATTAAATTTATCACAACATGCCTTGATTTGTCTAAAAAGACCTGATCATTCCAAATGAATCTTCAAAAACTCTGGCAAAAAAAATGATGGAAATAAAATTTACATGTTGCCAACCTTATCTGCTTTCTTTAAGGTGACCTTGAATCAGATAAAAGGATTACAATGATAATTTCTGTGAAAGAACACTTGCACATGCTTGCAGATGAAATTTCTTCCTTTTTGGGCATCACTGCCCTCTGCTGGTGGGAGTAAGAGGCCCAGTCTTGTGGATTTGAACTTCCAACCCAGTGGGTAGCAGCCCTGCACACAACCACTATGCCACCGGGGCTCAGCTCAAAATTTCTTCTTACTTTCCAAATCTACCTGACGCCTTATTTGCACTTTCCAGAAACCCATTCACGTCAAAGTTGAAAATGTTCCTGAGACGGCATGAGAGGAATTCATTGAACTTACTAGCAACAATGAAGCAAGAATGGATTCTCTATAATTCCAGTTACAAAATTCCGGATCAAGTGTTTGCACTCATGTCCAGTTCTAAGACCATGTTGTGTCTTCTTCCATTTACAACAACATATTTTTGTTAAACAGGGTTTTCTGGTTTGTTGGTTATCAAGTCTAAATACAGAAGTAGACTTGTGGAAGATGATCTTCATTTGCTGCAAAACCATCCCCCAAATTTCTGATCTCATGAGGATGATGAATTTTTATGCATAATGTCACAAAATATAGCAATATAGTTTACTGTTGTTATATTAAGACTGTTACCCATGCTACACCATGGGTTCAAGACAAAATTTCATTTATTTGTAATTAGAAATAAATATTTCACAATATATAACTACATAGTTTTGTGGTTAATTACTATGCCTTAATTATGTTCAATTTGTAACAACAAAAATACATCCTACACATCAGCTATTTATATTACAATTCATAATAGTAGCAAAATTACAGTTATGAAGTATCAATGAAAATAATTTTATGATTGGGGGTCACCACATAAGGAACTGTATTAAAGGGTTGTGACGTAGGGAAAATTGAGAACCACTGTCTTAAAACAAGCAGCCATCACAAGCTAAGCCCAAACAGAGGAATCATATTAGCCTGTGTAATCCAAGGACTATAAATAATAAGATCCAAAATCAGAGAAGGGCTTAGATTCAGAGGATCCAGTTTGCAGAAGGTTTTAAATGACAGTGAAAGCTGAGTATCTATTTGAAGAGTCCCAATGCAAATTAATCATCAATTGAACTCCTTCAGATGATTGACAAGGGGTATGAATAGCCTTACCCTCAGAAACAGTGCTTTGGAAAATGGAAAACTGGAGATACAGTTAAGTTCAAGTGCACCATATCGTTTGTTTTTCTTTATGACCCATGTTTAGTTTGTTTTAGTTTCTAGTCTATGTTTTTGTGGATTGAGGTTTTTCTGCCTTTCATTTTGTTGTCATTATTGATTGTTTCTGTATAATATTCTTTATATGAAATCAAGAAGAATAATGCATAATTAATCTAATTCAGTAACTAGATTAGTATTTCCTTCAGGTTAGACAGGTGAGGTTGGGTGAAAATGGGGAGCTAATAGCAATTAATATAAAAATCAAGAAAATGTTCTAAAATTGATGAGGGTGATGATTATGCAACTCTTTGTAATATATTCAAAGCATTGAATTATATGGTACATGGATTATATGTCAATATAACTTGAAAAATTTTAAATGGACAAAAAGAATGACACTTTGGTCATCACCAAAGAGGATTTTTCAAAAGCTGTCTTGTAGTGCTGTATTGTCTGTGATAGGACAATACTAGCCACATAAAAGGGAACCCAATCAATACAATTATTATTCAAATATATGCACCAACCACTAAAACTTGTGGGACAGATTTTGAAAAAATGAGTTTGAAACTGATCAAACATACAAGCAAGGTATATGGATAATTACTAGTGGTTGAAATGCAAATATTGGAAACAAGAAGGAAGAAACAGTAGTTAAAATATGATTTTGGTGATAGAAACAAAACTGGATATTGCATGATAGAATTTTACAAGATCAATGATTTCATCATAGCAAATATCTTTTTTAACAACGCAAATGCCAACTATACATGCGAACTTTTCTAGACGGAATGCACAGAAATAAATTCACTCCATCTGTGGGAAGAGATGATGCAGAAACTAAATATCAGCAGCTAAAACCAGGATGACCATGGAACAGACCATCAATTGCTCATATGTAAGCTCAGAGTGAAGTTGAAGAAAAGTAAAACAAGCCTAAGAAACAAGTCTAAGAAAGCCAAAATACCACTTTCAGTGAACCCCACTCAAATTTCAAGAACAGATTTGATTCATTAAACACTAAAAACAGAAGATCTAATAAACTGTGAAAGAACATTGTATGTGAAGAAAGCAAATGTTCATTAAAGAGATAAAAGAAAGAAAAGACTCAAATGGATATCAGAAGAGATTCTGAAAATATCTCTTAATCTTAGAGTAGCTATGGCAAATGAAAGAAATGGCAAAGTCAAAGATCTGGGCAGAAAATTTCAAAGCAGAGCTGGAGTAGACAAAGTAAAATATTACAGTGCAAAGATCTAGAGTTAAAAATGTGCAAAGATCTAGAGTTAGAAAAGCAAAAAGGATGAAAATGCTCAGCATGTCTTAAGCTGAAAGAACTCAAGAAAAAAAAAACAAGGCTCAAATGTCAATATTGAAAGATTCTATGGGCAAAATACTAAATGATGCAGGAAGCATCAAAAAAAGGTGGGAAGAATGTACAGTCACTGTATCAAAAAGAACTAGTTAACATTCAACCATTACAAGAGGTAACTTATGAATAAGAATCAATGGTGCTGAAGGGGAAATTGCATGCTGTATGGAAGGTGATAGCCCAAAAGAGAACTCCAGAAATAACTGGAATACCAATTAAAGTGTTCCCACAAGTTATTGGAGTCCTGGATATACTCATGCATGTATACTAGGGAATTTGGAAGATAGCTACTTGGTCAAGTAAGGAAGAGAGCCATATTTGTACCTATTCCAAAGAAAGGTGACCCAATCGAATGCTAAAATTATAGAACAATATCATTGATAACACATGCAATGAAAATAATCTATAACTTATCAAGGGTTCATGAAGGAGAACGGTGGGGCAGAAATGAGGAGCTGATATCAAGGGCTTAAGTTGAAAGAAAATGTGAAAATGATCGTCGCATATGTGTAAATGTGCTTGACCCAATGGATGAATGTATGGATTATAAAAAGAGATGTAAGGGCCCCCAATGAAAGTACTTAATAAAATTTATTTTCTAAAGACCTTCCAACAACAGTTGCAGCAATACATTATAGGGAGCATCCAGAGGTTCAGGCTGGATCCAGAAGAGGACATGTAATGAGGGATATCATTGCTGTTGTCAGATGAAACTTGGATGAAATATGAGAATACCAGAAAGATATTTACTTGTGTGTTATTGACTATACAAAGGTATCCAACTATGTGTATCATAACAAACTATGGGTATCCTCAAAAAGACTTGTAAGCCCATAACACTGTGTTCATGTGGCCCCTCCTATAGAACCCATGCAGAATTAAGAGGCAGTTGTGAGACCAGAACAAGGGCATACTGCAGAGTTTAAGACCAGGAAATGTGTGTGCTTGTTTTATATCCTCCCATGACACTTATTTAATTTTTAGCCTGAGCAATAATCAGAATAAGGGATTATATGAAAAATATGGTATCAGGATCGGAGAAAGTTTTATTAACAACCTTTGATATACAAATATCAGAACTTTGTTTGCAAGTGAGAAGTCCTCAAAGCATTTGCTGGTGAAGATTAAGGATTATAGCCTTCAAGATGGACTACTACTCAATGGAAAGAAGATACATGTCTTCCCAACTGGACCAGTAGGTAACAGCAGAATAAATGGAGAAGAGATTGAAGTTGTCAAGGATTGCTTGCCTCGACAATCAATGCTCATGGAAGAAACAGTCAAGAAAGAGACCAAAATACACAAGATCTCTCTAGAATGTTGAAAAGTAAGGACGTTGCTTTCAGGGCAGATGTTTGCCTATCTCAGTCCAGAATATTTTCAATTGCCTCATATGCTTGTAAAAGTAGGACAGACATTGAATAAGAAAGACTGGAGAAACATTGACATATTTGCACTAGGGTGTTGGTGAAGAATGATAAAATTACTATAAACTGACAAAAGAATAAATATCTGCCTCACAAGAAGTACATCTGGAATGTTCCTTAGAGGCAAAACATGATGAGATATGGTCTCACAGACTTAGCACTTGTTATCAGGAGAAACCAGTCCCTGGAGTAGAACATCAGGCTTGGGCAAATGGAGTAGAAGTCAAAAAGACCTCAATTGGTTGGATTGGCATAGTGTTACCCCGATGGGCTAAAACATTTGTGTGGATGGCACAGGAGTGAGCAAGGTTTGATTTGTTTTTATATCGCATCACTGTGACTTGCAATGAACCAGAGGGCACTGAACTAGAAGAACAAAGAAAAAGGG
This sequence comes from Nesogale talazaci, assembly GCA_004026705.1. Lineage (NCBI taxonomy): Eukaryota > Metazoa > Chordata > Mammalia > Afrosoricida > Tenrecidae > Nesogale > Nesogale talazaci. The sequence continues at coordinate 87,830 of PVJH01001650.1, read as the reverse complement.
GCTTTCTTTTGTAATGTTAATGACCATATATGTGTGTGGGAGTGAGTATTGAATCGTATCCTATCTAAGTGACATCTTACAGAAGAGTTTGCAGGCACAGACACAGACACACACGCAGAGTCCGGAAGCAGATTCATAAGAAGATCCCTCTACCCATCAAGAACTGCCAATGAGTGCTCAGAGATAATAATAAGGAACACCTCTCTCCTAGGACCACTATCCTGATTTGGACTTCTTGCCTCCCAAACTGAAGGATGATCAGTTTCCCTTCTTTTGAGCCACCACCACTTTGTGGCAGCTTTGCTCTGGTGACATCAGAGCACTAAGACAACAGCCGTCACACATTATCACAAGCCCAGATGAGACCAGGGGCTATTTGAGGGATTGCTTCAGGACCTGATACTCAAGTGTTTTGCAGACCAGGATGAAACCTAGACATTGTAAAGAATGCCTAGTCTCACGTTCCACCCCAGACTTACTGAATCAGAAGCTGCATTTTTAAACAAGTTCCTCTGATAACTGATACGCCTACTAAATTTTAAGAAGCTGTGGCCGAAGAGACACATGACAACCATCTATCGCTGTAGATCAAATTAAGAACTTAATTCAGGGTTCTTTGGAAACACCAATTGTCCTTGGGTTTATAAATTCTCTGAAATTGCACCTAAAATTGAATCTTCATGACAGTGGGCATAGTTGTAAACATAGTTTTTAGTGAAAATAGTTCCTTTTATGAAATTTTCAAAAAAATGTTTACAGCTCATAAAAATAAAAAACAAATCTTTAAAAATTGGACCAGTATTACTCCCATGCTGGGTCTGAATTCCACCCATAAAGTGTTATCATAAAATGATAATTTAATTGAATTTTCTCAGCTTCTGCTGAGAGAAGGTAAAAAGAAATAATTTCCTCATTTCCTGTAAATGGCTGTTCAAATTTGTCTGCAGGGTTCTAAGAGTTTTAGGGCAAGGAAAAGTTCCTGATGGACTTTTTGGAGGGACTAAGCTGGTTGCACCAGTTTGGCAGAAACTACACCTACTTTTATGTTGTTAGGGTCTTAAAATGGCACTTGTAATCATTGTTCTCTCTAAGGTGGGTGGCTGGGGAGCCACCCAATGTGGAAATCACAAATATATATCCCTTACTTTTCTTTAACTTCAATTACACAACATACTTTCCCTCCCCTTCGTTTTAATAAATCATTTTATTGGAGGGGGTGTCTTACAGCACTTGCAACAATCCATACATCAGCTGTATCAAGAACATTTGTAAATATGTTGCCATCATCATTTTCAAAACATTTTCTTTCTACTTGAGCCCTTGGTACCAGCACCTCTCTTTTTATTCCCTCCTCCACCCTCCCACCTTCATGAACCCTCGATAAATTATAAATTAATATTGTTTTCTGATCTTACACTGATTACGGTCTCACTTCACCCACATTTCTATTGTTCATCTCCTTTGTGTGTGGGGTGGTGGTGGTGGTGGGTTATATGTGCATCATTGTAATCAGTTCTATCCCCACCTACTTACATGGTATCACTACTCCCATTACTGTTGCTGAGGGGTTTATCTACCCTGAATTCCATGTGTAGACTGCTCTTATCTGTACCAGTGTACATGCTTTGGTCTAGTAGATTTGTAGAATAGAACTGGGCCATGATAGTGGAGGAGGAGGAAGTAATAAAGAGCTAGAAGAATGTTGTGTGTTTCATAGGTGCTATGTTGTGTTCTTGCTGGATCGTTCCTTCCCTGTGACCCTTCTGTGAAGGGATGTCCACTTGTCTACAGATGGACTTTGGGTGACCCCTCCAACCCTCATCATTTGCATCGATGTCATTGTTTGTTTTGGGTAAAAAAACAACAACAACATCTAAGTGCCTGTAGGAATGTTCATTCCATCTGCAAGTACAAAACATTAGACAAAACTTTGCTTGTAATATTTACTTATTCACTTCATAACACATGTATCCTTTTGAAGAAATATTATATCTTTATTTATTTGAATTTCTTATTTCAAGAAATACACATATAATATAAAGGGAGAAAGTGCCAAACCACCAGAGGGTGACACATTGTCTTTCACGTCAGCTTTGTGTGATGTTCCAAATTCCCACGAGATACTATGAGTGCATCATGCAATTCCTGAAAGTGTGCGCAAAGCTAAAAAATATTGTCAGAACAATGACTGTACATTCAGCAGAATTGGAAGGGCTCCGCTCCCGCTCCCCCCCCACCCCCCACCCCCCCCGGCAGATGAACATTTTCTGTTCAGAGAAAAGAAGTCATCTAACTGACTGTCAAGGTCAGCGGCTTCACACAGCTGGCTGCTCTGCAGAAAGAGGGGGCGTTCTCCACCATAGGAACCACACTCCTGGAACTCACAGCGGAAGGGCTGCCCTTTCCCGTAGGGTTGCAAAGAGTCCGCCTCGAGTCCATGGCAGTGGGAGTGGAAGAGGAGCAGTCTCTCGGTTCCTAATAGCGTCAGAGAGGTGTATTCCGATGTAAAGTGACCAGGTCTGTCCCACTTTTGGCGGGACGGTCCTGATTTCAAACAATTTTCCCCGCGTCCCGCGGCATTTAAAAAAAGTCCCGGTTTTCTGAAAGAATGCATGACATGCTAGGGAACCCCTCTACACCCCCACCCCCCACCGTCAATGGTGTTCCACTTTACCAAGGTTAAAATCTGGTCGCTTGTGAAAGCGTAGTTCCACCCCTAAAAGGGTCGCAACCCACAAGTTGAATACCACTGCTTTAGCGCCTGCCAAACCCGGGGCTGCCACTCAGCACAATTTATATACTGCTGTCATCCAGAGGGTTTCCATAGGCTCGTTTTCAGAAGTGGTTTGCAGGGCCTTAATTTCCAGCTTGCCCTAGTCAGGGGCCCCTTTGAAACCTGTCTGCCAGGGATGACCCTGCAGGTATTTGAAATATTGGTGCCATCGCTTCCACCACCATCGCAGTATGCAAAACTACCATAGCCGGACAAAGGGACTCTGTACGGACAAAGGTGGACACTGTGTGGTGATGGCCCAAAAAAAGAAAGGCAGAGATGCTTCCGGGGCGTGACAGGGTCTTGTTCCCATGGCCTGGGGCTTGCCGGGCAACACAGTGAAGGGCAAAGATGTTTTCAGAGAACCTGCTGGTGACCTCAACCAGCCAAGAAGCAGCCTTGGCCCTAGTTCAATCATTTCTCTCTCACACTCTCCCTGCTCCCCTCTTAAATAAATAAAGTGAGGACTTGGGCTCTCCGTCCTTTCCCAGACCTGGTTTGCCCACCCCTGACATCTGAGCGGAATTCTGCTGTGTCTCTAGCAACACTTAATTGTTTTTAATTATCCCTCCGCTGAAGCTGAACCCTCTCTCACCCAGGCTGCACCACTGAGCATGGCTCATAAGTTTTATGAGCTGCCTTGTGTATCCCACCCATGTGTGCAGCCACCTTTCCCCACTGTGAGTCATTCATCAGCAGGTTATCCCTTGTCCTGACGGCCTGGGATGCTCAGTGTGAGGACAGGCCAGTCTAGCCACTGCTGTGAGTGCTACCATGGCACCTGGGAAGACTGGGGCTGGATCACGAGATAGCATTCAGTATCTCAGGATGCACCTGAATAGAACTTTCACCAAGTATTTCTTTGTCTACCTGTAAGGATATTAGAGTTTCCCAAACGGAAACCAAACTCAGTTGACTCTGACTCATAGCGAGCCCATATCCACTCAACCCACTCCACCAGCAGGAGTCCTTTTCCTTAGAGTTTAAGAATCCCAGAGCCAGAGTTCTAGGAATGAAACAGCATCAGGATAAAAAGCGATAGGTTAGTGAGATTGTCAGAGCCAAGTCATATGCTATAAGTGAGGCATTAAGCATTGGTTGATTTGAGTTTTAGTTCCTGGGCCGGTCACTTGATTGACTTGATTTTAGCTCTTGGGAAAGCCAGGTATTCACGTAAAATTGGCATGAATGTTTCAGTTTCTTGGAACGAGTTTCATCAGGACAAGTGACTCTATTTGGGGCCTAGATAAGTCAACAGAGGAGAGACCAGAGAAGACTGCCATCTCTACTTGTGTTCCTGAGTCATGGCGTACAAGCAATACTTTCAGTGTGGCACTGGACCTATTGTGAGAAAAGAAACCCTGGACATCTAGAGCCCATGAGGAACGTTTGAGCAAACCTTGACAACACGGGACTGGGGGGTTGCCCTTCAGCTGTCCCCTGGGCCTTTCCTCCCTCCCACCACCAAGTTTTTTCTATTGTTCCAACCAGAGAGAGATTCCTCAAGGTCTTGAGTCCTTTTGCTAAAGTGACGGTGACACTCACATGGCTCCAGGCTTGACTCTTACCTGCTAGAAATCTGGCCCATTCTAATGGGTCCCCTTTGTCCTTCCAATTACTGGGGGAACGGGGTGTGTTTGGCAGAAGTGTAGGTTTGGTTTTGTGAAGTGTCCAAAGGCCTCTGGTCCCTTGACTATCAAAGCCAATGGAGACGTGTGCATCTGAGGGAGTGGGAGTGGGTGAGGGTGGGTGAGGGTGTGGGGATGGATGTTTGTGTAATGAGTGAAAAAGAAGCTTCCTTAGAATAAAGAAAGGAATGCAACAGGGATCAGTTAGAGTGCCAACCCAGAGGGGCTGGGGGGCAGGGAATCCTGTAGCCAACTCCTTTCCAAATCAGTTAATGCACATTGCAGCAGGAGCCTGACCTTTTACTGCAACCAATGTCAGGTACAAGTGGTAACCTCATGCCATTAATTATAACCCAGCATACTTCTGGCGGGTTCTCCCTGGGCTTTGGTCCCCCTTATCCTCCCTCCCTACCACTTTCCTCCTCAGTCTCCAGCTCACTGGCAGGCTTATGTTTCAGGCTGTACTCTGAGATGAAATGCTTTTAGAAAGAAGGGGTCTTCTAAGGCCAGAGTCAATTCTATGCATTTGGATTTTTTACAAAAAGGGTTTTCTTGTGTTAGAGGCTGAAATGGCTTGAGACACTTTTTAAAAAAAGCTTCAGCTAAATCTAAGATGAACAGAGTTCATCAAAAAATTAGTTTGACATATTAGTCAAAAGAGACTGGAATGTCATAAAGCATCTTGCTCTTTTTTGGAAAAATGTTTGCAAGTATTTTGTTGTGTGACTGTGAACTTGGGGCAAAAGCACTTCAAAGTCAACCTGAAAAATAAGTCTTACTCTGGGATATATATATATATATATATATATATATATATATATACACATATATATATTTCAGACTGTACTCTGAGATGAAATGCTTTTAGAAAGAAGGGGTCTTCTAAGGCCAGAGTCAATTCTCTCTCTCTATATATATATATCTATATATCTATATCTATATATATCTTTACTGCAAAAGGCAGTAAAAAACGGGTTTTGGGTCTGAGAAGAACTTTAAATTTCTGGCCTTCCTACCTTTGTGTTCCATTTCTTGGGAGAGTTTATTGGGAAAGAAGTATTCACTTTGTGAGGATCTGTATGTATTTTTGTGTGTATTTTAATAGACAATTCTTTATAGATGTTTTTCATCTACAGAAAAATTGTACAGGAGCTACAAAGAGTTTCCACATGTCTTCCCATCCTGTCCTGCACTCTCTTTCCTTCTTATTGACATCTTGCATCTGTATGTTATGTTCCTTATAATTGATAAACAATAGTGATACATTACCGGTAACCAAAGCCTGTAGTAGTTCACAGTAGAGGTCATGATCTTATGGGTTTTGAGAAAGGCATTGAATATATAATCCATGCATCTACCATTACAGTCTCATGCCGAGTGGTTTCTGTGCCCTTGGAGATTTTAGCTCCATGGCAAGCATGGTGAACATCAACCAGGCACTTTTGTGTTTGTGTCATGAGCTTTCAGCCTGTATAGTCAATTCTCCTTCTTTAGGTTCCCAGGAATCCATGTTTCCATCTCACACATTATATAGTCATCCAGGTATATGGACACTGGGAGACAAGTGGGCTGATGGAGCCAAAGGAAACCTTTGTAGAGGCTAAAGTTTTCTGGACCATGCTCATCTCAGAAAGTCATTATCATTCTGACAAAGATGAAGTTAAGCCAGGCTCTGTCTTCTCATTCAAACCTAAAGTCCCACAGTTATCTCAGCTGGTTTCAGTGTCTGGATAATTCCCCCAGCCTTTCAGGCGATGTTGCCTTGCTACCTGAGCCAAAGTTCTCTTGTCGTTTGGAGGTCACCAGCTCATTCATTACACCAATGTGTGCAAAGACCTAACATGACCAATATGCTGTCTTAAAGATCCCAGAGAATTAACATGGTGTTGGCAGGATTTGGATGTTACTGGACAACAACTGGAAACTAGCAACAGCAATAAAACATGACCTATGTTCTCAGAAACAAATAAAGCAGGAGAAGAAAAGAAGAAAAGAAAGGGAAAAAAATGCTTGCAACAACAAATTGAAAGAAAGAAGGATGTTAAAAAGAGCTCTATCGGGCTCTTCAGGATAGCTGATGAAAAGGAGGAATTCTGATTGGGAGGAGGAGGGAAGTCATGGAGAAGTTCTTTAGGTTTGCCTACCATTTCAGTACAGAGAGAAGCGATGAAATGATATTGTGGGAGAAAGGGATGACTTATCTATATATGCAGATGAGAGCACAAATGATAAATCCAGACAATCAGGACTAGAACAGAGAGATGTGATAACCCTGAGAGATGTGGTCAGAGGGGAGATGACTTTGGAAAGGCAGGCTGAGATGAGAGCAGTGTGCTTAGAGGCTTGTCGTAACATGAGCACTAAGGGTGCGGCGGGAATCCTCACACAGGTATACTCGTAGCTTTTAGAGGGGGGTGTTTGGGTAGTATAAGTGGTTAATGTCCTTGGCCCATAACTAAAAGTTTAGATGTTGGCATCCATCAGGTATGGCTAGGAAGAAAGACCTGGAAATCTATCTATTTCTAATAATAAGAATAATTGTTATTATTCATTGATCCCAACTCCCCATCCCCCAGAACACTGTTGCACTCTGACACAAATTGGATTGCCCCGAATGTGTCTAATCTTGGGGACAATTGGATAATTTTATATAGAAAAAGCAAGATAGGGCAGAAAATATAACTCTAAACTCTAAACATAAATGTATCTCCAGGTAATTAAGACTAGGAGCCAAGAGAGAACAAGTAGAAAATGCGAAAGTTCTGGTACAAGGCAAACAGTGTTGCATGCCTTAATAACAGGAGCAGTCCTATTAAGCAGTCTTTAATAACAGGAGCAGTTTTAACAGAAGAAGAAGAAAGTAGATCAGCATCCTTTCAGTGGGGTCCCAATACCTGGTTCAACTTAAGACTTTCCCATGGATAGAGAAGAAATATCCATGCATATTCAACATTGATTGGTTATTTATCTGTGTCCTGGAAATAATGTTTCACCTTACCTTGAATCACGACAAAAGCATTTTTAGGCATAAATCAATGCTTCTAATTAGAAAAATAGTTGACATATCACACACAGTATGTTTATTCCAAATATAAAGTAAATAAAGGCATAGATAAAGCAATCTACAGATGTTGATGTGAAACAGGTCACAATTTTTATAGTGGTGCTATCTTTGCAGGGAATTTTAATTGTCCTGCCTTAATTTCTTTATCCTAAATTTTTTGAGACATGAAGAGAATGTATGCTCTGCTGAAAATATCCACTGTTTTAATGGATAACTTAGCATTAAATTCAAACTGAAAATGGCCAGATACATCAGAAGTACTTTGTGATTTTGTCATCTCATCTCCATTTGCTGCTTTCCCCCTATGACCTGGTGCACTGTATGGGGATACAGTTTTTCAAGATGACCTGTAGGAACAGTTCTAAGTAATCTGATGTTGTTTCATGAGTGTAGGAATGTAGCTATAATCAGGATGCTTTGACATCATTTTCTCCACCTTTATTTTGCAAAAATAATTCACAGAGTACATAGTCAACAGTGGTATTTCAAGCTGTTAAAAACTCCTTTCAAATATTGGATGCAGAAGTTTACTATTGCCCTGGGATTACTTGGCAAAGAAGTATCAGAGCTCTGTTTTTCTTGTGAGACATATTGAGGGAGATGAATGACTTTTCCATGCTATGAACTCCAGTAACAAGTGGGATGCAATATCAACACTGACAGAACTGCTTATTTGGGGATGTGCTCGTGACCAGTTCAGATAATTTCCTGTATTGGGTCTTGGGCCAAGGAGCTATTGAAAGTATATGCTTTTAAAAAGTACAGTGTCTGCTATGAGAATTTCCCCTACTGACCATACCATGAACATGCTTAGAGATTGAATTTAATTTTGCTCTGATTCTCATACTTTTAATTGTATTAGTTTACCAAGATGTTTGTAGTTCAGCTTGATCAAACATGAAGCTCTGAGACTTGTTGTTGATGTCGTTGAGCCAGTTTTAACTTCGAGTGACTTGTGTACCACAGAAATGAACACGGCCTGGTCCTGCACCATCTTCACAATGGCCCTGTTGTTGCAGTCGCTGTGCCAGGCGTCTTGGTGAGGGCTTTCCTCATTGATACTGCCCTTCTAATCTACCAAACATGATATCTTTCTCCAGGGACTGGTCTCTCCCCAAAATATGTTCAAAGTTTGCCTGTGACATCTTTGCTGCTAAGGAACATTCTAGTTATACTTCTTCTGGGGCAGATTTGTTTGTTCTTTTGACAGCCGCGGGTATTGAAAGTATATTTAAAATATTAGTCTCCAGCACCACAGTTAAAATGAATTGATTGTTCTCCAGTATTCCTTATTCATGTTCCAAGTTTCACATGCAAATAAGACATTTTACATATCATGGCATGGGTAAGCACAACGAATTCATCAAAGGAGCGCCCTTGCTTTTCAACACTTTAAAGAGGTCTTGTGCAGTACAACAAGAGTCCATTGAGGATGTGAATGGAGCAGGCTGCATGAAGCGCGGAGCCAGTGTGGGGGGGGGGTGTCTGAGCTCCCAGCCCCAATCCCAACTCCATGGACAGTTGCCCCTCTACTCAGGGGAGTTTGCTTTGGAGGACAGCACTGAGACTGCAGCTCAGGGAGAGGGACATGTCTGACAAGAGCACACGAGAACAAATGAAGAGGGAGGGGGAGAGTGGAGTGCATCCTGGCCCACTGAGCCTTGAGGAACGTATCCTCACTCAGAACAGCCAATGCATAGAGAGGACCCTAAGACTGGGCCCACTATGAAACATGGCATCCCTTGCTGATCCAGGGCCCTACTGTGACAACACTGGAGAAGCAGGGTTGGGATTGCACCTTATCTGACTGCATAACATCAACACAAAACACTAAGGGCGTATAGCAGAGCAGCAGGAGGAGCAGAGCATGGAGTTCCCGAGGGAGTGCCAAGGATGTACTTTGAGGCCAGAGCGTGGCACCCCATCAAACTCAACTAGGGGACATTCCTGGAGGTCAATGAACAAGCCTTGAATTATTTACAGGTTTCACTTTTTTTTAACTTAGTTATATATTTTTCTGAACATTTTTGTTGCTGTTGCTGGTGCTGGTGCAATTGTTTTGTTTTCTTTTGTTGCTTTGTCTTGTGATCTTTTTTTTTTTTTGGTACATATTATTATCTTTGTAAGTCCATCTAGGTAAGATAGGCTGAATGATCAGTCTGGAGGAGAAAACTATGGAATTGATGGTTCAGGGGGGACATGGGATATGGGGAGGTGGGGGAAAGGAGGTGGCATTGACTAAGCCAGGGATTAGGGAACAACACATGATCCAAAATCAGTGGCAAGGTAAGGTATGAGAGGGATTATAGGGATTAATCGAGAGTAAGGTAACAAACACAAATGAAGGCTGAGCATGATTGTGGGATAAAAGGAAAGTAAAAGAAAATAGAGGAAAGAACTGGGAGGCAAAGGGCATTTATAGAACTCTAAATACAGGTACATGCACAGGTAAATATATTTATATATGGTGATGGGGAAATAGATCTATGTGCACATACTTATAAGGTTAGAATTAAGGCAGCAGATGGACATTGGACCTCCACTCAAGTACCTCCTCAGTGCAAGAACACTTTGGTCTAATAATCTGGCATTCCATAAAGCGCCCCTTCCTGACATGATCACTGAAGACAAAGCAGATACATAAGCAAAAGTGGTAAAGAAAGCTTATGGTGCCCAGCTATCAAAAGATATAGCATCTGCAGCCTTAAAGGTAAACAGTCATCTAGCTCAGAAGCAACAAAGACCACATGGAAGAAGCACACCACCCTGTGTGATCATGAGATGTGGAAGGGATTAGGTATCGGACATCAAAGAACAAAAAGTCATCATTGCCTGCCGACCTTCCTGATATGATCACTGAAGACAAATGTGTGCATAAGCAAATGTGGTAAAGAAAGCTGATGATGCCAGGCTATCAAAAGATATAGCATCTGGTTGTCTTTAAGGCTTGAAGACAAACAAGCAGCCATCTAGCGGAGAAGCAACAAAGCCCACATGGAAGAAACATACCAGCCTGTGTGACCATGAGGTGTCGAAGGGATCAGGTATCAAAGAACTAAAAAGTATATCATTATAGATAAGGGGGAGTACAGATTGGGGACCCAAAGCACATATTTAGGTGAGCCAACATCCCCTTACAGAATGGTTGTGGGGAGGAGACAAGCCAGTCAGGGTACAGTGCAGCAACGATGAAATACACAACTTTCCTCTAGTTCTTAAATGTTTCACCCCCTACACTATCATGATCCCAGTTTTACCTTACAAATCTGGCTAGACCAGAGGATGTACACTGGTACAGATAGGAACCAGAAGCATTGGGAATCTAGGACAGATGATCCTTTTAGGACCAGTGGTGAGAGTGATGATACCAGGAGGGTGGAGTAAAAATGGGGAATTAATTGTAAGGATCTATATATAACCACCTCCCTGGGGTACGGACAACAGTGAAGTGGGTGAAGGGAGACATTGGATGGTATACAATATTACATAATAATAATAATTTATAAATTATCAAGGGTTCATGAGGGTGGAGTTAGTGGGGAGGGAGTGGAAAAAGTCCTGGTACCAAGGACTTAAGTAGAAAGAAAATGTTTTGAGACTGATGATGGTAAAAAAATACACAAATGTGCCTTGTGTACAATGGATGCATGTATGGATTATGAGAAGAGTTGTGTGATCCCTCAATAAAGTGATTTTAAGAAAAGAAACCTTGTGTTGCTTGACCTTTTGACTGCTGCTTTCATGAGCATTGATTGTGGAGACAAGTGAGAAAATATCCTTAATAACTTCATTCTTTGCTCTGTTACTCAGAATGTTATCTATTGGTCCAATTGTGGGGATGTTGGTCTTTACACGGAATTATAGTCCACACTGAAGGCTGCAATCCTTGATCTTCATCAGCAAGTGCTTCAAGTGCTTGCTTTCAGCAAGCATGGTTGTGTCACTTTCAGAGGTTGTTAATCCAATCCTGATGTCAGATATTAGACTTCCCTGCATGATATTGTTCAAAATTAAGTATCTAAACCAGTGCTCTGTTATTTATTTTAGACAAATTTATTTATTTTTGCTATTATTTATAAATAATCAAGAAAATTTTTTACCCCATTTGCATTTGCATTTTCTTCCTGGGTTTACATAATTGGTATATTTTTCTGAATGATTTGAGAGTCACTTGGAGGCATGGTACCCTCCTACCTCCACATACTATATATATTTTGAATTTCATAAGAACAAGGACATTCTCATCTAAAACCACCAAAATATTCAAATCCGAAAACTCAACATTGAAGCAGTGCTTTTATCTAATGTACAGTCCCAATTCATATGTTGTCCATTGCACCAGAAATATCAACTTTTCCTCATCTAAGAGCTGTGTATTTAGTCTACTTAATATATACCTTGTACTTTTTTAAGAGTCAGAGAATCATTTTATAGAATTATTTTCAATATGGGTTCCTGTGATATTTCTTTAGGGTTAGATTTGGATTTTTAAAAAATATCACACAGTTCAGGACTGATGAGTCCTCAATACATCATACACAGTGTCAATTTGTCTCCGGATTGATGATGTTGAGTTTACTATTGTGATAACTATGAGGTCTATCCACTCTTTAATTTCCATGGTCCCTTTTTTACTTCATAAAGAGATTGTGGCAGGATAAGTAAAGGCTATGGAAATATCCCATATTTCATTAGACTTTATTCCTGAGTTGTAGCATCTATTAATGATTTCTAGGAGTCCTGGCAGTGTAATGGGTAATGATTTGAGCCGTTAGTCACAAGATCAACAGTTCAAATCTACCAGCTATTCTGTGGGAAAAAGCTGAGACTTTCTACTTCTGTAAAGTTTTACAGTTTGGGATGCAAAAGGGTCTTTTTATTCTGTCCTATTGGATCACTACGAGTCAGAAATGATTTGATGGCAATGAGTTTTGCTGTTTAGATTTTGATGCTTTTAAAAAAAGCTATTATTCCTTACCTCTACAAGGGCTGGCATTGTACTGTAGGGAAGAGTGTTTCTTTATAGTCTATGCATATACTTTTTCACTATTGTTTATATAAACCTTTGAGTGGGTTCCAACCTCACAGTTACTCTCTAGGACAGAGTATCACTACCCTTTTGTGTTTCTCAGACTTAAACGTCTTTATAGGGGAAAAAAACAGCATTTATCTTTCTTCTGTGGATGCACTGGTGGGTTTGAAATGCTGATTTTTGTGGTTACTAGCTCGATGTGTGTTCAAAATATTCTGATCTCCAAAATGGTAATATCATTTGGATCAACATGCTATTCTATTATATATTTAGGAGCCATACCATGCACTTATCTTCCTATCTATTTTACCTACAGCAATTAAAAAATATGTCCTTCATCACAAAGGAGAAATAGGCTGTCCATTTCTGAGAAATTATGGCTAGCATAAAACATTGTCAGATACTGAATGAAATCATGAATCGAAACAGAACATTGACAGAGATAGCACCAGAAGATGAGGCCCTCAGGTCAGAAGGCACTCAACATATCTGAAGAAGAGCTGCCTTCTCAAAGTAGAGTGGGTGATAATGATGAGAAAGGAGTAAAACCTTCAGGACTTTCATTTGTTGATTTGGCCTGATTCAAAATGAGAGGGAACTGCTGCAAAAAATCAATGGGTAACCAGAATTGTAAGTGTACTAAGTATGAATATAGGAAAATTGAAAGCCATAAAAAATGAAATTAAATGCATGAAGACTCATATGAGGAGCTAAAATAGACTGGTATTGCACATTTTGAATCAGAAACTCATACAGTTTACTTTGAGTGGAACAGAATCAAGAGGAATGGCTTCATATTAATAATAAAAGGGACTTTTTGAGATCTATCAAAGTACAATGCTCTTTGTGCTCGGATAATATCTAAGCAACTACAAGGAAATCTGGTCCAATTTATTCACGAATCATGAATGCTAGTGAGGCAGAAGTTGAATAATTCTACCAACATCTTCAGTCTGAAAGTGATCAAGCATTCAATGAAGATGTGTTGATGCTTACTGGTGATAGGAATGCAAAAAAAAATTAGAAACAAAGAGAAAGGAACAGTAGTCGGAAAATATTGACTTGGTAATAGATATGAAGCTCTAGATCATGTGATAAAATTTTGCAAGACAAATGACTTCATTTCCAAATTCCTTTTCAACAACACAAAGGGTGGCTTCTCCAGATGGAATACTTGGAAATAAAATGGACTCCATCTAATGGGAGAGATGTTGCAGATGTTCAAGGTCAGCAGCTAAAACCAGGTCCGGAGCTGACTATGAAAGAGACCATCAATTAGTCACATGTAAGTGGAGGTTGAAGTTAAAAATGTTACCACAATTCCATGAGAATAAAAATACTACCTTGAATCTATCTCATCTAAATTTAGAAAATGTCTCAAGAACAAATTTGAACCATGGAACATGCGATATTTACATAACCTGTTGCCAATTTGAAAGTACTAAGAGTGAAAGGGTGGAGTTTAGGATGTCAATCTGGCGGTAGCTTGATAAACTCATTGGAGGTGCTCAGGAGATAAACAGCTCACTGGAGGATGGACACAAAAGCTTGCTCCCTAGGGGACAATACTGAAGACAAGCCTGATGGAGCTACACTGATGTATTCAGAAGCCTGGAGCTGAAGGAGTAATGTGGAGACACACACCAGGTTTGAGATGCTTCTACCTCCACTGGATCCACAAGACTTTCCACTCACTGCCCTGTGATATTCCCACATTTGATGGCATTGCATGTGTTGCATGAGCCGGAAGAGGAATTTATAGATTGGTATCAGACATATGAGTGTCTATAAATTTTTTTCTCTAGTCTACCCTGAATAACAAAGAACACTGATGACATAAGACCTGATGAGCTGTGTCGTATGGTATCAAGAGCATCATTAATGAAGATATCAAAAGGTGACTAAAGATATAGGAAAGAAAAGATCAAAGTGAATATCAGAAGAGACTCTGAAACGTGTTCCTAATCTAAGCTAAGGCAAAAGAAGAAATGAAGTAAAAGAACTGAACAGAAATTTTCAAATAAAAATTCAGGAAAATAATATTGCAAGGAACTTTACAAAGATCTAGAATTGAAAATCAAAAAGGAAGAACATGTTCAGCATATATTAAACTGAAAAAAATCCCTGAAGAAAAAATACCGCACAAGCCTTTAGTCATGATATTGTAGGATTCTACGGGCAAAATATTGAATGGTGAAGGAAGCATCAGGAGAAGAAGATGGAAAAATTGCAGAGTTACTGTATCAAAAGGTCAGCGTTCAACCATTTCAAGAGGTAGCATATAAATAAGACCAAAGTGACAATGAGGGAAGAACTTCAAGTTGCACTGACTGCATTGACCGGAAACAAGCTGACGAAGCAGTGGAAGGAGTCACTCACTCATCTATGCCAAGACATTTGGAAGCTAGCTACTTGACTGTCAGTGATCTCTAGTTGTACTTATTCCAAAGAAAGATGACCCAAATAGAATACTCAAATTATAGAACAATAATTTGATAACACATGCAGGCAAAATTTTGCTGAAGATCATCTAACAAAGGTTATAGCAATATATTGACAGGGAGCTGCCCTGTCAGGCCAGATTAAGAAGAGGACTTGGAACAAGGGATACCATTTCTCATGCCAGATGAGTCTTGCCTGA
This sequence comes from Nesogale talazaci, assembly GCA_004026705.1. NCBI lineage: Eukaryota > Metazoa > Chordata > Mammalia > Afrosoricida > Tenrecidae > Nesogale > Nesogale talazaci. Next base: position 72,692 of record PVJH01001650.1, on the reverse strand, counting down.
AAGCAGAGAATACCAGAAAGTTGTTTACTTATGTTTTATTTATGCCAAGGCATTTGACTCTGTGGGTCATAACAAACTGTGAATAGCCTTGAGAGGAATGGAAATTCCAGAACACTTCATTCTGCTACTGTGGACCTTGTACAGGGATGGAGAGACAGTTGTGGAAAAAGAATAAAGGGATATTGCATGGTTTAAAATAAGGAAGGTGTGCTTCAAGGTTGTATCTTCTCATTATCTTTATTTAATATCTATGCTGATTATATAGAACTGGAGTATATGAAGAAGAACGTAGAGTCAGGATTTAGAGGAAGGGTTACTAACAACCTGTACTATGCATATGACACAATCTTGAGAGCTGAAAGTGAGGAGGACTAGAAGCACTTGCTGATGAAGATCAAGGATGGCAGCCTTTAGAACGAAATACAACTCAAAGTAAAGAAGAACAAAGTCCTCACAACTGGACTAAAAGGGATAAACAAGGAATGATTGAAATTGTCAAAAAAAACTTGTCTTGTGTGGATTGGCAGTCTATGCTCATGGAAGCAACAATGACGTGATCAGAGAGTTCATAAATTGAGTCAGTCTACTCAAAGAACTCTTCAATGTGTTGCAAAGCAGAGATGCTCCTTTGTGGACTAAGGTACATCTGATCCAAGTCGTGGCATTTTCAATTGCCTCATCTGCATGTCACATTTGGACATTGAATCAGAAAGACAGAAGATGAGTCAACATATTTGAATTATGGTGCTGGTGAATAATATTGAAAGTATCACAAACTGTCAAAAGAATAAACACATTTGTCTGGGGAGCAGTAAAGCCGGAATGTTCCTTCCAGGCAAGGAGATGGAGACTCTGTCTTGCACGTGGACACTTGTCAGGAGAGATCATTCCTGGGAGAAGCTCATCGTGCTTGGAAAGGCCGAGCGGTAGCGAAAAAGAGGAAGACCCTCAATGGCCTGGATTGACACATGCACTTCAACAACTAACAATTGTGACGGTGGAGCAGGACAGAACACTGTTTACTTCTGTTGTTCAGAGGGTTGCTATGAGTTAAAATCGACTTGGAAGCACCTAACAACAGCAGCAGCATGATTCATTGTTTCACTGAAATGATGACATGTTCTCCCCCACCGAGGAATCTGGCAGTGTCAGTCAACACTTTATCTTATCAGTGTAGAGTTCTTTATTAATTTCTCTGACATATCATATTCCACTCTGCCTATGTTGAAACAGCTGCAGGATGGGGCCTTAGTTTAACCTGGTCTACACTGAAGAGAGAGTGAGTCGTGGCTGTTTAAATAGGAACAATGTCTTTACTGTTCTTTCAAATATTTTTGTTTTCATAAAGGCTCTCCTCTGTTTTCAAAGCTTAAATCAAGATCTAAGATTGTTAGGAAGGAGAGAAGTAATTTAAACTCATGACGTACTTAATGCGAAACAACAAAAAAAATTCTACTCGAGCTAATTTTCCTGCAAAATTTTTAGATACTTTTCATTCTTTATAGTAAGGAAAAAAATAGACAGGATATGTGATTATCAGAATAAATGGCCCTAAATCAGATGAACTTGCTTTACATTCCATTTTCCTTTGTACTCTTGTCTACATCCTCTTATTTAAACATGTTAAAGTATATAAAATGCTTTTCTTCATTGTGCATGTGGTTTTCTAAGATATCATTTCAGAGTTCCATGTCTTTTAAGGTGTAGCCTATGTATTTAAAATAAGAAGACAAAGTTCAAGGTGAAAATACTCATGAAATTATATGAATAATAACAATAACAAACAAAATAATAATAATAAACAATAATATCTACTTATGACAATTCCATGGAGTAATTCAAGAATATGAAGTTTGGTGGTAGACCGAACACGTTTCTTTGGTCCCCATGTGTTTTATTTCTGGTTCCAAGACTATTAGCTTACAGGCAGGTGAGTTTTCGGATGTCCTAGCTCTCGGATTTTTGAAAGTAGTGACAAGAAAGAAGGTATCACTTCCTATGAAAGAATTTGTAAAATAGAAAACAAATTAAGAGGTAAGGGCACCAAAGATGAATATCAGGAGTGTGGGAAAATTAAGCAAAACAGAGATCAGAGAATTCAGAGAGGTGAGAAGAAAAGAGGACAGGTGGACTTGTGCAGGTTAGGAGGGATAACTGATTAGTGTGACTCCAATTCTCAAGTTTGGTGCCCTTTTTTATTTCATAATTTTCTTTGGTGAGCTGGTCCATTTAAATATACTAGGTCCGGGCTGAGCCCCGGTGGCGTAGTGGTTGTGTGTGGGACTGTGGCCCACTGGGATGGAGGTTCAATTCCAGCTCACAGGAGCAAAGGCTGAGCCTCCTACTCCCACCACCAGGCAGTGATGCCAAATATATATATATATACTAGGTCCAAATTAGATTATTTTGGACCTGCTAGCCTCAGTTTTCTCCATTTTGTGATGAATAAAGTAGCTGAAAGTGCTCTCTTAACTTTGCCAAGAAATTTAGAAGACAGTCACCTGGCCGATTGACTGGGAGACATCCACATTCATTCCCAGGCCAAATCAGGTGATACAACAGAATATGGAAATTATTAGGGAATCTCATTAGTATCACATGTAAGTAAAATTTTCCCAAAGATCATTTAAAAATTATTCCATCAGTATGTAGGTAGATAATTGCCAGGAATCAAAAGCAGATTTCGAAGAGGACATGAAAGCAGGGGTATTATTGGTGATGTCAGAGGAATCGTGACTGAAATCAGAAAATACCAGGAAGATGTTCTAACTGTGTGCTATGGATTGTGAAGAATCACTCAGTGCTGTAGATTATGACAAATTTTGGATAACATTGAGATAAGGAGGATTCCATAATATTTAATTGTGCTTCAGAAGAAAGTGCAAACATACCAAGATGCAGTCATTCAGAAAGAACAAGGAGATAATATAGAGTTCAAAATCAGGAATAATGGTGTGTATCAAGGGTTTATCATTTTCACCACATTTATTCAATCTGCTGAGAAATAATCAAAATTGGTAGATTATATGAAGAGGAACGGCAATCAGGAAAGACTCATTAAGAACTCATGATAAGCTGATGACATTGCCATGCTTGCTGAAAGTGAAGAGGTCTTTAAGTACTTCATGATGAAGACTAAAGAAACAACTTTCAGTCTAGGTAAATAAAATAAACATCTTTCAAACAAGATCACCAAAAACAGAAATGACAAATGGAAAATGTTTGTAGTTGTCAAGGACTTCATCCTACTCGGATCCAGGAGCAATGTTGGAAGGTTCAAAATAATCTAATCTGGAGCTTATGTCTTTAAATGGATTGTCTCACCACTGAAAATTATAAAATAATGCACAGAATTTGATATTAGGAGTCTGGCTGATCAGTTATCCTCCCTAAGATTCACAAGATCACTTGTCATCTTGTCTTCTCACTTTTCCCCATTTTCATTTTTTAAAAAATCAAATGGCATTTTGCATTGGGCGAATCCACTGCACAAGTTCTCTTTAGTGCGTTAAAGAACAAATATGTCACTTTCAGGAGTAAGACAGAGATTGCATTTTCAACAGCCTCATCTGCATGCCACAGCTGGACAATGAATAAGGAAGGCTTAAGAAAAATGGATGACTTTGGATTTATGGCGTTGAAAAGAATGTGGAGTATATTATCATCTGCCAGAAAGTTGATCAAATCTGTCTTGGATGAAAGTTCAACTGGAGTTCTCTTTAGAAAGGAAAATGGCAAGGCTTTGTCTTGGAAGAATTATCTGGAGGGAAGAGTCCCTGGAAAAAAATACTATGCTTAGTAAAATTGTTGTTGTTTTTAGGTGCCATTAAGTTAGTTCACATCACAGTGACCCCAAGTGCAACAGAATGCAACCCTGCCCAATCCTTTGGTATATGACCATCTATCCCTATGCTTGAGGCCCTTGTTGACACTCAAATGTCAATGTCTCTCCTTGAGGGTATTCCTCTGTTTGGCTGCCCCTCTTCTTTACCAGAAAAAAAGAAGGACCCTTCATGAGATGCATTGGCATCCCTCAACAGTGAACTCAAACAAAGCAATCATTGTGAGAATGGCACAGGGCCAGACAATGTTTCGTTCTGCTCTACATGGGTTGCTATGAGTAAGAAGCAATCTGGTGGCACATAGCAACAATAATAAAGTTGTTATCATGACGAGGGACCTAGCACCTGTCAGATACTCAGTGAATGCTTCTCTTAGCCACACACTGTGGAAGTCAATACCTGGATTATTTTTGTGACTCACCACATTTTCCGATATGGTTGATGTCTTAGTTCTACAAACGGACACATATTTGAGCTTGTTTGCTTGTCCAATTGTTACTTGCCCAGACCAAAGACAGCTTGCCCAGACTGAAGAAGAACTTGTGAATGAACAACAGAGGGATTAGCCTGGAACCTGAATGAGCACTCTGTGAGATAGTTGGTGGTGGTTTGGCAGCAGCTCCACAAGGGAGACAGATTCAATTGTTACAAAGGTCCTTGGAAGATTAAAGGTTTCTTTGTGAGCTTGTTTGTATCTGTAGATTGGGAAGGACTAGATGTAGAGAGGTAGAGAGCCCTATGCCAGAGGGGAATTCTTAGGATACTTGGAGAGAGGAATAGGACTCTCCTAGTAAGAAAAGAAGCAAAGGAGATGAACAAATGTATCAGAGAACCTTTCAGAGAGGAGACTCGATGTCCAAAGTAAAGACTTTCTAAGTTAACTGCTGAAATGAGTTCTTGAATTGTATTAAAATATTCACACTCATTACCTTTATTTGTAGAAGGGGAGGCTTCAGTTTCAATAGGGAAACCACAGATATCAAGCATCAGGAGTGCTATATGGACCTTGCTTATAGTGTGCTGATGTATCAGTAGCATTTTAAATCTGATTTTGATAGCTTTTCTATGAAATAGAAATTTATTTTTCCCCACAGTGAAGATATGTCTCTCAAGTTTTAAAAGTTTATGATGCACTTTTTAAAAAATACAAAAACAAAGTATTGGGAAAAGATCTGAAACGAGGGTGGCTGAAAAGTGCAGATTTGTAGTCCTTGAGTTCTTACAAACGAGAGGTGAAATGGGGATGTTCTCTCCTCTGTAAATGTAGGTAGGAGCATGGATGCTGAAGCCCTTTTGGGATTCTGTCATACAGCATCTGTTGCCTGTGCTCTCCCTCAGCACGCACTCATAGACAAATGTGATCGTCAGGCAGGTTTGGTTGGAAACCAGCTACTGTGCTCTGTTTCTTAGAGCTCTTCTAGGTGTGCTGGATTTTCTAATTTTCCACCATACTTTTAGAAAAGCGACGATACTCTAACTTGAACTTGTTTACATTTTCAAGTGAATTCACAGTGACCATAGACATTATTGTACATTTAGTTTAATGTAAATAGATATTATTGATGCATTTAGAGGGAACACATGCACACCATCAGTCAGTCAGTGAGTCGGTCAGTCACAATTCTGCTCACTCATGTCATTTCTGTAGTCTGTTGAAATTCCTTAGGAAAACTGGGAGATTTAAGTTAGAGATGTGTGTCTTGGCTCGTTGACCAACTTACAGCTGTTCCAAATATGCTTTTGAAGAAGCAGGTGTTTTGTTTTGATTATATGGTTACAGCTATTATGCTGTAAAAAATTTAAATCAGGATCTCAGACATTAAAAATGTTATTTTGTCTTCCTCCCCAATTGATTTTTAAATATAAAAAATAAATAAACATAGATATGAATGAATTCTAAAAGGGTTTATGCTTCTCTGTCATATAGAGCTGTGATGGGTCATAATTGAGCCCAACGTACACAACAACCACATGACTAAAGTGCCTAGTGCTGATGAGAATGTACATTTATTGCATCCACTGTGGAAAATAGTCTGATGGTTTTTGGCTAAGCATCGATACTGTGTAACCTAGCAATTCCCCTTCTAGGTACAGGCCAAAAGAAAAAAAAAAGAGAAGAAAGCAGTCATTCAAAAAGATATACATGTACTAATGATTATTATGGCAAAAGAAAGAAACTGTAGAAACAACTCAATTATCAATCAGCCCTTGAATGGATAAACAAACTGTGGTGCATCTACATCATCTCAATAAAAACCCCAATCCTACTGCCATTGAGTGAGTTCTGACCCACAGTGACCCTGGTTCTGATACTGTGAATAGGAGCTCACAGCCTCATCTCTCTCCTGTAGAGAACTGGTGGGCTTGAGGTACTGATCTCGAGGGTAGTAACTCCGTATCTAATTCACCACACTACCAGGGATCTCTATGTCATGATTCAACTGCCCAGAACGATGAAGTCCAGACCCATGCTACTGCATGGAGAAACCTCGAAAGAAATATATTAAGTGAAATAAGGAAGACATGCATGCCCAACTATTGTCAAGTCTTTTTTAAATGAATGATTTGATTGGTAAATCTATGGACATGAACTGCTCCTTGTCTATCAGCCCACCACTTGTCTGTCAACGTGCTGTGCTGTAGTGGTTTGTGTGTTGCTGAAGGATAAATCACTGGTATTGGAATGATTCGGCAGAGCTTTTAAACTAAGAACAAGCCATGAGGGTATTCCAGATACTTCATAGTGCTCATGTAAAGCATGTACGTGAAGTAAGAGACAGTTGTGCAAACGGAAAAAGGGAATAATTCAAGGTTTGAAATCAAGAAAGTTGTGGGTCCAGGTTGTATTCTCTCACCATACTTAATCAATCTGTAGGCGCAGCAAATATTCAGAGGAGCTAACTCATATGAGAAGACTGCAGCATCAGGATTGGAAGAAGGCTTATCAATGACTTTTGCTATGCAGTTGAAACAGCTTGCTTGCTGAAAGTGAGGAGGACTTGAAGCACTTGCTGAGGAAAATCAGAGATTGCCACATTCAGTACGGATTACTGAAGAAAGGAACCCAAGAGCCTCCCAGCCGGACCATTACGTAACATTGTGATGAGTGGGGAGAAAGTTGAAGTTGTTAAGGATTTTGTCTTGGTTGGATCTACAATCTACACTCAGGGAAACACTAGGCAAGGGATCAAATAAAGTATTATGACTGCACAAGACCTCTTTAAAGTGTGGAAAAGTAAGGTGGTTCCCTTAAGGACAAAGGTGCACCTGACGCAAAACATAGTATTTTCAGTGGCCTCATATGCATGTGGACGTTGGAAATTGAACAAGGAAGACTGAAGAAAAATTAACGCATTTGAACTATGTTGTTGGTGACAAATATTGAAATTGCTCTGGACTGTCAAAACATATCTGTCTTGGAAGAAGTATAGCCAGAATGCTCCTTACAGGCAAGGATGGTGAAACTTCCCCTCACAAACATTGAACATATTGTCAGGACAGACCAGTCCCTGGAGAAGGAGAGCCTGCTTGAAAAATAGAGGGGCAATGGAAGAGAGGAAGACCCTCATCAAGATAGTTTGGCACAGAGGTAATGACGAGGGTTCACAGACCAGAACAATTGTTCCAATGGTGTCGTGCTGGGTGGTGCTACTTTCTGTTGCAGATTCCAGATAGCATGGCTGTGAATCAGACAGCATATGAGGGCACTTAACAACAGGAACAACATGGAGACCAAGAAAATGGTGATTCTTAGTTTACAAGAAGAGGGGAAATGGTAACAACCATCCTAGTACCTGCCCGTTTGTAATGAATTCATTGTGTTTTATTCATTGTGTGTATATGAATTATTCCTCAGTAAAGATTAAAAAGAAAAAAGTTCATGCTCGGAGATCATGTTTTATAGAAAATATTAACATTGTGGATTTTCTTCTCTGTGGTATTATAATAGATAATAATGCTTACTACTGTGCATTTAACACATTTGTCATGACATTATTAAACTTTTTCTTCGTTCACTTTTATATATGATTTTACTTCTCTTAACAGTAATCCTTTCTGAATGATTATATAACTAATATATTATAAGACCTGAACTTGCTAGGAGGTCTGAGGCTTGGATTCTGGGTGACTCTGTACAACATCTTTAAACAAGGAAATCATTTAAATAAGTTGATCCTTCGCTCTCTTTTAAATTTTATTATTACATAACTTTCTTGTTAAGCCTTCCTTTATGTTATACTCCCCCCATCCTTCCCCTCTGCCTGTTTTCACCCCCTTTCTTGGTCTCCTCATCATTATGAAAGTCTTGTCTATAGGTGTATAAATCACATTTCTTCATCATTAATTTTTCCTTATAAAAGTGGCAATATTAAATATTGATCTTTGTAAGGTTGACTGAACTTGCTAAGTATAATATTCTCTAGTTTTGTCTGCATCTGCTGGTGTTTAAGGGAGCTAATTATTGTTTCTTACTGATGCATAAAATTATATAGTATGAATTTATCAGAGCTTGCTTATCCAGTCCCCTAAAGTTGCTTTTTTTTGTTTCCATGTTATTGCTACATTGGAAGTTATGGCAATAAATATAAGTATACATATGCTTGTTTAGGTTGCATTCTTAATCTCTTTAAGGTATATTCCCAGTAGAGGGTTTGATGGAACATAAAGTACTTGGAATTGCATTTGCTCAAGGAAGTGCCATATTGATTTCCATAATTCTATAGGCCCACCAGCAGTGTAAAAATAGTCCTCTCTTTCCACATCCTCTCCTGCATGACCCTTAACTCTGCTATCTCTAAAATGGTGTTATGGAATATGATGATCTGTTTGGTTCCTAGTAGTTTGACCTCTTATTGTATGATGTTAATGGTCTTTGGCTATGGGTAGATTGAGTAGGCTTTTACATTCAATAAGGTAATTTAATCATTTTGAAAGGAATCCTCATAATTTATCTCAACCTTGCCTATGTTCTTAATAATCTGGTAGAATTTTGTTCTTTTCTTTTGTTTTAGCTGGATTAATTCCTTGAATTCTTTGCAGGACCATTTTTGTCAGAATATCAGATTTCAATTTCCATATTGTCAAATAGCCATACCAGTCTATGAATGCTCATCCAGGTCTACGGTCCTCTTTCAATTCTAACAATTTTTATGACTCCAAGAATTCATATAGAATTCACAACAGCCTTCAAAGTGAAATTTGTCCATCCAATAAAGACAGGTTATGGCGCCTGTTCTTATTGTATTGGTAGTTCCTGGATTACCAATGAGTTCCATTCCTAAATCTGTCTTGAAGTCAAATTTATATATAAGTAAGAACAATTGGCTAGTATCTAATATCACTTAGTCAATTGTTAGTCTTTGAATATAGTATTTAGTGTACCTTTTATGCATAAAATCATTAAAGAATCACTTTCAGACATACCTGGACATTTTAAATATAATAATACAATAATAGCAATGATAATATCTTGTCCTAAGTAAAGTAGTGCCCATTTATTGTGAATCATTGTAAGTATCTAAACATTTTAATATCATATTTTAACAGTTTTTTTCTCAACGACATATTTTGCATAAATTGGACATTCCTAAAAGAAGAACTGCCTGTATCCTTATGTATACGTGGCTGTATGTGTCAGTTCATGGAATTTCACATGGAGAATTCTATGATTGTTTTTAAACCAGCTGTTTCTTTTTCTTCGTTTCTTTTTAAAACCATGGGGAATTTCTTGGAACATCACATTTATTTCCCAGCAATTCCTGGCACAAGGAAACATTGAAGTAGAGCATGTGTTCAACTTTCCCAGATGAAGAGAATAAAAATAAATAATAAGAAACCATTATACTCTTGTGAATAATTTTAATTATTTTTCTCTCTCTTCTTCTTCCCTTCCTTCCCTTCCCTCTCCTCCCTCCTTTACCCCTTCCTCTCTTACTTTCTTCCTAATTATTCCCAAAGCTTACTAATTATAAACAATCAACCCCAGGAAATTGAGTTAATCTATCATTGGATTTCACTGAAATGTATTTATGAAGAGGGTCAGACAGGTAAAGTCAACCTTGGACTTTGATTCAATAGTGCAATCAATCCACATCCCCTAAGCCTTCTCACATTCCCAGGCACTTAGCGCCATGTCAAACTTTCATCAATATTTTGCATCCTTCAGAAAAGGAAAGAACAGTTTATAAAGAGTTTTAAGAAGGCTATATGATTAGTTTGTTTTTTAAAAACCACAAAACTGTATCTTTAAATAAGAGTGATGTCTCTGTCTTATAAAACAAGAGCTCTGTAATTTTGGAATATGAATTGCCTTATACATAAGTTTTTGATTTCTCCCAATAAAAGATGAGATTGAACGACATTTAAAAACCAAGCTAATGTTGGGATTAGGGGCTGGGGAGGGGTGGGGCAGCTATATGGAGTTTGGGGATTCACCTGTTTCTGAAAAAAAAGTACTCCATTTTGTCAAGTCATAAATACTAAATCTTCTTAAAATGTTGAAAGGAACTTTAGACATATTTAACTCAACCCATATATATACAGAGAGAGAGAGACTTGAGAAAACAAATGGGCCAGTACTTGCAAGAACTCCACTTTAAGTCATGTTACTTTTTTTTTTTTAGTTAGAATGCACAATTTGAATTCTTTAGAATTCTGACAGCAATTATCTTGCCCTTAATGGTACCAATACAGAATGTCTGGAATTTATAGTTCAATGGACACTCCAGTGACCTTTATTTTTAAAGATGTAAATAAAGACATCAAAATGAAAAACTATAACTTGTGCCACCATCACTTGTAAAAATATTCCATTTACTTGAAAAAAATCAACCTTAATCTATAGATGATATGATATACTCCAGAGGTGCTCAATATGTTGATCGTGATCTACTCGTCAATGGCAAATGTAGTGTGGGTAGGTCACATGGCATTAAAAAAATAGATGTAAGCCTATCATCAATCCCGTCAACAGCTCAGCCAATCAGATGCAATCTTATGTGCCAAACGCATACACAAACAACAGCACTACATATAGGAAAACTGACAAGCTAAGTTATTGCCAAGTTTTAGACCTTGATTTTTTTCTCTTAAACATAAGAAAGGGTATTAAAATGAGTGTGGGAACTGGACCAATAAGAAGACACACGTATCACTTTCATACGGAATGGGAGATTTTGACACTACAAGCCAATTTTCAGCTGAAGTCCAGAGCTCACGAATAGTTCTGGAACTTATGTGCAGAGGGGAAGTACCCAGACATGAGAAAATGTGCTATCTCCTTGACTGCATTATTCAGCTCTACTTATTAATGATAAAGATAAACATCTTTAAGTCTACATAAAAATCATTAAGTCCAAGTACCGTTCCACCATGATTGATGATCATTTGGAAGTGTGCTTGAGGCTGGCTGTCAGCAGCTACTGTCTGTACTATGTATCCCTCGTTCATTCCATTAAGTGCAAGTCATAAGAGTAAACTTAGGTAATGACAAAAAAATGTAAATAGCTCATTGTGTTGTGTTGTGCAATATGGACTCATGTGGTTATGCATGGTACATAAACACACATTGTACATATAAAGGATTCTCAATGCATTTATGAATAAATGTAACAAATAAGTAAAAATAAATATATTTTTACATTTTTGTAGTTGGTAGATCATTTTGACTTGATCATTTTATATGTAGCTCGCATGCTGATGAAGCAGTATGGGTATTAAATGAAACGCTTCTTCTGGAGCCCTCTAAGGAATATTGGTCCTTGTTCTTTGGATGTTCATTTGCATGGAAATAGCCAATTATGGCCCAATGACAGAACTTGGGTATAGAGTCAGATTTCTAAAAGTATTTGAGATGATGCAGGGATATTGATGTAGGAATTGTTTTAGAATGAATGAGGAAAGGTATAAAGTTGGTGAGGGATGTCAAGTTAAACCACTTCTTTAAGTGGGATTGTTTCCGGAAGGTATGAGCTTTTACTTATGGATTGTGTCTTTAATTCTTGTCATGTGGGGTAGCATGATACCTTATCCAACAGTATATTGAATTAAATAGCTGAAGCAAATGGAGAAAGGAAGTGCTTATCTATTGAGACATTTAAAACAAGAGTGGAATACATTATTGAAAATATTGACAGCTTAATTCAAAATTTTGTAAATGATGGTAATAAAGCTAGCAATTTTCCATTCACATTTAACCCTCTCAAGACACAGACAGTACTGTTCTGTCTGAGAGGAATCCGAGAATCTGAGAAAGAATGTATATCACTAATAATACCTGTTTCCTTTGAGACAGTCCTACTCGTACTGATCCTACAGATAGAGTAACACCACTCCATGTTTCCCAAGCTAAAATCATGACAGAAACAGGTTGCTATATCTTTCTCCAGAGCAGGGATTTGGGGTTAGCTAACCTTGCTGTTAGCTGCTGAGTGCCTAACCTTTATTTTCCTCTTAACCATGGTTCATTCTCCCTAATAATGTTAGTTTTAAACGCCATCTAGATTTGTTCTTATCGCAATAAGGATTGTGAATAAAAGCCCCCCAAACATTCAGGAAACTTGCCTCATGTTACAATCAAAAAGGAAAACAAGACATGCTTATATTATCACTTAATCAAAAATAACTTTACTAAGTGAGACTGGACTGGACTGGAACCCCTTTCTATACCCACAACCCAAGGCCTAGGCCATTCTCAGAGGAGGCTCCATGAACAGTCTTTCTATTCCTGAATTCAAACTCCACTCCCAGCCCCCATCAAGCTGATTCCAACTCACAGCCCTGGTACAGGACAGAATAAAACTAGTCCACGGGGTGCGAAAGACTAGATACCTTCATGTAGCAGAGGAGTCCACATCTTTCCTTCTGAGGGCTTCATGGGTTCTAACGGTTGATCTGTGGTTTGACTCCTGCATTATAGGATGGAAATAAAATAATTAATGGTTAGATTTCTTACATGAGCTAAAGATAACATAAATTATTTTTGATGTTTTAACAAAATATATCAGGAAGCACAACAAAAACAATCAGTCAATGTTATAACCTAGTTTTCTCTTTTGGGGGTCCTAGGGTGGGGGACAGTGTTCCTGGGGCTATGCTTCAAAGGGTCCAAGCCCATTGACTTGGGCTTCTGGATGCATGCTGGGGACCCAGGCCAAGTGCCATGGAAAACTGGGGCATCGAATCCTGGATCTTGAGGGCTTAGGGCATGTTTTAGAGGCTGTGTCAGTGAGCTCCGATGAGGAAAACCCACTGCGTTGACTGGACACTATCTCAGACACACTTGTAACCTGAGGACTTACCATGGAAAATTCACAGTGTCTGAGGAAGCAGAAGACAGCTGTATCAAGATTGTTGAGCTGTTGGTATGCGGACGAACAGGGTCTTGCTACATCAATGCTCTATATGCTGTATTAAGATGTATATTATTCTGGCAAAGCTGTGACTGACATTCTCAGTGAATATTACCATAATATTTCCCCAACAATCAGCTTCCATTGTTTGTGTAAACAATATCTAGTCATGAAAAAAATTGATTCTGTACAAATGAGTAACTCAGGCACTCAGGTAAAGGGCAACCCAAATGTCCCACTTTTCCCAAATGCTATAGGAAGTTATCCTACTTTGGTTCAGTAATCCTCTCTCAGTAGACATTTAAAATAATTAGTACCAGAGCTAATAAAAGACAATATTAAAGGAAGATTGTTATGACCCAGGGGATGATCCACAAGACTTTCTAGTATAAATTAACAAGGAGGTTTTGAAAGGGAGCCAAAGGCAGATTGAATACAAACAAACATAGCTCAAGGGATGGGTTTGGGGCTTGCACTAAATCCTAGTTACAATTTAAAAACAATCCCTTCTTACATCATGACCCCACTTGATACTCACCCTCAAGAAGAGACCACAAAAGGTAAGTTTGACATAGCAAAGTGTAGTGAAGAAATTAGATGGTGCCTACCTTTCAGCTAAATAAAGTCTTGTATTCAAAGAAACAGCCATCGAGATGAGATGTCAACTATGTCCACGTGGAAGAAGCACACCAACATCAGAGACCAAAGGATGGTAAATCATATAATGGAAGAAGGGAATAGTATCAGAGCCTACATTGTCAGAATCTGGCTCCCACTAAATGGTAGTGGGAGTCCAAGCTATATTTGTGGAATCTACATAGAAAAGAAGCCTTAGTGATTTCCCTCTATACATAACAGAGAGATGGGAGGAAAGTGGTTACCGAATACAGTGCATTGGAGAGATGACTATAGAAGGTCAAAATGAGAAACCTGATTTTTCTTCCTAATCTGGTTTACCTGGAAACTCCACTAAAGTCTATCTACCATGTACAATCCTGCTTGTATTTGAATATCAGGGGCATAGCTTTCTGGTCCAAGTTAATTTTTGATTGCCAAGAGGATTACATAGAGATGGGGGTTAGTCGCATATTGTTTATGCATTGTTGTCATTGGGTTGTAGATAGGCATATTATGAAATTTTTGGAGGCTCTCTCAAGCAAGCCAAATAGCTCTGATTATTATTCTGGTTACTCTATGGGTAAATATATCTTTAAAGAAAAAGTAGCACATGGTTAGTCTCAAGAAGATGAACGTAAAGGGCAACCCAAATGTCACACTCTGCCCAAACGCTTTACTGCTCCATTATCCCTGCTATCAACTCTTTAACTGCTCCTGGAAATATAGTCCCTGACTTCCCAGAGTTCTGTACTTTGTTGAAATGTCCCCATGGAGCTTACAGCATGAAAGGAAATGGTTTATATAGTTGTGGATTCTGGTAACTTCCCCAAATCTAAAGGTCCAATGCCCATTTGCAAGACCCACAGGGCTGAGGAAGCTCATGGAATCAATAGGCTACAACTCACATCCCAAAAGCCAGATTTCAGACACAGAGAGCTCCAAACCAATGGATATGCTCCAATTTTGACTCTCCTTTCCTTCTGGTCATGAGAACCCCCTCCTGGCTTATGAGATGGCACGTTGGAAACTCAGAAGGATGACAATCACAATGAACCCCATTAGTACAGTGAAATCACCTAATCCAATCAGTGTATTGCCCACCTTCTTACCTAGATCCACGAGGGAAAAGTCGTTTGGTGGGAGTAACAAAAACTGATGGGGGCTGCAAGAGCCATAGATAATTCCCTACACTGTGCCACTGCTAGGGTGAGTGGGATTAGTTGGAGCATCAACTTCAGTTATCTCATATCAAATAGTGTAACTTTTATATTTTATATAAGCACTCTAAACGAGTGTGGCCGTGCTGGATTTTGTGTTCGGTTTTGGACCACTGCTTGAGATATGAGTGGTTAGTATTATAATATGAACCATAAACCAGTCTACATATGTCATTATGTTTGAAATAGACAATTACATACTAGAGAAGGAAGGGAATAGGGGCTTTTTGGCTTACTTTATTAAGTATTAAGAGGGGATTTAGAGCAATGCAGAATTATATTTTTCAAAATATTCATAAAAGATCGACAAGTATAGAAATGTAGCTCATTTGTACATATCATGCCCCTATACTGTTGGTATTACTATAGTTTGATAGATACGTCAACATTAGCTGAAATGAGCTACTCTTTCCACATTCATAGTTCAAATTTAATGGAAATTAAAGAACAACCCCCCAAAATTTCTATTCTAGTTCTTTCTAGGGAGAAGTCATTCCTATGTATTTCCTAAAGTTCCCAAACTCCCAACTTGAGGAAGCAACCTTAAATACATATATTTTTTCGCCTTTCACTGGATCTTACTTTTCCTTGGCAGTCTCTTATCTCCACTTGGCTTGCATTCCTGAACTTTCACTGAGAATCTGAATCTCCAAAGTGTTTAGTCATTCTTTTTGATTCTTGGTCTATAATATTGGTTTTTGAATTTTCTTCTCAGCCTAACATACCTACTCTGAACTTAAAGGAATCCATTATTTGGAGGGGGGTGTTCATATTCCTAACACTACTTATGCCCATTCCCCTCCCCACAGTATTCTTGTCACATTTTATATGTTGAACTTGTTCAGACCTTGAAATTCTGATGCCTTGATATTAGAAATCCTCACAGTTTCTCATTCCTTTGGTATTAGTGTTTATTATATTCAGACAGGAAGGACTTTCTAAAAATGAAATAAGTTGGGTGGAAAGCAGGAGATAATTTACTGTTTCTTATGAAACTCCCAACACCCTCGCAAGGCTTGTGGTACTACTGAAAGCTGTTTTAGATTCTTTAGAGATTTTGCTTAACCTTGTATCACTTAATACACTGTTTCCCCAGAGAAAAACTATAAAGAAACTTATATAAGAACAGCCAAAATGTTTATTTTCACAAGATGAGATAGTATTCCTTATTCATGGATGGTGTGCCTTGGTAAAGAGATTTTCTCTCTCATCTTTTTTCATTTTCAATGTACTTGATACCAAATGTAGACTTTGGCTGGATTGTAATAAGTATCTGTCATCTCTCTTACTTGGGATGATAGGTCGTAGGTCTTTGAAAGAAAAGAAAAACAACTTATAGTGTTTAATATCAAGATAGGACATTTTAAGGAGTGCTATAAAGTTGTCCATCCACTTACTCAGTCAATAAACATGTTCTGGGTTTCTTGTACATACTGAGTTTGATCACAGGCCTGGAGTGCAGTATTCCTCTAAGGGTTGTCCTCTGTTTGTGTTAACTTCAATTTGAAAAATATAATTTAAGGGTCTTTCAAATGCATGATTTCAGCACTCAGCTAAAGTTTAACAGATTTGGCCCTTAGGTCTGTGGTTCTGGATATTTATAAGATAGTGAATGTCCATATGGCAATAGGTTTGCAGCCTGATATTGACATAGGCTAGAGTTCCAGGTATCTGACAATTAGGCAAACCCAAATGTGGCTAGCATTATTCTCAGGAATCCAATGATCAAATAGGTGAAGATCTGCTACTATAGATGCCAGTAGAATAGCGGGAAATGCTTACTTTCCTTTATTATCAAATCAATACTTATCATTTTTCTAGTATCTATTCAGTTAGTGGCCACTTCCCTATCCTTTTTTTTCTTTGTCCTGGCTTTCATCTTGAGTATGAGTTTCTATTGAAGATACTCTAGGCAATGGATTGTGTGTTTACAGAGGCCCAGAAAAATGGTGTGGGTCAAGCATCATATTTCTGAGAAAGACTATATCAAAATAAAATTGGGTTATTTTTGAGGTATTATGGTATTAGGCTACTTTTCTACATGCCCTTCTATATTTGCTCAAAGAGAGATATCATTTGAGGTGTATAGTGGCTAGAAAGGTTGCTTAAGGACATCAACAGGAATTCAAATATAGAGAAAAGGCACTGCAAGTTCCCCAGAGCATGTGTTTTCCAATGGTTCAAGGGATCCTTGGGAAAACTACAAGGGAAGGAACCAAGGTTTGCATCTGCGTATTTAGCTTGGGAGACAAGAATGTCATCACTATATCTTATCCCACAAGATATAAACAAACATAAAACCCTTATTATAAACTCTGATTTTTAACACTGCTCTGAAAAAGAAAACAATGTCAATCTGCCTTCAGCCTCCCCTAGAGTTTTCTTTGCCCTTGAATACCTACTTGAATTTCCTTAAGATTTTTCCCCTGAATCAGCTTGAAAAATTGAGAGGCCTTCCAAGGTGGGTTCAGGTCAGAATGTGAACCTCGATCTGGCTTTTAAGTTGTGTGAGAGCCAGCATGAATTTGATGAAGTCTGTTTTCACCATCCCATACCTTCATCTTAGTGTGATGTTTTTTACCCTCAGCATATTCCCACTGCTCTTAACTAGTGCCCTGGGCAGCCAAATTCCCAGGAAACACCTTTTATTCTGTCTCTTTCTGTTTGAGTTTGGTTTTCTTGAAACTTTCCTTCTGATTCATTCTTTCTAGTGATCAAGATTTATCCATTGTAATTAACTGTCTCAAGACTACATACTTAGGTCCTAAACTGAACAATCTAAATTTATAATGGTGTTACTTATCCATGTGTGGTGGTATATATAACTCTTCACCCAAGAAATGTGTACACTTAGGGGAAGACTTTTGGAAATAAAGGTGGAAGCAAAAGTTAACTCGCTGACTGCAATCTTAGTTATCTAATGCAGCTATAATGGAAATAACACATGTATGTGACTTTAAAAAATATTTATTCTTTCACAGATGAAGAGGCGAATTTCAGGAATCAGATCAAGAAGAATTCTTTCTTTGTTGGTTTAGGGGGAAGGTCCTTGTCTCCTTTCAGTATCTGTGGCTCCGTGTTCCTTGTAAGTCTCCACATATCTTGGTGTCAATATTTTCTTAGAGGTTTTCAGCACAGGGTTCCCAGTGAAAGGGGTAAATCCTTTTCTTGGATTTCTTTCTTGATGGTAGTCAAACTCCTTCTACCTCTTCTCACTTGTTGAATTCCTTTTGCTATCAGGGTTTAAACTGTGAACACCTGGGATGCAGAAAGCTATGGATGACAAATCCCATTTGCAGGGTCCCTACATGCATTAAATCTCAAGTAAATCCCTTCTTGATCATAGTTGAGAATTATGGATAGCCTTCTATCAGAAAGAGGGCATTAGAAACTTGATGATGGCAAGTGTAGTTAAAATATAGCATCATTTGATCTCTCTTTTGACCCATTCTAAAGTTGTTTGCTATTAGTATTTTCTTTCTTTTGATCAAAATTTTTCTGTTTTGTCTAATTATTTCATTATTTGGTTCTTGTTTACTTCATGTCTGTACTTTGTATACTTTTCTATACATGAAATCCAGGATGGTTGAATCTATGGAGACAGCAACTTGCATAAAAATTGCCTAAGGGGATGGCAGGGGAACTTGAAGGGAAATGGTAGCTAAAAACAATGACGATGAGAAGAAAATATTCCAACATCAACTGTGGTTATAATTGCACACATATTCTTAATATGATCAAATTATTGGATTATATATGTGAGGTATATGCCAATAAAACTAATTTTTAAAGAGAAATTGATTTGAGATAAGACCTAATGGTATAGATTGCATCCTATGAAATTATCGTTATAGAGGTGAGGAATTAAAACACACAGGATAAAAAGAAAAGAAAACCCACTGTCATACATGGGTCTCCGTGAATTGGGATTTGCTCCATGGCAACCAGTTAGGGCATTGGCCCATTTCATTAACTATCTTACATGCCCCCTTCTTTCTCACTCTGTGTTCATAGACTCTCTTCCCTACATCCTTTTCTTGTGTAATCCTTTAAACCAGATTCTTCATCCTGCATCTCCCTCATTAAAGAATTACACAACTATTTGGGAAAAAAATAGAACACAGGATAATTATATCAGATAATAAAATAGAAGACACTTACAGAACAGATAGCACCATGGCCCAGACTGGTTGATATATATTTGGGGAGACATCATTCAACACATAATACTTGCTATGTATTGCAAATAGCTATGCAAGTTTGCAGCTGAAAGAGGGTTAAAGACCCATAGAGATCAACATCGGTAAAAAGGCATGATGGTCTATTTCTGGGCAACAAAACCAAACCAAGAAAACCCATCAAAAACACTGGAGAGCACAATCGTACAGCTACAAGTGTGTAGTTGTGATGGATTGGCACCCACTGGAGAGCGACTGAGCTGAAGAGGAAAGAAAGCAATCTTGGGAGGCAGAGTTAAGTTCCCATGCACCACCTCCCAGGTCTGTGCCCCAAGGCAGACCATTTGCCATCCCAATGTTCTCACCTGTAAAATGGGGAGAGTAGGCACGGTGGCTCCCATGTTGTGAATAGTTTTCAGGAAACAGGGTCTGGGGTAGTTCCCGAGATGATCTGATGGATTAGCTTACCTACAGGTACCGGAGAGTTTGAGAGGACGAAGACCTTAGTGAATGCAATACCACCAGTGAGTACTGAGCTGGAAAGAGCTAACTGTTGGCAAAGATTATGCTCTTATCTTTTACTAGAAATGTGTTGCCCCTTTAATTTATGAGAAATAATTTCTTGAAGGAGTTGTGAAATGCATGTGCATGCAATGGACTTAGCATCACACCAGACACACTTTCTTAAGAACGACTAGTTGGCTTTCTCTTTCCCCTTTCCCAAGGCCCTCCACCGATGGGAAAGTCAGCTTTGGCAGGCCAGATAGGGGAGCTAATTTTGGCTGGGTGACTACGGCGGGAGAAGGGAAGAAGCGGGAGCTTTCTGCAACTCCAGTCAGAGCAGGCTGGCAGCTTTCAGCTCTGTCTATACATAGGCCTCGCTGGCTTTGCTGGTTATGTCTTTATTTAGCATTGCAATGTCCCCCTTCGAACCTTGTAACCTAAGAAAGAGTGAACAACTGGAGGAAAAATGAAAAAGATTAATGGATTAAAATATAGTTGTAGAAAATTCCTATAGGAATTGAGGCTACTTAGCCTGGCCAAGTGAGGCCTGGAGGATATATTTCTTCACCTATGTCAAGGATTAGATTATTGATTATGGCAACATGTCTTTCTCTAAAGGTGAGAGGTTGGACATGATGACAACCAGGCCCTTTCCAAATATGAAATTTCACATGTCTATGAAAATGAAGAATGAAAGAGTTAAGATTAAAATAGAAATTTCAGAACTGAAAGGACTTAAGGACAGCTAAAACTTGATATTAGATTTTCTTGTTCTCTGACTTTTCTGGCATTTTTCCTCTTCCCTGTGATCAAATCAAACCTATTTGGATGGGAGAGAAGTCATCTTTGAACTTTTCATTTGCATAAATAATTCTGAAAACTTTCACATTAGGGACATATTTCCCTTTGGAAAATATGAACATATATTTTATATTCTGTGAGTGATTGTTTTATAATGGGTGCATCTCAATAATTGATACCTTAGCTAGCTTCTCTATTCAGTTCAAGAATAAATTTTAAAGAAAGTGAAATAAAACTAAGAAAATTTTTGAAGTACGATCGGAGAGTTAGCACAACAAACTTGAATGTCATCATGAGGATACTGGAGTTGTGCTAGAGAGAAGATAAAAGGAACTGAATAAGGAACTGATAAAAGGAGCAGGAGAATAGGAAATCGCAAGATGCTTTATTTTAATTGTCACTTACTCAGGGACATTATGTGCCAAGCATAGGGCACAGCTCCAGTCTTTACAACTATAGTAGTTAGGGCAGCATTTTCTATAGTGATGTACACATGCACATGTGTGTGTGCCATTGTGTATACAAGGGCGCTTCAAAAGGTTTGTGGAAAATTTCCATTCTTCTAATTCAATTTTTTATATCTGAATTTTTTAATTAGTTAGGCTTTACTACATGTAACATATCATCCATATTTCAGTTATGTCAAGTACAATTCTATCACAATCCATTTCCAACCATTTTTTCTACACTAATTCTTGACATTGTCTTCTTTTGACCTTCCCATCATTGCTAAACCCCACTCCCCTGAACCCCTTATTCCACTTGCCATCCCTATACGTTCATCTGTTTTGAGCTTCATATACCAGAAAATGGAAAAGCATATAACACAGCTTCAAGAGAGTGACCCCATTAAGATAACACTTCTGAGATATATTTTATTATGAACAAACAAAAACCAATCCAAACAATACAAGCCAAAAATACAGAAAAATTTGGAAACCAGATCAGGTCATAGTGGGGATCTACTAAGAAAGTTTAGACTGCTCAGGTGAGATTTACACCATTGATCTTCTGTGCCCCTCTCTCCAAGCACGGTGTAGTGACCACTTTCCTCACATTCCTCAATTTCACATAGGAAGAGTTCTCCAGAGACTTATTTCCCACGTAGTTGCACAAATGAATCTTGAACTCCCTCTGTCATCCTTCACCTTCTGCAAAGCGGATTCTCATAGTTTAGGATGTGATGCGGATCCTAATTCAGATTATATGGATTCCCATCCTTCAGTGATGGATAATGGTGAGCTTCTTGCATGTCAACTTATTTGACATCTCTTGTGAAGGACTGCTTGTTTAGAGGCAAGCCTTAAGACCCTAGATACTATTTTAACTGATAGCCAGGCACCGTCTAAATTCTTTGCCACATTTTGCTACAGCACCTCTATCTTCTGTGCTCCATTCTGAGAGGATCAAAGAGGGCCATGGTGTGAGAACTAATTGTTCTTAAATTGGAAGCAGGATTTAGTGTGAGCCCCCAAACCATTTCTGTATCGATACTGTCTTTTAATTTGTAGTACAGTAGAACTCCGATACTTGACAGCATCAGAACATGAGATAATCAGATTTTGATGCAAAATGTTAAGAAAATTTTCATCAGAGTTTGCTTAAACAAAGCATTGGAATTCAGTCAGAGGCACATGCATTTTGTAAACCAAAGCAGATCCTGGTTTGATCATGTGGTGTTAGTTGCCATTGTGAGTTCACCTTATTTAACTCTTTTACAGCTGCATTCCAAGTGTTTTGCTATAATTTTCTTAGTTTTTGTGGCTCTTTGAACTATTTATATAAAAAAACACGTGTCCTAAGAATGAGGGTTTTTTTTTTTTAAAGAATCACCATCATAAGGGACTGGTTAACCATGTTACTGATATTTTTGGTGATATTTTAGCAAACCCCTTTAGAAAACAGTTAAGGAAATCCCAGCAGCAGACCACATTAGACATTATTTTTAGAGAAAGCCAGTGAGGTTCTAGTGAAAAAGGGCAAAAAAGGGAAAAACTGAAAAGCAGCCACTAGTTGATTTTATGGAAGTGGATTCCCCTTTCAAACAATGACTCCGTACCTCCTCTCCACATCCATGCCCACAGATCCAGATCCTCATCCATCTTGAGGTATGGGTCAGACTATAGTTATACACTTTTCTAATGCTGTGTTTCTTATTTAAATTTTATTATTTAACTCTGCACTTATTTCCTTTGAAATGTCTGTGTAATGTTTTGTATGAAAAGCCAGGGTTGGGTAAAAATTTGGTGGTCGAGAATGGATTCATCCATTTTCAGTTCTTTCTTATGGGGGAAATTAATTTGGGACTTGAATGCCTGGTGTCTCGATGCTCCTTCTAGAATGGACTCGGATCAAGGTTCAGATTTCTACTGTAACTTGGGAGGAGGAGAGACTAAGGATGTTCTGGGGAACATTAGATGGGGAGTGTCTTTAGTGGTCTGCAGTGGGTGGGCAATATTGAACTAGGGCACTTGGTTGTATACCAGCAACCCAGATCAGGTGCTATGGAATGCTGGGACACGGAATCCTGGACCTTTGGGGGGCACAGTGCGCTCCAGAGGCAGCAATAGTGAGACGTCATGCAGGAATTCCACTAGGTGAACTGGATTCTACCACAAAGGCGCTTGTCTGAGCTTGAAAGCTGGAAAATGCATGGTGCCCGAGGAAGCAGAAGACATCTCTAAAAAGAGTTGTACACTGTTGGTTGGTGGACAAACAAGGACGTGCTACATACTATTCCAGCAATCTTTGAAGGTCATTGTTATAGGTCACTTATCCTTGTTCCTCTTAGGGTGTATCTCAGAATTGTTTCCCACTGGAGAGGTCACCCTTTTGAAGTTGTCCTATTTGTTTCTCTGTTTTTCGGTAAATGAAACCCAGGGATGCTGAGCCTATAGGGAAAGCAAATAAAACACGGGTTTCAGGGGGAAGAGGGATATAGAAGGATGGGAGTGTGATGTCAAGGAGTCCAGGAAGGGAAAGTGCGTGTAAAAATCGAAGATGGACGTAAATGTACAATGCTGTTTGACGTGATTGAACTATGGAATGATATTACATAGGCATTTACTCCCTAAAGTCCCCTTATAAGTATATATGCACACAGATAATTTTTAAAGCCCCCTCATGCACACATAGACACACTTGGTGACACAAACAGTATTTGACAGTTGTGATAACTAGTTTCATAATCATCACTAACTGTGAGAGGCTGGGGAATGTGTGGTATTTGTTGAACTAGGAAGAAGTGAAAACCAAGCTATGGTTAACCGCTAGTGTTTGAAGATTTTTTTTTTCTGCAGAAATGTTTAACTCTGAGTTTATGAAGAGGAACACTAATACTCACAGAAGCACTACCATGCACTACCATGTCTTTTTTAGATGTCAGTTCTGCTCTGAAAATCTCATCAGCCCCTGCTAGATCACCAGTGACATTGCATTTCACTGTAGATTATTATACCTCCCTATCTTCACTCTTCATTTTAAACTCTGTTCCCTCGCCGCACTCTGCCAGCATCCTTATCACTTACAGTCATTCTCTGCCGATGTATGCTCTAGGATACAGGTTGGAAAACTGTGGACCCCTGTGTCAAATCTGCTGCCTCTTTTGAATGCTTTGCTCATTTAAAATGGTTTCAAAATCAAAAGAGGGATAATATTTCCTGGCATTGAAATGATATGAAATTCTAATTCCAGTGTCCACATATAAACTTGTGTGGGTCCCAGTGTATGTATTATCTCTGACTGATTCTGCCTACAATCATAATCACATACCTGAGCAGTTATAGAAGAGACTGTATGACTCCCAAGACATGAAAAATTTTACCTGGATCATTACAAAAATGTTTTCAGACATTCACTTTAAGTCCCAAGACAGTGGAGATACTCCATTGTGTGTGATAAGATATGACTGGTGATAAGATATGACAAAAAAACTCTGAGTATGTTCTACATGTGGTAGAAAGGATGACAAAAAAATGAATAGGCTGAAGCCAGGCTTTGACACTGATATAATCTATTATGAGACAGAAAAGAAAAAAAGAGGATCCACGTTAGAAGCGACTTGAATTATGTTTAAACCATCAAAGGGGAAGAGATCAAGAAGGAGTAGAATGACAGGAACCTATAAGAGGATTTCAGATGTGGGTTCCAGGACCAAGAGTCCACTCTGTACTATGTTTCTTTTATCCTGTCTATTTTAATCTCTGTATGAGTTTGTGTTTTCCTTTATAGAACAGTGCCTTGTACTCGATCAGTGTGAATTGATTGATTGAATCAGCCATGTGAATGAAAGGAAACTGGACTGCTTTTCAGTTTTCATGGCCAAACACGAGGGCACATTGCCATCCAGCAAAGTTGATCATAACTCACTGTCATTCTATAGGACAGGAAAGAACTCTCCACAGGGTCTCCAAAGTTGCAAATCTTTATGGAAGAACTCTGTTTTATCTTTCTCCTCCAGAGCAGCTGATGGGTTAGAACAGCTGACCTTTCAGCTATGGGTAGCCAATGCTTTAAACGCTGAACCGTTTGTATGCCACATGACGTATGGGCACCAACGTGGACAAAGTGGTCCAGCTGAGCATCGGCAGTCCTATGGACTAATGTCATGACAAGAAAAGCATTATCGGGCCTCCTCTGGCCTCTGATTTGAAATCCATGTGCAGGCCACAATCTGTATAGCAAGTAGAGACCGGGAATGCAGTAATGTGGACATTTTTGTTGAGCGAGACCTAGACACTTATACCATATAGCAAATTTCTTATTATAACTCACCTAAGAACATGCGGCCATCTGGTCTGCCAAATTTGCCCAAACTGAAACAATGGGAAGTCATTGTCAGGCTGGTTTGCTTCCAGCATGTAAATTGCTTGGTACAATTATACCTTCTCAAGTCATAGGACACTGATCAGCTTTCAGCTGAAAGGATGACCCAACCCAAGCTTAGTGAGAAAGGTTATATGCTATAAAATACTTCATGCCAGATATTGGAGCCGTGCAGAAATCAGAGCCTATATAAATATCTTGGGACTACTCCATTTGGACATATGCCACAAAAAATAACCAAGAGTCATTCTGAGAAAGTGTCAATAAATCATCTATTTAGCTTGACACTGCAATGTACCAATTTAGTTCTTTTTTGAGCTTAAGTGCTCTTCAAAGCCAGATGACATTAAAGCCCCGGTATGAAATTTACTCTAAAGCACAAGAGAAACTCAAAGCTGTTGTCACTGAGTAGAGTCTGACTCATGGTGATCCTGTGGGACCGAACAGTGCTGCCACTGGTATTTCCAGGCTGCACACTTAAGAGAAGCATCTTTCTGTAGCAGAGGGGCAAGTGGGTTCAAACTACCTGCCTCTTGGTTATCAGCCCAAACATCAGTTCAGAATAGAGACTAAGGGATTAGAATAGTGGCCATCTCAATGGTTCCAATGGAGTCTCTCTTGACTTTATAGCTTAACTTGTAACTGTTTCCACTTTCTTATAATACCCTTCCATGTAAGTGTAAGAGATTTGATTCCCCCCCCCCCCCCCAATCTTCTCTTCTTTTCAGGATCCACAGTGGCTCATTGGGTTGAACATGAAACTGCTAACTGAAAGATTGGTGGTTCAGATCTACCAGGCCTCGGCCAGATGGAGAGGAGGCAGTCTGCTTCTATAAACATTCTGAAACACTAGGAAGCTGTGCTGTCTACGCTGTGAGTGCTTTGATTCGGAATCAACTCAATAGCAGTGAGTTGTTTTCTTTTCCTTTTCTCTCTTCTTTTTGACTAACTTATACGTCCTTTGTCTTCACCTGTATTTCTGTACTTGGCCAGTTAGTAGACTGTGGGTACATTACTAATCAAAGTGACATCAGATTGCAGCAGTGGGTGATTAGTTTATTTCAAGAGTGTATGGGGGGATAATTGTGAAAGTAAAGATGTGTGTAATATTCTTGGTTAAATACATAAAACATTTCTTCATCAGTGGTGTTGACCAACTCAGGGACAAGGGAACAACAAGTGATCCAAAGTCGGTGGCAGGGAGGGTGAGGGAGGAGTGGTAGGGATTGATCAAGGGCAATATAACCAAGAGAAGTTACTGAAACCCAAATGAAGGCTGAGCATAATAGTGGGGCAAGAGAGAAGTAAAATTAAATAGAAAAAAGAACTAGGAGCAAAGGACATTTATAGAGATCTAAATACAACCATGTGCATATGTAAATAAATTTACATATGAAGATGGGGAAGTAGATCTACATTCACATATTCATAGGTTTAGTATTAAGACAGCAGATGGGTTTTGACCTCCACTCAAGTGCTTCCTCAGTGCAAGAACATTTTGTTCTATTAAATTGGCATTCCATGATGCTCACCCAACAGGATCGCTGAAGATAAATGTGTGCATAAACAAATGTGGTGAGGAAGCTGATGGTGCCTTGTTGTCAATAGATATAGTGTCTGGGGTCTTAAGGGCTTGAAAGTAAACCAGAATCCATATAGCTCAGAAGCAACAAAGCCCACGTGGAAGAAGCATATCAGCCTGTGTGATCACCAGGGGTTGAAGGATCAGGTATCAGGCATCAAAAAACAAAAATGTCATATCATTGTGAATGAAGGGGAAGCCAGATTGGGGGCCCAAAGTTTATCTGTAGGCAACTGGAAATCCCCTTACAGAAGGGTCACAGGGAAGAGATGAGCCTGTTAGGGTGCAGTGTAGCAACAATGAAATGTACAACTTTCCTCAAGTTCTTTAATGCTTCCTCCCCCACCACCCCACCGCCCACCCCTATCATGATCCCTATTCTACCTTACAAATCCGGTTATACCAGAGGATGTTCACTGGTACAGATAGGAACCAGAAACATAGGGAAACCTGCACAGATGATCTCTTCAGGACAAGTGGTGAGGAGAGAGGGAAGGTGGGAACCAATTACAAGGATCTACATATAACCTCCTCCCTGGGGGACAGTCAACAGAAAAGTGGGTGAAGAGAGACATCAGATAGTGTAAGATATGACAAAATAATAATAATAATAATAATAATAATTTATAAATTATCAAAGGTTCATGGGGGGAGGGAGGGGTGAAAGAGCTGATATCAATGACTCAAGTAGAAATCAAATGTTTTGAGAATGATGATGGCAACAAATGTACAAATGTGCTTGACACACAATGGATGGATGTATACATTGTAATAAGAGTTGTACGAGCCCCCAATAAAGTGATAAAAAAAGATTTCTTCATTTAAAACCTTCCTGTACAACTTCCATCATACAAAAAACATCATCACTGTGATTCTTTAAAGTGTCAGACTCAGAGACTTTTTTTACTTCAGATTTTCTTTTGGTGGTAAGGATCACTCATTTTACCATTTATCATTCATATCGTTTTATGATATGGTGCCTTGTACAATGTGCCAAAGACAAATGTCCAAGCTAAACCTATCAATGATTATTTAGTCAGAAACTTGTATCCAGAGAGCCCAGTATTGGCCACTTGCATTTCATTAGGGTTTCAGAAATGCTAGAAAGGAGGATATATCATACACTGTTAAAAACGGAAAAATATTGACATAATTTCTTATTGGAAATGTTCTTTTAGTGTTGAGTTTTGAAACAAAAATAGACTTTCTCATTGATCTTCAGGTATATTTTGGAGTTCTTAATTTGCTACAATGGGCAAGACAAACAAACTGAGACATTTTAAAGAGAAATAGAACTGTTCTGTGTTGTGGTTGTAGACATGAAGCTAATGTTTTCCCTTTAATCTGTTAATGTTATATGGAGGTGCTTCTACAAGTATGTGGGAAAATTCCATTATTTTAAAATTTCATTTTCCTACAAGTTTTCAGAGTTCTCTTGCATTAAACTAACCTTGCATTCCTGATATAAATCCCATTTAAACAAAATATTATACTCTTTTAATATATTTTTGGACTTGATGTGCTAATATTTTAGGGGTTTCTGGGTATAACTGATTGATATTTAATTTTTGTTTTATGGTCATTTTTATTCATTCAGATTTTAGTATAAGGGAATGCCAGCCTTATAAAATAAGTTAGAAAGTATCCTCAAAGACTGCATTTTCTCAAAGAATTTAGATAACAAAAATATTACCAATCTTAATATGAGAATTACTTTTTTGTTTGAATAGGATTATTAGTTTTCTTTGTTGATTTAATTTCCTTAATATATAAGGGGCTTTTCTTTTTTATTACTATTTCTCTTTGGGGTGGCAGTTGTGAAATTTGTTGATTTTCATGCAATATTTTTTACTTCACCCAAGTTGTCACATAGGTAGTAAGTGGCAGAAAAGTAGCACAAATCTTCTGACTTATCCAGTGCTTTATCTACCCTCTTGCCGTATGATACAAATCATCACTTAATTACTTGAGTGACTATTTGTTATGCTTCTGCTCTCTGTCTACCCCTACTTGTCTGTTAGTTTGTCCCAATGTGGGGGCTTGTGTGCTGCTATGGTTCTAGAAACTATGTCTTCTTTTTTCAGATGTCAGCAGAGTCATCCCAAGTGAGCAGATTTCAGCCAGGCTTCCAAACTAAAAAGTCAGTTTAGAAGTCTGTCCGTTTCAGAGATCAAAGCCACTGAAAACCTTACGGATGGCAGCAGAAAAGAGCCTTTGATTTCTGATGTCAGAAGAATCCTGACTGAAAGCAGAGAATATATTAGATGTTTACTTGTGTTTTATTGACTATACAAAGACATTCAAGCGTGTGGACTATAAACCTTAAGGAGAATGAGAATTTCAGAGCACTTCATTGTGCTCTTGAAGAACATGTATATGGATCAAGAGACAGTTGTGGGAATAGAATAAGGGATACCGCATGTTTTGAAATCAAGAAAGGTGTACATCAGAATTGTATCCTCACCACACTTCCTTAATCTGTAAGCTGGTCAAATTCGGGAAAATCTATTAATAACTTTCTATATGCAGATAAACCTTGCTTGCTGAAACGAGGAGGACTTGAAGCATTTGTGAATGAAGATCAGTTATCGAGGGATTCAGTATGGATTACAGCTCATCGTCAGAAAGACCAAAATCTTCACCACTGGACCAAAAGGTAACGTGATAGAGGAAAGGTAGAAGCTTTCAAGGATTTTTATTTGTTTCGATTCATCATCAATGCTCATGGAAGCAGCAGTCAAGAAATCACACTATGCATTAAATTTGGTAAGCCTGCTGTTCAAGATCTCTTTAAAGTGTTGAAAAGCAAGGGTACTACATTGAGGACTAAGATCTACTTGAATCAAGCCATGGAATTTTCAATGGCCTCACCTAAAAGTGACAGTTCAACATTAATTAAGGAAGATCAAAGAAGAATTGAGGAATTTTGATTATGGTGCTGGTTAAGAATATTGAAAGTTCAATACACTGCCAAAGGAACAAACAGATCTATTGAGAAAGAAGTTGTGGTAGTTACATAAACTGTCATCAATTTGAGACTTAAGAGTGAAGGGGCAGAGGCTAGCCTATCAATCAAGTTGCAGTTCGATGACCTCATTTAGAGGTGCTAAGAAGAAAAAAAGCTCTCCAGAGGTGAGACACATGCTCACTCCTTGTAAGACAAGCATGAGAGAGCTACACGGACACAGCCAGAGCTTTGGAGCTGGAGGAACCTCATGGAGACCTCTGCCAGCACTGAGATGCTTCTGCCATCACTGAATCTAAGAAATCTTCCACCCACTGGTCTGTGATCTTCTTGCATTTGGCATCATTGCATGTGCTTCATGAGTCTGAAAAGGATTTTGTAGATTGGTATCGGACATATGGGTTAATATCAGACTTATAGACTTGAACAGGACCGGGCTGGGATCTTTTCTTAATAGTTAACAGTTCTTTGTAGAAAGCTCATTCTTAGACACCTATGACTCTCCCTAGATTTGTTTCTTGAGTCCAACAGACTAACACAGATGTACAGTCAGAATGTTCCTGGCTTGCAAGTGTAAAGAGAGTTTGCCTTGTGTGCTTTGGTTATGTTAGGAGAGTCCATTCCTTTAAGGAGAACATCATGCTTGGTAAAGTCAAAGGCCAGTGAAAAAGCAGCCTCTCCTTGACAGGATGGATGGATGCCATGACTCTACCAATAGGCTCCAACACAAACACAATGGTGAAGGTGGTGCAGCACCAGGCAGTGAATTGTTTTGCTGTACAAAAGGTTGCTGTGACTCAGAAATCACTTGATGCCAACCTACAGCATCAACATGCATCGAAATCCTTGCCAAATCATGAAAATACAGATGACTAGAAGGATCATTTTAGCTTCAAAATTCCTAGAGTCTAGTAGAGGAGATGGTCTTAAATATAAAATCTCTAGCAATGGAAAAAAGTGATATAGGCTACCATAAATTGAAAATAATTGAAGACAAAATGAGTAGCTATGAAAGTAAAAGAATTAGAGTATACCAACATGCCATTATTTTTACCCTGGCTCTTTATGTCACTCTAGGACTATCCCATCTGACAATGATTCTAAGTGGTATGAAAAATGGGTGTATGAAGGTCTCAAGTTATGATAAGGCAGGCTGTCCTCAAAGAAGAATGAGTCAGGAGAAATACGTTTAGAGAGAGTTTAAGGTATAGATAGAGGTCACATTTTGTTGGACTGCTAACTACAAGTCATCAGTTTGAAATCACCAGCTGCTCTTTGGGAGAAAGACAGGGCTTTTTACTCCCCCAAAGATTTATAATTTCAGAAATTCACAGGGGGCTGTTTTATTTTATAATTTTGGGTTGCCATGAATTGAAATCGACTAGAAGGCAGTGAGTTTTTGTTGTTGTTGCTACTCCTACACACTTTCTTAGTTAATATCTGGCAAGAGAGTGAGATTTTTTTTAAATAGAGAAGTGATACTACTGAGACGTAGCTGTACTCAAAATGGACTTAGAAGCCAAAGCTTCAGAATCAAATGAGAACATGTGTTAAAAACGAAGATTCCCAAACCCAATCTAAGTCCAATTTAGCAGACTGGTGAAGAATGTCAAGGAATGTGCATTTCTTTGTCTTTCAGATGATGGGGATGCATACTTGATCATGAAAACAAAAGAAGATAGCTTTTGTTTTCAACCTGTTCTTTGATCCAGGTTCTCCTGTCCATCCTTAAAACAACTCATCTCCCTTTTTTTTTTTCACATTGAGCATCTGCACATGATTTTATTTTAATTGGGAATTTCTACAGCTTAAAAATAATTTGAAAACCATGGAATGAGAGGTTGCTGAAAGTGGTTTGGAGTAAACTGTTTGGGATTTGGGAGCAGTAAATCACTCTTCTATGTGGCTATGCAGTGCTTCAGGGAACTGGAAAAGAGAGAATATAAACAGCAATTCTGAGGCAAACTCAACAGAAATTGTATGAGGGCTATGAGGAGGGAGGAAGCAAAGGAGATCCGGTTTAGGTCCCTCGAAGCTATATTTGTGTATCTCTGCCATATTTTTTAATTCTGTCAATTCAACAATGATGGAAGAATAATAGCTTTCTTATTATCAACTAAAAGATTCTCATCTATTTACACGTAGTCCATTTCCTGTGTGTGAGCCACTTGTTTCCTTGATTAATACTTAAATCAATTGTTTATCATGCAGTATTATCACCTCTCCCCTAAGGAACCTAGATGAGCTTTAAAAATAAATTCTCTTCCATCTAAAGAATGGGTAGACACGTGCTGGAAAGTCATGTTGTTATCATGACTCAGTGCCAAAAACTCCTATTTTCTGGGACAGTGAGCCAAATTTACCACTCTGCTCTGGAGCAAAAAGAATTCCCAATCAAAATAAAATAACAGCACAACATAGAGTTCAAAATAAATAATTTTAATATGTTTGGAAGGGAGATTGTTTTCATGATCTTGACATCTTTATGGTTTATTTTGTTTGTTTGTATTTTCTTAAAGAAAAGAGTTTAATAGTTTGACCTGCTGACCGAAATAAAGCCAGTTGGAACCTTACTGATTTGGTCCACTTACTGTGGAGACGCTCTCAAACCATTCTGGTGGCTAAGGACAGAATCGAGAAGACTTGAGTTGTTGGTAAGCCAAATAGCTGATCACCTGTGTGAACAGGCAAAGAAGTGCAAAACACATCAAGTTTTCTTCATGCCAAATTATGGAAATGGACTTATTTCACTTTCTCTAGTGAAATCAACTCCCAGAGGCAAAAGCAAAGGCAGCCCACACAATGTAAACCTTTGTTGCAAAAATAAAAGGGGAAAAGTCTGTTATAATAACCCTCATAAAGTATCCTTTAAATAGCATCATCAATTAAATCTATTATGCAAATATTACCCAGTAAATGTATCTACTGCTACCCCTCTGTCTGCTGTCATATGGTGGTGACTTATTTGTTGCTATGATGATGAAACGAGGCCATTGGGATTTCAAAAGATAGGGCCTTCCATGGTGGTCAGGCTTCAGGGGAGCTGCTAGAATGAGAGATCTGAAAGAATGACCGCCCTATGGATTATACGAAAATACTGTGAGAGATCGTTCCAGAAGATGAACCTCTTTGTTTGGATAGTATTGCACAATAGTTCCAACAATTCACTCAAATATACCAAAGACTAACATCACCACCAGCAGTACCTAAAATATAATGGTCACCTCTATCTCACTTGTTGAATACAAAGTAAAACACTCCCAAACAGGCCCTTCTCCCTTCTCTGTTACTACCAAGTCCTTGCCACTCAAAGTGACCCTTTATATTTTCGAAAGGTGAAAAATTTTCGGAGCAAATTATCTCACCTTTCTCTTGCAGAGTCACAGTTGGGTTTGAAGGGTTGACTTTTCCCACCAGGCTCCTTTATTCTTTCTGATGAACTGAAATGTAGCAGTCATTGAGGTCTTTGGATATAGAGACAACAGAGAAATGAAATTCTACAACATGAGACCACCAGCGTTCAGACAAAGGAACTAACTCTAGTGATGCATTGGGATAGAGATGAAGATGTGGTTCTCCCTCCTTCTAGATGTGTGCTTTTGGAAAAAAAAAACCTTGATTATCCTTGGTTTTCTAATTTGGAAAGTGAAAATATAACACCCATTTCATAGCAAAGGAATTACAAATGGTCAAAAAGAGTACAGTTTACACATTTATGAACATATTTTGTTGTTATTGCTTATTCTCATTCCTTAGTTTCTGAGTGACCAGGTTGGTGACTGTGTTGGCTAACGCTGTTGACCTTTTTCTGATCTGAAGGCAGAATCAGTATTTCCCAGGAAGCCATATTTCTCCAGAGCTGCATCTCCTACCCCTTTCTTCCAGATAATTTATAGGAAGTTGAATTAGAGCTATAATGATTGCCAAGAATTGTGAGAGCTTTACAATATAAAGCATTTACATAGACCTTGACTTTCTGGATTTTCAAACAACCCTGTAAGTGATTAATTATTCTCTGAGTTATTGCTGTTGTTGGTAGATACCATTGAATCAATCCCAACCCATAATGACCCTATGTACAACAGAAAGAAACACTGCCCAGTCCCGTACTATCCTCATGATTGTTGCGTTCGAATTCATTGTTGCAGCCACTGTATCAGTCTATCATGTTGAGGGACTTCCTCCTTTTTACTGACCCTGACTTTTCCAAACATGATGTCCTTGTCTAGGGACTGATCTATTCTGATAAGAGAGAGAAATTATGTGAGATAAGTTTCCCCCTTCGATTATAAGGAACAATCTGGCCATCCTTCCTCCAAGACGTCTGTTCTAGGTGATCATAAATTAATTATTCATATTTTGACACTTTGGAGAGTTGTGATAGGTTGTGTCACCCTGGCCAATAAGAACATGTGGGGTTAACAAGGTCACAGTTTGAGTGGAAAGCAAAGAGATAAATGGCTTGGTGAATCCTGCCTCTCTCTCTCTAGCTCTAAGCAAAAGTATATCCCAGGGAATGTAACCTCGGGGGTTAGAGTGTGCACCTGCTAGTTCTCTGCCTCAGCTTGTGAGCTGCATTACCTGTGGGACTGCCAACCTGTGGATGGTGACGCTACAGCTAACCTTTACATTTCAACCCCTTTGGGGCAGTCAAATGACTCTTTCAAAGGGTTTGCATAAGACCATCGAAAAAGCACATATTTCCGATGGCTTTAGGAACTGAGAAACAGCTTCTATATCTTTCTCCAGGTGGGTCTGCACACAGCAGATATGCCCAGATGAGTACCCGACGTGAAGACTATTACTGGTAGTACACCGTGCTTCAAGACACAATTTCATTTATTTGTAATTAGAAATAAATATCTCACAATATATAATTACATATTGCTTTGTGATTAATCAATATACTTTAATTGTGTTCAATTTGTAACAAAACATATCCTGCATATCAAATATTTACATTAAAATTTGTAACACTATCAAAATGACAGTTATAAAGTAGCAACAAAAATAATTTTTTGCTTGGGGATCACCACAACATGAGGAACTGTATGAAAGGGTCATGGCATTAGGAAGGTTGAGAACCACTGCACTGGAGCTTGAGATTCCTTCGAGACCTGCTTTGTCATGCTGCTGGTGTATACATTGCTCGAACATTGGGCTGTCATACCTTCTCATCTTGATGACTGTTGGTGACCCACCCTGCTGTTTCCTGCCTGTGGCTTGACTGCCTCAATTGCCCTATGAAAGACTCAACTGTCTGCTTCCTTGACCTTGGACCCAGAAGCCCTATTAACTGTTCCACAGAAGTGAGTTGAACTGAGTTTTCTGTACTGCTGTGTGGACTAATTAGATGTTGTATTCCTTCATGCTATATATATCTATGCCTGTCTATACCTATCATATATATCTATTACATCTATCTATCTATAATCATAGAGATTTCTCCAGAGAACCCTGTCTAACACAAGAGTGCAAGTAGGGAGTAGTAATAATTATGGCAGGATGCCAGTGGTCAACTAGGATTGTCTTGGGAAGATAGGAATCAGTGCCTCTCTTGATGTAGCCTAAAGTTTGTAAATATGAATGGTCTACATAAGATCTCCTGATCAGGCTTATTTTTAGATTACCCTCAACAGATAAAAATAGTACTTTCAAGTTGAATCTTTGAGAAAATATTTCTGAGAACATAAAAAGAATATTGACTTCTCCACAAAGAGCAAGGTTACAAACTAGTTTATTATTGTTTTATTTTTTAATTTTCAAAAGGCATTCTATCTTCTTATAAAAGAGATGTTCTGCTATTGGCTATCTCTGTTTTACATTTCCTGGGATATACT
This sequence comes from Nesogale talazaci, assembly GCA_004026705.1. Lineage (NCBI taxonomy): Eukaryota > Metazoa > Chordata > Mammalia > Afrosoricida > Tenrecidae > Nesogale > Nesogale talazaci. The sequence goes on along the minus strand of PVJH01001650.1, from coordinate 36,971 downwards.
TTGGTTCAATTCTAAAAATGCTCACCCATGGAGGGTAGCATTATATGTTAAGGAAATGATTCCAAAGCTACTGTAAAGAATTTAATATAGATTCAATAAATAAGATTTTCAAGAATTCCTGGCAGTATTTAACCAATAGGATAGGTTCCCCCAAACCTTTAAAGATTTAAGGCTAATTCCATCTACTATCTTCCATTTTCTCTTTCTCAGAAGAAACTCAAAACTCACTTATGTGGAGTCAATTCTCAGTTATAGATATAATTAGAAGAGAATGTAACTTGTTTGTTGAGTGCCCCATAATTAGAAGAGAATGTAACTTGTTTGTTGAGTGCCCCTTCAGAATGCACAAATATAATGAAGGATTTCTTCAAAATTATTTTTATAAGAGTGAAAAGGCAAAGAATTTCAATTGCCTAATATAATACTGGGAGCCTGGAGTGTAGTGGGTTAAGCATTGGAATGCTAATCACAAGCTCAGTGATTTGAAAATGCCAGCTGAACCAAGGGAGAAAGGTGAGGCTTTCCATTCCTATGAAGATTCACAGGGGCACTTCCACTCTATCCTCCAGGTTTCTATGAATCAGAATTAACTCCTTAGCAGTGAGTGAGTTTAAATGAGAGGTCCTCAACCTGTGGGTCGCAACCCCTTTAAGGGTCGAACAACCGTTTTACATGTGTCACCCAATTCATAACCATAGCAAAATAACAGTTATGAAGTAGAAATGAAAATAATGTTATGGTTGGAAACTGTATGAAGAGAAGGGGTCGCGGCCTTAGGAAGTTTGAGAACCACTGAGATAAATGATATGCTGCATCTCATCTAGGGCAGTTCGAGGCCAGTATACCAAAACCTTTATACTGCTGCTGGTTTTCGAGTCACTTCAGCACCTACTTATACAGTAGTCACACCTACCTCCATAGTGGGCCAAAGGTAGCCCTTGTAAACAACATTGACAGTCACACTGCGAGAGTAGGCAAGGCCCCTTGGTCTCCTAGGAATATGGTGCCCACCTCTTCAAAGTCATCACGTAAACAACAACAAACCACATCACTCCCAATAAGTAAACAAGAAAGACAAGCCTTATCAGCAGAACTAATGGCACTCATAGAAGAATCTGACGTGGACCTGCCCACATAAAGAAACTTTCAGAAGGCTGTTTGAAGTAGTGCAGGAGATGAGGGAAGTTATACAGAGTAAAAATGCAGTGATAGAGGGGATGAAGGCCATGATAACGGGCATGAAATCCACGCACCAAAGGGAAATACAGGAATTAACAGAGGAAGTAGACAAAGCTTCGCACAAGATCACCAATCTCACGAATAGAATAGAAGAGGCTGAGAGTTGTATGATCAAACAGACCTCGACAAATGGGAAAGACAATCAAACAAAATTATAAAAGAGGTGGAAGTAAACCTGAGATCAATGACCAATACTATGAAAAACATTATTGGCACCGAATTATTGGCCTACCTGATCAAGACAAAGAGAAGAAGTCAACAGCTAAATTAACAAGGGAATTCCTGGAAGAAAATTTCACCCCCTTAATGAATGAGAATCAGTCACTCATACAGGAAGCAGAGAGGATGCCAAGCAGACGAAACCCCAAAAAGAACTCACCAAGGCATATAATAGTTAAATGATGCAACTTTGAGGGAAAATCCTAAGGGTATCAAGAAAAGGGAAGATGGTCACATAAAAGGACTCTCAGGTTAAAAAATGTGCAGACCTATCAAGAGAAATCACGAAGAGAAGAGGGTGGACTAACCTCTTCCAGAAGCTGAAAGAAAACAATGGCTCCCCTAGAATTCTCTACCCTGCAAAATTATCTATCAAAATATAAGGAGGAGATAATGATTTTCTAGGACAAGAAAAAACTTCAAGAATATGCTGCGAGACACCCCACCCTGAGGAAGATCCTTGTCCACTCACTAAGGTCAGAAGACCAACATACACGAAGCACAAGCAGGAGAACATCATACAGCCCAACTCCATCCAGAAGCCAACAAACTAATATCAATCTCTTAGAAAATATGGCCACAGGCAGAAAACATGACAATAAAGAAACCCTCAACAAAAACACAGGGCAGCAATAAAAAAGCTGATAGAAAAATGCTCAAATCAAAAGGCACAGGATGTCAGCAATGAACCGACGTTGGAATAATAATTCTAAATGTAAACAGCCTCAATCCCTTCATTAACATACAATGTCTTTGAATCTGGCTTGGACAACATAATCCATCAATCTGTTGCCTGCAGGAAGCACATCGTAAGATCACAGACAAGAATAAACTAAGAATAAAAGGCTGGTGGAGGATATACCAAGCAAACGGTGCGTCACAAAGAGCAGGAGTTGCATTTCTAATCTCAGACAAAATTGATCTCAAGGTTCCAATCATAAAAAGAGATAAGGAGGAGCATTTTATAATGCTCAGAGGATCACTTCACCAGTAGCCTGTGTTCATAATAAACATATGAGAGACCAAATGAGAGCCCTGCAAGATTCATCAAACAGACTATTCAGAATATGAAAAAGACATCACAGACACAACAATTGTAGTAGGGGACTTTAATACACCACCTTCAGAAAAAGATAGATCATTGGGAAGGAAGCTCAGCAGAGAGACTATAGAACTAAACATGGAGTACTATGCATCACTGAGAAGCAGTGACGAACACGCAAAGCACATCACCATGTGGGAAGAACTGGAGGAAATTACTTAAGTGAAGTCAGCCAAGCACAAAAGGACATGTACAATATGAGTCCGCTGAGGTAAGCATAATAATAATTTTAAAAATGCAAGAGGAGTATCAAGAAAAGTCTACAGTATACCTAAAATCCTGGGGGAAGGCCCAGGTAGTGCGGCAGGGGCCAGACAAAATCCAGGGCTACATTTGGTAGCCCTCTAGAGTGGGGCGCTGGGGGTCAGGGGGTCACATGGTGATATGTAGAGAGGGAATGGGGTACTAATCCACCCAAGGGGAAGTTTATTTTTTATATCTCCACAGGAAAAGAGGGACCAAACTTAAATCTGCTGTTCCTGAATGTGAATGCAGTGTGATGCAAGGGAGCAGAGAACCAGTGGAGATGGCTGAGATCACAACTCCAATCCCAACTCCAGGGTCAGCTGCCTCTCTCCTAGGGGAGTTCGATGTGGAGGTTAGCACTGAAGCTGCAGCTTGCGGAGTGTGATATGCCCAACCAGAGCACATGGAGAACAAATGAAGGAGGAGGAAGAAGATAGAATGGAGTACATTCTGGTCCACTGAGCCTTCAGGACTATATTCCCACACAGGACAGCTGATAAAAAGAGAGGATCATATGGCCAGCCCCAATATGAAATACAACTACTCTCGCTGACCCAAGATCTTTCGGGGTCAACAATGGAGAAACAGGGTCAGGATTATACCCCGTCTGGCCCAACCCTACTATGGCAAAAAACTAAGGGTGTGCAACAGAGTATGGAGCTGCAGATGGAGCACAAAGGATATACTTTGGGACCAGGGTGTGGCACCCCATCCAACTCAACCAGGAGACACTCCTAGAGGACAGCGAATAGACCTTAAACTATTTTTGTACTGTCATTATATTTGTATTTTTGCATGTAGATGTGTACGTTGCACATTGGTGTTTTTTGGTTGTTGTTGATGTTGTCATTGTTCTGTTTTCGATGGTTCTTCACTTTGGGATGCCCTTTTTTGTGCATGCTGTTTTCTCTGCAGGTCTATCTGGATGGGGTGGGTTGGAAGGGTGGTCTCGGGGCAGGGATGACAGGACTGATGGTTCTGGGGTGGATGTGGGTGTGGGGGGGCTTATTGGCCGGCCTGGGGCTGGGGGGGGGGTTAGTGGGTGGTTCAGGGTCGGTTGCGGGGTGGGCGTGGGAGGTCCAATAGGTATTGATTAAGATGAATGACTAACAGAGAGAAACTATTGAAACCCAAATGGAGGTTGAGTGTGACGGTGGGACAGGAGGAGGTATAAGGAAATAGAGAAAAGAACTGGGGAGTAAGGGGCACTTATAGAGATCTAAATACAGGCATATAGGTACATATATTTATATATGATGGGAAATAGATCAATGTACATATACTTTTAGGGTTAGTATTAGGACAGCAGATGAAGAGCATTTTTTTCTATTAAGTTGGCATTCCATGATGTGCACTTCCCCGACAAGATCACTGAAAACAAATGTGTGCATAAGCAAATGTGGTGAAGAAAGCTGATGGTGTCCAGCTTTCAAAGATATAGCACCTGGGGTCTTAAAGGCTTGAAAGTAAACAATTGGCCATCCAGCTCAGAAGTAGCAAAGCCCACATGGAAGAAATACACCTGCTTGTGGGACCAAGAGGTGTCAAAGGGATCAATTATGAGGTTTCGAGAACTAAAAATCATAACATTATATGATCACTTTCCTGATATGATTGCTGGTGACAAATATGTGCATAATCAAATGTGTTGAAGAAAGCTGATGGTGCTCAGCTATCAAAAGATATAGCGTCTGGGGTCTTAAAGGCTTGAAAGTAAACAAGTGGCCACCCAACTCAGAAGCAAGCCCACATGGAAGAGGCACACCATCCTTTGCGACCATGAGGTGTCAAAGGGATCCGATATCAAGCATCAAAGAACTAAAAATTATATCATTATAAATGAGGGGGAGTGCAGATTGGGGACCCAAAGCCCATCAATAAGTGAAGGGACATCCTCTTACAGAGGGGTACAGCAAGGAGATGAGCCAGTCAAGGTACAATGTAGTACCTCGTGCAACTGTCCTCTGGTTCTCAAATGGTTCCTCCCACTCACGATAATGATGCCAATTCTACCAGACAGATTCAGTTAGACCAGGGGCTGTACACTGGAGTTGGAAACAGGGGGCATTTAAGATAGATGATCCCTCGGGACTAGTGGAGGGAGTGGTGATACTGGGAGGTTGGAGGGATAGTAAAGTAGAAAGGGGAAACTAATTTTAGGGATCTACATATGACCTCCCCTCTGAGATGCAGGTAACAGGGGCATGGGTAAAGCGACAGATTGGACTGTGTAAGATATGAAAAGGTAATAACAATTTATAAATCATTAGGCATTTGTGGGGGAGAAGGAGAGGTGGAGAACAAATATAGGGAGCTGGGATTTAAAAAAAAGAATTAGAGGAAAGGGGGAAAGAGTAGCTTATAACAAGAGCTCAAGTAGAAAATATTTGGAAATGAATATAGCAACATGTATACAAATATGCTTAATACAAATGATGTGTTGAATGTTATAAGAGCCCCCTATAAAATCTATATTTTAAAAAAAGAACTAAATAATACAATTAGGCAACTAGATCTGATAGACATATCTAGAGCTTTCCATTCAAATGCAAAAAAAATACACATTCTTCTCAGTTCCACATGGCACCTTTTAAAAAATAGACCATATGCCTAGGTCACAAGTCAAGCCTTTCAAACATATAGAGATTATATAGATGTCCTTCTCTGATCAACATATCATAAAGCTGGAGATCAATAAAAGAACAACCAGGAAAGCAAGGGCAAACAATTGGAGGATGAATAATGAGCTTCTGTGGCATGAGTGGGTACTGACCCAGATCAGAGGGGAGATCAAAAATTTCTAAAAGCTAATGAGAACAAAAACACCTTGAATAAAAACCTCTGGGATATAGCAAAAGCAGTCATTAGAGAGGGAGCTTGATTGCAATAGGTACATATATGAGAAAGGAAGAGAGACTGAAGACAGATAAGCTTTCATTTAAAACTCCAACAATTAGAACAGAGTCAACAAAATAATCCCTCCAACAACAAGAAAGAAAAGAAATAATAAACATTAGGGCAGAGTTGAACCACTGGGAAGATAAAAGAAAAATGCAGAAAATCAATGCGACCAAAAAAAATGGTTCTTTGAAAGAATCAATAGAATCGACACACTGCTGACAAAATTGACCAAAGAAAGGAAAAAGCATGCAACAATAGACAGAATGAGGAATGAAACAGGGTTAATCACAACAGACCTTATTGAGATTAAAAGGATAATCACAACACACTATGAAAGACTCTAATGAATTCAACAATGGCAAAGACATGGACAAATATCTGGAAAAACAATCTCTCCCCAGACTATCCTAGAGAGAGGTCAAGAACATAAACAAACCCATAACAAGAGAAGAAATAGATATGGTTATCAAGAAGCAACCAACAAAATAAACCTCGTGGACCAGATGACTTCACTAGGAAATTCTAAAAACTTTCAGGGAAGAGCTGGCACTGGTCCTCCACAAAGTTTTTCAGAGCATAGAAAAGGATGGAAAACTCCAAAATTCATTTTATGAAGCCAGTATAACTTTGTTACCCAAACAAAGAAGGGATCTCACAGGAATAAAGAACTACAGATCACTGTCTCTAATGAACACAGATACACAAATCTTCAACAAAATAATGGCCAATAGAATACAAAATATATAAAATGCATAATACATCAGAATCAGGTAGGATTCATCCCAGGGATGCAGGGATGGTTTAACATCCATAACTCCATCAATATTATACACCACATTGATAAGATAAAGCATAAGAACCACATGATTATATCTATAGATGCAGAGAAAGCATTTGACAACATCCAGCACCTTTTCCTAATTAAGACATTCAGGAGGATAGGAATGGAAGGGCAGTTTCACAAGTTAATACAAACTATCTATGAAAGGCCAACAGCAAACATCATAGTCAATGGAGAAAAGACTAAATCTATCCTACTGAAAAAAGGGGACTAGATAAGGATGTCCCTTATACTATCCCTGTTGCTATTCAATATAGTACTGGAGGTTCTAGCTAATAACATGAGACAAGAGAATGATATCAAAGGTATCCAACTGGAAGAGGAGGAGGTGAAATTATCATTATTCACCAATGACATGATTCTGGACTTTGAAAATCCCAAACACTCCACAACCGGAGTACTAATAGCAATAGAGAAATATGGAAGAATGGCAGGATACAAGATTAACAAAGTGAAGCCAATTGGTTTGCTGCATACATCTGACAAGACTATGGAAGAGGAGACTATGAAGGCAGTACCATTAACAATAGCCAAGAATAAATTGAAATATCTAGGGATATAGCTAAGCAAAAAACAAAAGACCTGCACAAGGAAAACTACAAAACCCTACAACAGGAAACAAAAAGCGACCTCCACAAATGAAGGAATATCTCATGCTTATGGATTGTGAGACTCAATATAGTAAAGATTTAAATTCTACCCAGGGAACTTTATAAGTTCAATGCTATCCCGATCCAAATACCAACAACCTTCTTCAGCGAACTGGAAAAATGCACCATCAACTTCATATGGAGAGGAAAAAAGCACAGAATTAGCAGAGATCTCCTTAAGGAGAAGTACACAGTCAGGGGGCTTGCTTTACCCAACTTGCACACCTACTACAAAGCCACAGTGGTCAAAACAGCATGGTACTGGCACAATGACAGATACACAGATCAACAGAAAAGAATAGAAAACTCCAAAATAAAACCATTAGCATATAGACAACTAATTTCGACCAGGGCCCCCAAAACATCAAGTGGGAGGTTGACACCATATTTAACAAATGGTGCTGGAACCAATGGAAATCCACATGTAGAAAAACGAAACAGGATCTCTACCTCACCCCATACACTAGAACAAACTCAGGGTGCATCATGGACCTAGAAGTAAGCCCCTAAGCCCCCAAGCATCGTTGTGTGCACATCTTCCTGAGATGATCACTGAGGACTGGTGAGGGCATGAGCAAAAAAGCAGTGACGATAGCTGACAATACCCAGCTGTCAAAAGATATGGTGTATGAGATATTAAAGTTTTGAGGGCTAACAAGTAGTCATCTAGCTCAGGAGCAACAAAGCCCACCATAGAAGAAGCACACCAGTTTGTGCGACCATGCGGTGTGGAAAGAATCAGGTATCAGGCATCAAAGAACAAAAATCTTATCATTCTGTGCCCACCCTCCTGATATGATTGTTGAGGATAAGAGGGTGCAGAGGCAAATAGAGTGGAGGAAGTTGATGGTGCCCAGTCACCAATTGATAAAGTATCTGGGGTTTAAAATCTTGAAGGTAGGGCTGAGCCCCAGCAGCATAAGTGGTTGAGTGTGGGACTGCGGCTCGTGGGCTTGGCAGTTCAAATCCAGTGGTAGCTTTCAGGAGCAGCACTGGGTAGCAGCTCCCATGGCCACAAGAGGGTTGTGATGCCCCCCTCCCCCCAAAAAAATCTTGAAGGTGAATAAGTGGCCATCTAGCACAGAAGCAGCAAAGCCCACATGACAGAAGCACACCAGCCTGTTTGATGACCAGGGGTTGAAGGGAGCAGATATCAAGCATCAAAGAACAAGAATCACATCACTGTGAAAGAGGGGGAGAGCAGGGTAGGGAACCAAGGTCCATTTGCAGGCAATTGGACACCCCCTTCCAGGGGAATAGCAGGGAGGAGATGGGCCAGTCAAGGTGCAGTGAGGTAGCGATGAAGCATACAACTTTCCTCTAGTTCCTGCAGGTTTTCTCCCTACAATTATCATGGTCCCAATTCTACATAACAAGCCCAGTTGGACCGGAAGAGGTACACTAGTTGAGATGGGAACTGGAAATATGGGGAACCCAGAACAGATGAACCTCTCAGGGCCAGTGGTGAGAATGGAGTTATGGGATGGGTAGAGGGAAGGTGGGGTAGAGAGGGGGAGCCAATTACAAGGATCCAGACAAAACCTCTTATCTGGAGGACAGACATCGGAAGAGTGGGTGGGGGAAGACGTTGGACAGTGTAAGATATGAAAAACAATAGCAATTTATAAAATAAAGAGGGCTGGTGGGCAAAGGGGGACCAAGGATGGAGGGGAAAGGATGAGAGGCTGATATCAAGGGCACAAGTGGAAAAGCAGATATTTGGAGAATGATAATGGCAGCAGGCATGTGAAGGTGCTTGGCACAGTTTATGTATGTATGTGTTGTGAAAAGTGATGTACGATCCCCCGATAAAATGATTAAAAATAAATTAAAAAACAAAACCAAAAAACTTTAGACTCCCCACCACTGAGTTGATTCCGAGGCAGTCCGTTCACAGTGCAGGATAAAATGGCTCCTGTGGGTTTCTGAGACTGGACGTCTTTAGGAAAGCCTTCACGCTGCCTGTTCAGAACCCAACAGCTCCATCAGGACTCCCGCTGGCCAGGGTAACTTATGATTATTCCTAGCTGGTGGGCCATTTCCAACTGAACGCCATCGAGTGGAGCTGACTCACGGGGACCCTCAGGGGGGCAGAGAGCTTCCTTGCAAGTTTCCAAGGCTCCCATCTATAGGGCGGCTATGAGCCAGCAGTGAGGGAGCCTGGGAATCTCTTGGCGCCACCTCTTTCTCCTGCAGAGCAGCTAGCAGGTTTGAACCCCTGAGTGCTCAGTTAACAGCTGGGCACGTTAACCACTGTCCCACCAGAGCTCCGGACTACTTCTAGCATTTATAAAAACAAAACCCCTCTTACTTGAACGAAAGTTCCTGCAGACACTCTAGCATATGGGGGCGGGGGGATGGAAAGGAAGACTTTATTTCCAAATTTAAAAACACATGAAACAGAGACAAGACAAAACAGCAAGAGGCAAATGACTGAGAAGAGAGATATCCATGACTTCATGCCCACAATATATTCTGTGGCATTGGATTGAGGGTAAGTGACGCAAACATGGGGTGGACTCTGCTTCCCGTTGTCTTTGTGCTGTGTGGACTGTAGCTGCTGGCAGAGACTCCAGGAAAGGACAAGGGCGAAGAGGGCGACAGAGCCAAGCAAGGTCAATCACGGGAGGAGGGAAAAGGAGGGTGTGCATTTCCACCCAGGTACCGCTCCCAGAGCACTGGGGGCATCCCTGGCTCTGTAGCCCCTATCCATGCTACTAGTCTGCAGGAAGACCTAAGCCGAAGAACTGGTGTCCAGAACTCTCCGTCTGCTCTGTCTGCTCGCTATTCTCCAGTGCCATGAGAATCCAGATGTGGAGTCTTTCAAACCATTATGATAAAACAATAAGCTGAAACAAAAGAAAGCCCAAATTCTCAGAGGACCCCTGGTATACGGAGCTTGCCCTGAACAGGGAGCTCTGGTGGCGCCGTGGTTTACACGTTGGACGGCTAACCGCAAAATCAGGACTTTGAAACAGTCGGCCACTCCTCAGGAGAAAGAAGAGCTTCACTGTCACCATGAAGATGTCGTCTCAGAAACCCACAGGGCTGTCCAACTCTGCCTTAAAGAGTCAGGATGAGTCACAATCGACTCCACGGCACTACCTTTAGGGGGGCGGGTGCCTGTGTTCCTAACGGACATGATGCATTGTGTATCTGCGCTTCATGTTCCACTTCATACGCTTTCCTCTCCCTTCAGTCCATTAGTTCAAATGCGAACGGAAGCGATCAAACAGAAGCGTGGCGCACACAACACCCACTCTGTTTGGTCAGTCCTGTTTCCCGCATTTCGTACTTATATATAATATTGGCCGATGACTTAACTCTTTGCAAGATAAGAATGACAGGAGTGCCACCTGTAAGGTTCTATTGCTGGGATTAAACAAGGTGATGCAAGGAAGGCCTTTAGAGAGGGGTTGGTAACACAGTGGTTACAGCTCAAATCCCAAGTACTTGGCTTGCTGAAGGCTGCGTTTTACAGCGGGAGTCCACTCCATTTTGAGTCTTAATATAAAGTCAGCCTCCACAGAGTACTTTCTGACTAGTGCCCTGGGCAGTATGTGTTTGAAAGGGAGGGGAAGTTGACTGAACATGTAGGTAATGGAAATTGGGGTACCAGGGGCACATGGTAATGAGTCATAGCCAAGCCATCCAGGGGCACCAGAACCAGGCCTGTAGTGCTTCCTTCTCTGCAAGAGTAGACCCATTCCAGTCCTGCCTTTGTCAATATTAGATTGATCTACCATCCATCAATTATAATTTTCTGACAATTTCTTATACAGTTAGCCAGGGATGTGAATCCTTCAGATATCAGTATGGTTTCATATTGACAGTCCCTTTCATTGGATGGTTTGTCTTTGTCCTAAGATTTAATAAAGGGTTTTTGTGAAAAGTATTTGAATGTGGACTTGCCTCCATGGCCATGAGTTTGTTTTTTCTTGGGTAGAAAAATAGTAAGCACTTTATAATGGTTGGCAATTATGATGAGATAATTATGAGACACATATTTTATGAGCTACATTTATTATGCAATAATTTGTCCTCTGACAGTGCTCATGCTGTGCCTGACAGGTTCCTGTCACCAGGCAGACTACATTGCTGCCTGGGTAATGTTCTTGCCCAGACCCTCTCTGTGTCAAGGACCCTCAAATCCAAAGTCCTTTTACAATGTCTTGACCAGTGCCCAAGCCCCAATACCAAACAAATCCACTATTGCCAACTTGGTTCAGATTCATGGTGGCCCCATGCTTTGCAGAGTCAAACTGAATTCCATGGCCTTCAAACAAAATTTTTAGGTGGGGGGGGGGACGAGGGGTTTGTAATCTTTTTGGAAGCATATTTTTAGGATAGCCCCCTTAGTGCCACTGGTTGGGTTTGATCTGACAACCTTTGGGTTAGAAGTCAAGCTCAGATGGTTTGAGCTATCCAAGGACTTCCAGTCAGGCCCAGCCCAAATGCCCAACCATTGAGTGCCACTCAGAGGGACCCTGTGAGCAAGAGAGACTTGCCCCCTGTGAGTTCAAGAGGCTATAACTTGTGATGGCGGTTGAAAGGTTCATTTTCCTCCTGTGGTGTGATGGGTGCTCTCGAATGACTGACTTTGTGGTTAGCAGCCCGAGTAACTGCATCACCTTGAGGCCACCAGTCTCCAAAAGACCTGGCGAAGGGCGTGATTTTCACTCCTAAGAAGCTTCTCTTCCAACTCTGGTATCCGGACCTCCTGCACAGAGTCTCAAAAGAGGTTTTTGTGAACAAGTTCAAATTGGGGCATATCAAAAGCCCAGAAGGTCTGGTGGTTTTCCAGGAATGAGAACAAAAGCAGAAAGAATGGAGGAGAAGCCACAAACCTGCGCACTCACACCACAAGGACACACATTTGCATCTCCTCCAAATGCCGCTAGCATTCTTGCACCTCAGAAATTTCATTCACCCAAAGTTTTGAATAAAGGGAAAGAACTAAGTGAGAGCTACAGGGCATTTTCAGGATAAAGAAGAATCCCAGGGCCGCACGTTTCCTAAGTAACACCTGGGGATAAATCAGGGCACATGGATGAATATCCCATTGTTGTTTGGGGGATTTCTTTATAAGCAGCTTGATTCAAGAATGAAGGGTGACGTCAGTCAGGAAAAAACCCCCAGTGAATCCTACGACTTATTGCTCTAATTAAGCAAGAAGGCACGTCGATACATGAAAGATTGGGTAATAATTCATACCTGTTGGGTTCCAGTGTTAACTATGAGCCTAAGTGTAGAATACCTTCACTTAAGCATGAATTCTTTTTACATAATAGCTCAAGGCCTTGAATGTTTAATTGCATTTTTTGCTTAAGAAAATTACTTAAAAGGAAATGTTGAAAAACCATCTCATTGGGAGGGGAGGAAGGCAGGTACCCCATGGGAGATAAATCTGGGTAAAATGAGTTGTGAAAGATCTATTCCAGTAGGAGATGAAGCTTTGAAGTCCCTTTCCTGTTTGAAAACAAAATCTCAACTTCCCAGACGATAAATTTGCAGCACTATAGTTGCTTGGTGTTTCCAGAACATCCTGGTTGAAGCTCCACTTGCTGTCTCTCTGTGTTCAAGGACTTTGGCACTGTTGTAGATGAGGTGAGACAGTGGGAGGGTGTGTTTAGGGTCTTTAAAAAAACGTGTTTCCTTTTGTGAGGAAATTTCTCTTGGTTTATTTGGTGTTTTTTTTCCTCCCAGGCCACAGCAGTTGGCCTTCTTGTAACTAATCTGTGCCTGGGTTCTTTCTAAGAAGTGGTTCTTGGAATAAAGACCCGGAAGGCTTTCCTCTGCCTGATGGCCAGGTCAAACACACAGATGCTACTGAACATGGCTTTTGGGATCCGACGATTGGGTATGAGCCCAGTTTGGGTCAATTCCTTGGCAGGATAAATTGAAGCCAGTTGCTTCATTTCGGTAGATCTCAACTTCCTTGGTTGTAAAGACAGTCATAGTAGAGGAAAGAGTTCCAAACAAACAAAAAAACAAAAAGTCCCACCCAGCTGCCACGGAGGCAGTGCTGACCCCGGTTGATCTCATGTAGTGGAGAGCAGAGCTACTTCCAGGGGATTCCGAAGCTATGACCTTTGGGAAGCAGATCCCCAGGTCTTACTGTCAACCAGACAGGAACAAGACAAAGAGAATGCCGATGAAGTGCTGTGGGCCTTCAGAGGAGGGAGCGATTATAATCTAGTTGAGGGAAGTGGAGACGATATTGGTTATGAGAATTGCCTTGGTGGACAACTCTGTAATCTTATAATATTGTTGACCTGGACATTCCAGGTTGAAACATCCACAGTGTATAGTGCCAACATATTTGGACTTGTCTGAGAGAGTTCAACATGTCTTCTCTGATTTCAGTAACCTAGGGCTATAAAATAAGTATGGCCCTAGGAGAATCAGGTTTGCCTTTCCCTAGAGGACCATTGGTCATTTGCCCAGTGGTCTGTGCAGTCACATACCTTAGCAAATGTCTCCAGTGTGGAAGGAAGGAGTAGAGACAAGAGACGAACATTGCAGGTGCTTTGTCTTTGGAAGTGATAGTGTCACACAGAGAGGCAGTTTTACGCTGTCCTAAGGGTCCCTAGGAGCTGTCACCGACTCCGTGGCAGTGAGTATGCTTTTAGACCATCTTCCACCAGCTCCGTTCATGTTACTTCGCAATCATCCCTCAATCAGTAAACATTTCTGTCTTAGAAATAGTTGCTACTGGAGATAAGAAGAGTAAAACCGTGCTTCTTAATTCCAATCACCCTAACAGACCCAAGATATCTAAGCTCAGCTAAAATGCAAGATATCGGGAGTTGAGTGTGAAAGAATGGCTTTTTTCCAGGCTTCCTCTATTTCTCTCTGAAGATCTAAATAGTGTTAGGAACTGAGCTGACCACACCCTTTTATATATGTCCTTCTTTGTACTAGCTCTTCGTCTCAAATGCATAGATCAGTGTACATTTAAAAGCTCTTTTTCTATTTCAATACAAAACTATTTCACCGTTATTGGGCTGAGTTATAGGCAGGAAAGGAAAACGAGGGTGGAGTTGGGGAAAAGGGTTGTAAACATTCTGAAACTATAACACAGAAGCAAATTGTTTCGGTTGCAGAAGGGAAGAATCAGTTCACCTTTTTTCTCTACTTGCCACTTCTAGGGGCTAATTATGGCTAATATTGTAGGTGGGTCACTGGTTACATAGTGTGATTTGAGAAGATTTTAGAAAAAGAGTGAGGATCATAGTCTACAAAAGACCTCCTTCTGGTGCTTGCAATTGCAATACAAGCATTTTAATCTGCTGATTTCATTATTGCTATCTTTCTCTTCATTCCCATCCAGGTTAGGTTTGGATGAATGCCCCAATTCTTGAGGAAATTCTTTTTCAAAAAATAGTATCTGGAGATCTTAAAGGTTTGTTTCAAAACCAGCGGTCATCTAAGTGACAAGTCAGCTAATTCCACACAAAAAGCACACCACCCTGTTTGATCCAAGGTTTCAAAACAAAAGCCAAAACAAAAACAAAGAACCTCACTATCATCATCCATGCTGACTCACAGTGACCCCTATGGTTTTCTGATGCTAATTGTTTTTGAGACTTGAAAGGCCAGTCTTTCTCCCTCAGAGCTGCTGCTGCTGGTTTAGAACTGCCCACAGTGTGAGTCACAACCCAATGTGTAACTACTCCATGACCAGGGCCCCTGATCCAAGGTTTATACATATTGAATGTAAACACCCCTTTGCCAGAAAGCTCAGCTTCTAGTGGAAGCCTCAAATTCATTGGCAGGATCCTTATCTAATTTACTCTCTGGTGCATCCCTATTGACCACAGTCTAAGAATGGGAATAGCCTTCATATCAGACAAAGAGCATTTAAGTGGATTTTAGCAGCTCTAGTTAGGTTAGAATGTAACATCTCATCATTTGTTCTCCACATTGACCCATTTCAAATCGATTCTTTTCTTATATATCTTCTGCTTTCATTTCATTTCAGGTATCTCTTTGTTTCAGTGGGTCATTGATGTTGGGCTCATTTTTGTTTGTTTTGCTTTCTGTCTTTGTTTTGTACTGTTTCCTGTAAAGAAAATTCAGAATGGGTTGATATCTGAAGGCAGTAATGGGAGCTTTGAATGAGGGGGTTAGAGGGAAGTGGGTCAACAGAAATGGACACAAAAAGTAAGGAAATGCTCCAAAGCTGGCTGTGGTGATGATTGTATAACTCTTCTTAATATACTTGAACTATTGAAATAGTAATTATATCTCAATAAAACTATATGATATAGCAATTATATTTCAATAAAACTATTTATAAAAAAAATCTTCCTCCAGAATTGAGAAAGATGGGCACACCACAGTATGATTCTTTGTAAGGATGGCCTAATTCCATTCACTGGAATATGTCTCCCGGGAAAAGGGTAGACTGTTGGATTCAATTTGCTTCTTTCTGGGAAACTCTGGGTCATATCTATGATGAAAAGTAAAACACAGAGAGAAACACCTAAGCATGTTTACATGGATTATCTATAGAATTGAGACACTGGTTTTGTTTTGTAGCCTCTGCTTGGTAGAATCATTGCTTCGTATATAACCTTCACTCTGTGTGTGAGGATGTGTTATTGGATCATAACAAGTATTGCTATGGGTCTTAAAATAACTTATAAAGGACTTGTCCAGTTTTCCCTGTTGGATTAGTTGACAAGAGTCAGAAAGCTAGAATACATTTGCATTCATTGGTTCCATGGAATCTCTTGATGAAGGTTGTTGTACCACATTATCCCGTCACTGTTTCATAACTGACATATGCCCAATTTCCTTATATACTTTAGAAGCAACTGTCGTTTTATCTTGAAGAACAATTAAGTCTTCTGAAGGCTAAATGCTTCCAAGAAAGAAAGGAGAAAAAACAAGCCAGACTACAGTTTAATTTATTGAAAGTTATTTATAATTTAGTACTTACTGTCCTGAAAATGTCTGTCCCCTTGGAAATATGATTCAGATGCCCTGAACTGAAGAAACATTTTCCTTTTTCCTGTGCAAAATATGAAACAAAAGACAATTGAAAAACACTTCATTAAAGCAGTTCCTTTGTCCGTCTTTTGACAACTAAAACTGAAGAGAGACATGCCAGTTTGGCTATGTGGGTGGTCCTTTTTCGATGCTAACCTTCACATGACCTCACAAAAATCATGGGGAGTTATTTGATGGATTCTAGAGATTTTAAAAATATGTGCTGAAAAGTAATAGTCACATGCACCAAAGGTTTCCAGAAATACCATCTATTAAAAAGGAGCTTCTGAGAATTGAAGAAACTGCCCTAGAACTCCTGCTCTTTCCAAACCTCGATATCTCCAGGACTTTGTATGTTTCCACACCACATCAAACCATTATCAACAGTAGACATGTTCCTGCGCCACGTGGGCCCTCTCTTTCAAGGTCTTCCACAATGGCAGATTTTGCCATCAGCTGCATATAATTGGGCTAAGTCAATGTATGTGTGATATGTATCAAATGAACTTAAAGCATGTTCCCCATGGGACTATCTCTGACATTTCTTTTGGGTTCAGTAATTCTAGAACATTCCTCATCTCATAATGTCTTGAACTTCTTCAGAGTGCAGCAAAAGGGAGTGGGGGTTTGATAATCTGATGAAAAATGAACATTAGATATTCTTTCTTTTTCTCTTTTTCTTAATGTCTTTTGCTCTTTCGGAGTTAGTTTTTAATTTCCTAGGACTGTCTGAGGAAAGTCCGTCTGATTACCAGGAAAAAAAGTGCTCTGTGATTAATCTGTTTTGCCAGTATGACTATTCCATCTAATAGTTTTGAAGAATGAAAAATGAAACATGTACTTTTGCCTTCGGTTAACATTTCTATTAAATGAAATCTGATCTTTTACCTCTAACTCTATTAAAATGATGCTGTCCAAAACTATTGTGCAGTAAAAAGCCATTCTCTTTTTCTACTGTTGTAAAGTAGCTTTGGCTACTTTAGTTATAGAAAAACTTGGGATACTAAGCACCAGGGATCTTGTTTCAGGGACACACCCCTGTCGAATAGTGTATGGGAAACCTTTAGGAATGTTCTAATAAAGTCTTAGGAAATCGATCTCCCTTCCCTGAAATATAAAATATATATTAAGAAAAATAAAAAAGCAACAACGCTAGCATTTTTTGGAAAAAAGTGAAGTCGCTGTAGCCTGAATTTCTTAGGACGCTGCGCACATTTTGTTAGTCATCTTGACATGAATCATGCTCACAGAATGCTTGGCAGGACTTGGAATTTAAGTTCCCAAATGAGTATCAACTTAGATTAATTAAGACTGTTATTGCATGGAATATAAACACAATGGCTTATTAAACCATAGTTATTGAAACTAAACAATTATGTAATAGAAACCAGCTACAGGATATAACAATATGACTAATAAAAAAGGCAACTGATTACAAATGATATAATTACTGAGGGTGTAAGGCTATGCAATTGATATTACTTGTTATCCCTTAGGTAGCCTTTAGTAAGCACTTTGATCACTATTTAACATGCAATAATTAACGTATTAAATCCAAACCCAGGATGACTTTTCAACGTGGTACACTGGGCTCTAACAGGACTTATGGGAGTGGGGAGACTTGAGCTTTTACCCTTAGGATCGAACAAAGATGTTGACAAAGAAGGCTAATTAAGTGCTAGCAATTGAATTCTATTTTTAGGAAATGGAGAGGGAAGACTGAGGGTTTTGATGGGAACTATTTACTCTCTGACAAAAAAGGTCTGATTTTCCTCACTTTCCAAGGCTCCTTGGTGTCCACCCAAAGGACATCAGGTGTCAGTTGAATGTTCGCGATGCCCTCTTTCTGAAGAAATAGCCTGAGAAATCATTTCACTAACATTATCACTCCTGAGGGAATTTACCAGGCATTAGTAGCTTTGTTTTGACTCTGGCATTAAAATGAATATTTCCCCCAACTTCTCTGTATTTCCTTGGATTCCACAGTAATGTGATATACTCAGTGGTAGGGAGGAGGGAGCCAGCCTTAAAGAAACACCGTCAGTAATTTATTACCTCAGTTTTAGGCCCGGGATAAAGGCGTATGCTCTGAACTTAGACGAGTGTGTATGGAATTAAACTTTTCCCCATGGCCTTGCAGACATTTAGAGAAGGGAGGTGGTGTAAAGCAGGACAGAATGAGTTGAAGGTCCTTTTTCTTCTCTGTTGGGTACATCAGAACCCAGTATCAAAAATATTTTTCAAGGCCTACAACCATTTGCTTCCTTAAGCAAAATGTTTCCTTTGTTTTTTCAAATCCAGTGGTGAACACTGTGTCCTCCAACATTCCAGGATTTCTGGATCATTTCCTAAGTGGAGGACTCACTTACCTGTTCTTTACGGGCTGCATGTTTTGAAAGAATGGACAGGAAGGATTGGCTTGCATCCAGTGGTGAAGGGAAGCTGTACGTGTGTTTATGTGTGCATTTGTGTTCTAGAGGGCAGTGGGAATGGAATTTCATTTAGGCATTAGGTCTTCGAGATGCAGATAGTGAAGATTTCCCTGCTGAGGTTTTAGCCTTATGGATGGAATGCCTTTGATCTTACATTTCATCAAATATTGTAGTAGAGTCTCAGGAGGGTCTTTCTGACAGGTGTTAGGATGGTCACAGGTTTTAGCCTTAGCATTTGGCACAGTTGTGACATCAATAAAGTGTGTGTATCACAGTGCCACGGTCTTCCCTTATGCCACTTCTGTGTGACTTTGCTCACCATTAATTATTTCCAGATACCTTTGGGGAACTATTATTTAGATCATCATTACTGTCCCCTTCCTTTCACAGGAACACACACACACACACACACACGTAAGTGCATGTGAACACTGTATAAAGCCCAAACCCCAAACAGACCAAACCAATAAAAAAGTGTCCACTAAATCTAATTCAATGTATGGTGATTGCATGGGTGTCAGGTTAGAATTGTGCTCCATAGGGTTTGTTATGACTGATTGATCAGAAATAGATAACTAGATCTCTCTTCTGAGGAGTTCCTGGGATGGCTCAAGCCTCTATCTATGGCTTAGGCCCTGAGTACATTAATTGTTTAGGACATCTAGGGTCTGCAGTGAGTTGTATAATCAATCCTTAATATGCTTTGTTGTTTCTTTCTTCCTTGTTCGACGGGCACACAAACAACATCTGTTGGATGTTTCCTTTCCTCTGAACTTCATTAATGGTAGAGGATAGTGTAGTGGAGGGATTGAGGATTTTTATTAAGGGGTTGGGGGTGGGGGGGTTGTGGTTTTGACTGGAATTAGATTGTTCTGAATTTGAGGCCTTACTTTTACGCTGATACCTCTACTCTCTTGACAAATCTGCTCACATTCTGTAAACCCCAGTTTCTTTACCCATAAGTTTAGAAAAATTAGAAAGCACCATGTATACTACTAAGTAAATGGGATCCACCCAAATAGTTCTTTCACACAGAATCATCCATATAGGGCTTGTTCCACAAATTGTAACCGTTGTTGCTGCTCCCGTTGTTCAAGAATAATCTATACATCTCCCAATAACCATTTAATATGATTAGATCCAGTTGCCTTTGACATGCACACTTTGCACTCTTCATAGCCAACTATGAATGTTTTTCAGATCTCATCATGGCTACTTGCTAGACATAATGGGCTATGGGAGAGAAGAGTAATACATTTTCTCTGCCTTAATGCTTATATGAGAGACTTTTTCTTTCAAGGGCATTCTTGCTTCATTTGTTATGAGTTTAACAATTACAGTTTTTCAAGTTCAGATTATAGGAGAAGGAAATAAGAATGGATGAAAGATGGAGGCAGGAAGGGGCTGGCATCAAAGTTAGTCTAGAGTGTCAAAATGACACAGGGGTGTGATCTGACCTTCTCAGACTTCATGAGAATAAACATTAGTGTTAATGGTGCAAGACTGTTTAATATAAAGTAAAAGACATATGTGCTTCCATCCCTCCAATGTTTATACCAATTTCAACATCAGTTATGTTTTCTATGTCTGTCTCTTCTTTGTTGCACTTGCTTATGCATTGCACTGGCCACAGAGAACTCACAAACAATACTCAGAAATGATGGTATTTATAGGGGATGTAATAGGTTACAATTTAATTTCAGGAAGAATTCAGGATTTGCTTCCTTCACAAAAGGATATGTTGGGTTGTCTTCATGCCTTTCTCTGGCTCTCAGACTATCTATTTCATGCTGTTTTCTTGGCTCTGCTGCTTGTGCGGCCATCATTTTTTTCTGCAATGGCTTTTCTCTATCTCCCTCTGTCTCTAGCTCTTTGTCTCCTGGATCATGTAGATTATTTGTGCTGGGATCCTGGGTCCAAAGGACATATTCTTCTTCTGGATCTGAATTCCTGGTGGTTGTGAGGTCTCCCTACCTTCCCTTGCTGCTTCTGGAATGGCTCATTTTAAGCTTATTGTGATGGTGAAACTGGCCAATGCCAGGTTTGGGTTTTGTTCATCTTATTTGTATAGCTCCATTTCCACAAGAGTGCCATGTGCCTTATGTACATTATTAGCAAGCCATCCAACCCACTTAGTGGACTGAAGGCACCTCATGCTAACATAGTCTGACCCAGTCACTTAGTGGGAGCTGCAAAGACTGTAGCTTGAAGGGTCACGTTAAGGGTTTCACTACACAGTGAGAAGCTATGTCTTATTCATTTTTTAATCCATAATATCTTGCCTAAGGCCAGGTGGATCTGTATTTAATAAGCACCAACTGTCAGTTGACCTGTCAAATGAATGAATGCCTAAATACTCCTCAGACATGCTAGGTAACTTCCTCGATACCATTGCCTGCTAAATTTATCAGGCTTCTAGCATAAAGGAGTATATAGGCAGGTCCTCGGTGTATCTATTGTGATAGGAGGTAACAGTCATTCTGACTTCTCTGCTCTGCAGGATCACATCATAGTAAGGACACATTTATAGGCAACTCCTAAAAAGTATAATTCTTGCTTGGATGTCAGCAGAGGAATAGAAACAGGAACAAAATTGTTTTGTCTTAATTCTTCTTTCTTTTTTAAAATAAGAGATGTTCACCTAGGATTAAAAACCTCAAGCGTCTTGGGAACCCCTTAAAATTATTGATGACATTTTTTTTTGGAATACATGTTTTTCTGAGGTAAGGAATTTTCATCAGTTTCTCAAAGGACCCCAATTATCATCAAAAATTTAGCTTTGGAATTTACACACCATTCATTTGAAGGCATGTAAAAACAAAGACCCTCATTTTATTACCATCCAAAGGATCCCTGTCAAGGAGAGCTAACAGCACTGTTCAGATTTGAACTTCAAGTCTGGGAGGATACTGAATTAGTCCATCTGCAGGTTTTCTTGAAATGGGCCCATTAGGTAAGCGCTAAATCTTAGAATTCATTTGGATGGTTTGGTATCAATTATAAATCAGATGGTTTGGAGTTGTAATTAAGGTCTCAGGAGGAAAAAAAATCCAACATTTAGTGGAATATTGGCACTAGAACACTGTTCAGCTGGGTTCTCTAGACACTATATTGGAAATATGTATATATAGAGAAATATGGGTATCTCAAAAAATACCTCACACAGTTGGAGAAACAGGTAAGTCCAGTCCAGTTCAACTCCATGGGTCAGATGTCAACTGAATGTTTCTTGATTCTTTGAGCTGCAAGGAAGCAGGAAACAGGAAGCTGAAGCAGGAAGACCACAGCCTGGTAAATGGTGAATTAAGCTGGATGAATCTAGGATCTGCTGAATTAACCCAAACTCAGCAGTCTGCTGGTGACTCCTGGGCTCAGCAGGCAATATCATAGGAGGTCGATGAACCAAATACAGTATACAAATTCTGCAGTAGAAGTCAGCTTCCACAAACTATCATTTTATACTCAGAGCTGGTCATTCACCTTAAGTGAAATCTCCTTCAACCATATAAAGGCTATGGCCACTGGAGAAAAATGAGGTTTTCCATTTCCATAAAAAGATTTTGTGTAGAGAGGGAATGGGGTACTAATTTACCCAAGGGGAACATATTGTTTATATCTCTACAGGGAAAGAGGGACCGAACTTAAACTTGGTGTTCCAAGATATGAATGCAACAGGACAGCATGGAATGAGGAACCAGTGGAGGGGTCTAAACACCCAACCCCAATCCCAACTATGGGAGCAGCTGCATCTACCCTCCAGGAGAATGTGCTTTGGAGGACAGCACTGAAGCTGTAGCTTGGGGAGTGAGATATGCCTGACCAGAGCACGTGAGAACATATGAAGGGGGAAGAGAGAATGAAGTGCATCATGACCCACTGAGCCTTCAGGATTATACTCCCACTCAGAAGAGCTGATATACAGAGAGGATCATATGTCTGACCCCACTATAAAATATGACTTCCCTCACGGACCCAAGGCCCCTCAGGGACAACAGTGGAGAAATGGAATCAGGATTATACCTTGTCTGATCCAACCACACCATGGCAAACCACACCCAACCACACTATGGCAAAAAACTAAGGGTGTGCAACAAAAAATGGAGTTCCTGATGGAGTGCCAGGGATATACTTTGGGGTCAGGGTGTGGCACCCCATCCGACTCAACCAGGGGGCACTTCTGGAGGTCAACGAACAGATCCTGAACTATCTACAGGTATTTATTTTGTTATTATTTTTATTTTTATACATATATGTGTGATATTTGGGGTTTCTTTGTTGTAATCGTTTTATATTATTTTGTTGCTTCATGTTAGGATGCCTGCACTTTTGCACATATTGCTGTCTCTGCAGATCTATCTAGATGAGATAGGCTGGATGAGCAGTCTGGAGGTGAAAATGAGAGGACTGATGGTTCTGGGTGTGTGTGTGAGGGGGTGCATGAGAGATAGGGAGGAGTGGGAAAGGTAGTGGTGTTGACTGGTTTAGGGATAAGGGAACAAAAAGAGATTTAAAATCAGGGACAAGGTGGTGTGAGAGGCCGAATAGGGATTTATTAAGAGTAATGTTACAGAGAGAAAAAATACTGAAACACCAATGGAGGCTGAGCATGATAGTGAGACAAGAGGATAGTAAATGAAAATAGAGGAAAGAACTGGGTGGTAACAGACATTTATAGAGATCCAAATATAGGCAAGGGCATAGGTGAATGTATTTATATAGGGTGATGTGGAAATAGATCAATGTGGATATATTTATAGGGTTAGTATCAGGACAGCAGATGGGCATTGGACTTAAGTACTTCCTCAGTGCAAGAACATTTTGTTCTATTAAATTGGCATTCCGCGTGGGCTGAGCTCTTATGGTATAGTGGTTGAGTGCGGAACTGTGGACCATTGGCTTGGTGATTCAAATCCATCAGCAACTCTCCAGGAGCAAGGCTGGGTAGCTCCCACGACCACCAGAGGGCAGTGATGCTACAAACAAACAAACAACAACAACAAAAATTGACATTCCGTGATGCTCAACTTCCCTACACGATCACTAAAGACAAATATGCACATAAATAAGTGTGGTGAAGAAAGCTGATGGTGCCTGGTTATCAAAAGATATAGCATCTAGGACCTTAAAGGCTCGAAAGTAAACAAGCTGCCATCTAGCTCAGAAGTAACAAAGTACACATGGAAGAAGCACACCAACCTTTGTGACCAAGAGATGTTGAAGGAATCTGGTGTCAGGCATCAAAGAACTAAAAATTTTGTTATTATAAATGAGGAGGAATACTGATTGGGGATTCAAAGCCTATCAATAGGTGAAGTGATCTCCCCTTGCGGAGGTTGCAGGGGGAAGAGGAGCCAATTAAGCTACAATGTAGCAAAAATGAGGCATGCAACTTTCCTCTAGATCTCAAATGCTCCCTTCCATCAACTATCATAATCCCAATTCTACCTTCCAAATCCAGATAGACCAGGGAATATACACTGGAGCCAGAAATATGGGGAATTCAGAAAAGATGATCTCTTCAGAACCAGTGGTGGGAGTAGTGATACCAGGAGGGTAGAGGAAGGGTGGAGTGGAAGGGGGGAACCAATTGCAGGGATTTACATATGACCTTTCTGGAATATGGACAGCGGGGAAGCGGGTGAAAGGATACATCAGAGTACGATATGAAATAGTAGTAACAAATATTAAATTATTAAAGGTTCATGAGGGAAGGGCAGTGGGGAGAGAGGCAAAACATGGGGAGCTGGTACTGGGTGTCTAAGTGGGGGGAGGATGCTTCATGGGTGATGATGGCAACAGGTATGCAAATGTGGTATGCATACAATTGTGTGTTCACCTTTCCTTTGGGATCACTGAAGACAAAGGTGTGCATAAGAAAATGTGGTGAAGAAAGCTGATGGTGCCTGACTATCAAAAGATATAGCGTCTGGGATCTTAAAGGCTTGAGGATAAACAAGCCACCATCTATCTCAAAAGCAACAAATCCCACATGGAAGAAGCAAACCAGTCTGTCTGACCATGAGGTGAGGAAGGTATCGGGTATCAGGCTTCAAAGAACTAAAAATTCTATGACTGTAAATTAGGGGGAGTACAGGTTGAGGACCCAAAGTCCATCTGTAGGTAACAGACTTCTCCTTGCAGAGGGGTCACAGGAAGATGACAAAGTAGTTAGGGTGTAGGTAGCAATGATGAAACATATAACTTTCCTCTAGTTCTTCAATGCTTTCTCCTTCACACTACCATGACCCCAATTCCACATTATAAATTCAGTTAGACCAGAGGATATACACTGGCACAGATAGGAGCCTGAAACAAAAAATCCAGGAATGATAATCCCTTTAGGACCAGTGATGAGAGTGGCAATACCAGGAGGGAGGAAGGACAGTAGGGTAGAAAGGGGGAACCAGTTATAAAGATCTACATATAACCTCTTCCCTGGGGTAAGGACAATGGGGAAGTGAGTGAAGAGAGACACCAGACAGTGTAAGATATGACAAAGTAATAATAATTTATAAATTATCAAGGGTTTATGGGGGGGGGGAGCTGGAAGGGAGGGAAAAAACGAGGAACTGATGCCAAGAACTTAGATATAAAGCAAATGTTATCAGAATGATAATGATACCAGCAGCAGATGTACTCGTGTGCTTGACACACAATGGACTTATGTATGGATTGTGATAAGAGTTGTATCAGCCCCCAATAAAAGGAATTAAAAACAAACAAACAACACTCAAGTGAACATCTCCCCAAAGAATTGAAACGTTGTAGCAAATTTACTAGAATGCTACCTCACATGTAAACACTTTTTAGATAGATCAACTATTTTAAGGATGGTTGAGAAGACCTCAAAGATGAGCCAAGAGAGGAAAAAGTGCCAACCTCGATGAATGAAGAAACTGCGACTGAGTCCAGAAATGGTGGAAGCAGACTTTAGAATCATCATGGATGTGATAGCTATTGACTGTGCTGTCACACAATTTGGCATTTTCAATTTTATGTGAACATCTTGGCCTCAGTAAGTTTTCAGCTCTATGAGTGCCAAATATGTTGTACAAGTATCTGCTATCTCAGAGTTGATTTCAGAACAGGATTCTAAAACCAATGAAGACAATTTTATGGAATAAATGGTGAAGAGAGATAAATTTTGGGTTTACCAAGACCAAATCAAAACCATGTCATTGCAGGGTATCTCCTGATCTGCTAAATTCAAAAGAAAGGTTAACTCAGAAGGCAATGGTGATTGTTCCAGAGAGTCTAGATAATATTCATAATTTTTCCCTAAGGGCATAGGAAAATCATGAGAGTTTACTGTGAAGATACTTTAAAATATTTAAAATAAATAGACCAGGAAAATTGCAGCAAGGTTTTTATCCCTCCCCCATCACAGATGTGCACTAGCTCATTCTTCAAGATTGTCAAGAACTATCCTATCAGGATGTGGTTGGAAAACCTTATCCTATCCACCTCATATCCATGAGTCTGCCCTTTCAGACATCCTTTTGTCCTCCAAACTATAAAAGCCTTTTAAAAGATTATGATTTCAGTTGCTTGAGGATCTTGAAATGATGTAAACTGAAGAGCATAGGATACTTCTGGGAAGGGGTAGAGAGTAGGAAACACCACTTTTAAAATACATAGGCTGAGATAAAGATTATGTTGAGAAATAATAGCCTCCCACTTTGATATTTTTTGTTTGACACCTGTTTCTACTATTTTGTACCAGTGCTTTTTGACGTACCCTTATGTACAAATGAAAATTCAGAACCCAAAGCAAGATGGCAGCGTACATCAAGGTGCTTCTATCCCTACTCTGTTGACCTAGGCCCTCTCCAGTCCAGCTCGTTAGAAGTACATAGAATTTTAGCATTAAAATGGAACTGGCACATAGAAGTAAAGTAGACAGATCGGGTGATCTTAATAGGTGGCTTCTGTTAATGGGATTGCTTTTGGGGTCCTCTCTTACTGGGTGACTGAATGGCTTCTTGTCATCTCAGTGTTTCCTATTGAATCCGCTACAATACACTATGCAATGTGATCTATATGAAGGGTTAGGGCAGCAAGTCCATTAGGTGATACTGGGATGTGATTTGAGACAATAGTGTTCAAATCTATTCCTCTGCTGCTGAGGGTTCCACCCGAGTGATTCAGGGCCGTGTGGCCATAAACAAAGTGTTCACACTGGCAGCACAACCAGAGTCCTATCTGCATTTCAGGACAACCGACTCTGCTATTATCTGTTTAAACATCAGGATTGTAGAAAGACTTTAATTTAAAAAAAATAATAATTTCTTGGTTTGATATTTATATGGAAACTTAATTGGAAAGAATTTCACTCAGAGAGATTTTGGTTTCAAGAAGTTCAGAAATTTTCTCCAATAAAACTAAAAACCAGTAAGCACATTCTCCATCCTTTTTCTCTCTCACTTTTACATACATAAATGAGTTCTTTCATGACCAGGTCAGTGCTAGAATTCTTACCTTCCATATAGGTGACTGAAAGAGGCTTGGTTATATAGTAGTTAAGAATTGGGCTGCTAACCACAAAGTCAGTTTGAAACTACCAGCTGCTTCACAGGAGATATATGAGCCTGTGTTAGTCTGGGTAGACTGGAGGAACAAATTTCAAAGACACGCATATGGATATAGGGAAAAGGATTATATACAAGAGGAACAGGACATTGAACCCAGTCCAGTTCAAAGTCATAAGTCCGATATTAACCCATATGCCCAAAATCAGTCTATAAAGTCTCCTTCTGACTCTTGAAGTCACAGGTCAATGGGTGCAGAATCCCGGCATTGGCAGGGGTCTCCACATGTCTCCTTGCTTCCAGGGCTCAGGCTTCATCAACAGCATCCAGTGGTGGCAGAAGCAACTCATCACTGGCAGAGGTCTCCACCTGGCCTCTCCAGCTTCAGAGGTCTGGCTCCAGCAGGGCAAAGCGGTGGGGTCTCTCCGCCAGCTCCTTCAGCTTCTCGGAAGCTGCATCTTCTCTTTTCAGTGATTCATCATCTCTGAGACTAACTCCCAACAACTGGAAGTTGGGGAAGATAATTTCTCATCTTCACGAGGGAAATATCGCGAGATTTCCCAGAAGTCTCAGGAGAAAGCCATGCCCACATTGAGGCCTCATTGGCTATCTCCATATTAACAGGCTAGACTCCACCCCTACATTTCAATCATAAAATTAACATAAGCACATGACTGCCACAGAGGCTTTCAATGCCACAAAGAGTTATTGTCTCAGAAGCCACAGAGAGGCACAGAGTCCTAGATGGTCACTATGAGTCAGAATTGACTCTATGGAAATAAGTTTATTCTTATGCATAAGACTTCAGTTTGATTCCCAGCCAATGAACCTTAAGTACAACAAAGTGAAATCTTCCTGATGATACCAGACACATACATTTTCTTTTTTTTTCTCTTTTAAATCCTTTCTTATCATCTCTTTTAATCATTATCTTAATCAGGATAGCTAATGCATGTAACAAAAGACACTTAATCTCAGTGATATATTAGAATATAAAGAGTATTTTTACTTTAGGCAACACCTAACTCCAATCTTCTTAATCAGATGGCTGTGTTAGGGGTGTACTTTTCCATGAGGAGACAGGATCCTTTCAATGTAGCATTTCTAAGGATTTCTAAGCCATTTCTGAAGTCCTTGATGACATCTTTCTCCTAGACTCCTACTCCCCCCCGCCCCCCTTTTAGGTCATTGTGTTTAAGAGTCTAAATGGCATAAAGACAACTTAGTGAGATGTCTCTGCCACTTATTTGCTGTATGCTTTGAACAAATTTATACATTTCTAAGCTTCGAACCATGTGTACAAGGGTCCTGCTTATATTTACTTCAGATAGTTATTTTGAAAACAATGGTTGGTAATGCAGATAAATTGCTTAACACAGTACTTTGGGGCCTTATTTATTATTTTTATCTGTAAGTTCAATGAAAACCTTATGGATAGCAGCAGAACCTTCTCTGATAAAGTGCTTAAAGGTAAGCTGCGCAAGCTGGAAGGGATTAAAAATATGACTGAGGAAGAGAGATTGTATCAAAGTGGAGCCAATGTTAATGATGAAAAAAACTTTGGTGGGCCATTATTTACTGATGCAATACAACTCCAAGTGAGACAGAAACCATCAGTGCTATAATGCGTGGGATAAGTGAAGAATGAATTGAGGAAAATTGGAAGTTGCCAAAAGTGAAATAGAATATATAAATATATGACTGTCCTTAAAGAGGCTGATAATAGCCATTTTGAATTGGACAGTCAGAGCGCTATGCTGGGATGACAAGTTAAAGAGGAATGCAGTCATATTCATTATCCAAAATAACATTACAAGATCTATCATGAAATGCAATAGGGTTTTTATCAATAGCATCAACTACAGGATAATTTCTTTATATCAAAGAGGAAAACTAGCCAATAAACAAGTATTCAAATTCATGCACAAACCATTGATAATAAATATTAAAAAGAAAATTTCTAAACCAATTTCTGCAATTTGAAATTGATCAAGCATACAATCAAGATATATTGATAATTACTGGTGATTAGAATGGGCTTATTGAAAACAAGATAGAAAAATAAGTATTTGGAAAACGTTCTCAGAGAAGGAAGCAACACTGAAAATTGTATGATAGAATTTGAAAAGACCAAGGGCATCTTAATTGGAAATACCTTTCACAGGTAATATCTGTGGCAACTATATACATGTCTATCATAATATGAAATATACAAGAATCAAACATTACATCTATGGAAGTTCAATATCACCAATCAGGAACCAGGTCAGAATTGTGTACCATTAATTCCTCATAACTGAATTTTAAGAAAATTAAGACTAGTACATTTGAGTCAAAGTATGACCTTGAGCATGTCCCACTTAAATGTTGAGAGTACTTTTTTTAATGTTTAAGAGAGAACTTTATATCAAAGAGTAATTTTTTAATTTTAATAATGCATTTTATTGGGGGAGGCGTTTACAGCACTTATACAATGCATAAATTATTGAGCACATTTATACATATGTTGGCATGATCATTTCCAAAACATTTTCTTTTTACTTGAGCTGGTGGTATCAATTCTGTTTTCCTCTTCTTCCCTCAACCTCCCACCCTCGTGAATTCTTGATAATATAAATTACTTTTATTTTGGTATTTTAAATTATCAGTTGCCTCCCTTCAACCACATTTCTGTTGCTTGAACTCTGGGAGATGCGTATATTTATGTTTGCAATTTGTTACCCCTTTCTCTGCCCCCCAACCCTGCCACACACACTTTCCACCTATCCTCAGGGTTTTGCTACTCTCATTATTATTTCCTGAGGGGGTTATCTGTCTTGGATTTTGTGTGTTGAGAGCTTTTATCTGTACCAGTATACGTCCTCTGGTCTAGCCATATTTGTAAGATAAAACTGGGGTCATGATAGTGTGTGGGGGGTTGGAGGTGTGGTGAGGCATGAGAACAAAGCCTTAAAGAACCAGAGGAATGTTGTGTGTTGTGGGGGTGCTATAATGCACCCTGGTGGGCTTATACCTTCCTTGTGACTCTTCTGTGAGGGATGTCTAATTGTCTACAGATGGGCTTTTCATCTCCATTCTGACACCCCTGATTTACATCAAAATGGTTGTTTATTTTGGGTATTCTGATACCTAATACATAATCCCTTCGATACTTCGTGATTTGACAGGTTGGTGTGCTTCTTCCATGTGGGCTTTCTTGCTTCTCTGATTAATGATCACTTGTTTAACTTCAAGCCTTTAAGATCCCAGATGCTATATCTTTTAATAGCTGGGCACCATCAGCTTTCTTCACCACATTAGCTTATGCACCCATTTTGTCTTCTGCAACTATGTCAGGAAGGTGAGCATTACAGAATGCCAGTTTATTAGAATAAAGTATTCTTTCATTGAGGAAGGACTTCAGAAGAGGCCAATGTCTGTTACCTTAATAAGGAGGGAATTAATGATGGAAGCAATCAACCATCCATTTCCAATCTTTTTCTTATTGCGTACTTGTTGTATTCCTCTCTCACACAAATATTTTTAAGTGTTAGAAAGAGTAATTTTACATTAAGAAAATATCCCAACCCAGTCCAGTTCACGTTCTTAAGTCTGGTACTAGTCTACATGCCAGTACCATAGAGACCATCTTAACACTTTAAGGACCAGATATTTTTTACCAACTTATCCAAGTGTTTCAGTTGTTAGGGTTTTTTTGCATTAAACCATAAACATGAGTAAACTCAGGATCCATCTGCAATGTGTTAAGAATAAACTTGTTGCATTGAAAACTAATAACTGAAGACACTGTGGAGAACCAGCAACATTGAGGGCATAATACATGAAATAAGCAAAAGGACATTAAAAAGAAAGGAACCAGTGCTCGCTTTAGCAGCATATAAACTAAAAGAAGGAAATAAAGCAAAAATAGATTTCAGAATATTCTCTGAACCATGCTCGTGAATGTAGAGCATCTAACAAAACAGAGAGGAATGATGAATTAAAAGAACTGAACAGAAGACTCCAAAATGAGGGCTGAGTCCCGGTGGCATAGTGGTTGTGCGTGGGACTGTGGCCCACTGGGACGGAGGTTCAATTCCAGCACTGGGGCTGGGCCTCCTACTCCCACCATCGGAGAGCAGTGATGCCCCCCCAAAAACAAAACAAAAAAACAAAACAAAACAAAAAAAACAAAAAAAAACTCCAAAATGTAGCTTGAGAAGACTAAATATTATAAGGAAATGTGCAACAAACCAAAGTTAGAAAATCAAAATGGAAGAACACATCCAGCATTTCTCAAGTCATAAGAAAAGAAAAATAGGCTGAGCCCCAGTGGCGTAGTGGTTGTGCGTGGGACTGCGGCCCACTCCAAATTTATTCTGGAGGTTCGATTTCAGCAGCGTCTCCACAGGAGGAAAGCTTGGGCCTCCTACTCCCATCACCAGAGGGCAGTGATGCCCCCAAAAAACAAAAAAAAAAAAAAAAAAAAGGAAAAGAAAAAAAAATATAAGCCTTTGATTTCAATATTGAAGGTGTCTATGAGTAATATACTGAATAGCATAAGAAAGGCTCAACTACACTGTAAAAAATATGGTTGATCATTCACCATTTCAAGAGGTAAAATATAATAAAGAACCGGTGACACTGAAGGAAAAAGTTCAAACTTCCTTAGAGGCAGTGAAAAATACAAGGCTCCAGGCATTGATGGAATATGAATTGAGCTATTTCAATAAAGTTATTCAACCACACAAGCAAGAAATTTGTTGAAGACATCCATATTGGTGCTCATTCCAAAGAATGGTGATTCAATAGAATTGGAAAATTATCAAACACTAACAATGAGAACATAAGCAAGTAATATATTTTTACTGAAAATCATTTTTTAAATACTTACAAAATTATATGGATATGGAATTGCTGGGAAATCCATCTGGAGTCATACAAGAGTATGAAATAAAGGAGATCAATGCTGGTATAATATGAATCTTGGATGAAAAACCAACAATGTTATAAAGATGCTTTCTTGTGTTTTATTGATTACACAAAACCATTCAATGGTGTGGATCAAAACAAACATGGTATAGAATGTGAATTCCAGTACACATAATTGTACTCATGAAAAACCTGTATATAGACCAATTCAACAAAGGGATATTGCGTGGTTAAAAATCAGGAAAAGTGCATGTGAGTTTCACACCCTTTCACCATACATATTCAACCTGCATGCTGAACAAATAGTCCAATAAGTTGAATTTTAAGAAGAAAGTGACATGGAATGGGAAGAAAGCTCACTAGCAATCTATAATATGCAGATGGATAATCTTTACTTCTGTTTTAGATCATTTTATTGGGGGCTCTTACAACTTTTGTTACAGTCCCTACATCAATTGTATGTCACATATTAGTATATATATTTCCATCATTCTGTTCTAGACATTTACTTTCCTTTGAGCTCTTGGGCTCAGCTCCTATTTTTGACAAACCTTGTTTGCTTAAAGCCAGTAAGTAGGACTCAACTCAAAACACTTACTGAAGAAGAACAAATACTATGGAATTCAGTATATATTACCTAGCATAAAGAAACCCAAATCCTCTAGCACTGGACCAGTACACAGTAAATTAGACAAATAATAAATGAAAAAAATGATTGGAGTTGACAAGGGCTTCATTTTACTAGCAATTACAATCAATGTTCATAAAAATAGTAGTTAAGATATTACATGACCTATGACACAGGACTGCAAGCATTCACTGAAATGTTCAAAGGCAAAGATGCCCCTTTGAGGACTAACATATCCCTGATTCAAGCCATGATACTTTTGATTCCCTCACATGTGAAATTTGAACAATTTATAAAGAAGACAAAAAATTGATGCCTTTGAGTGATAGTGTTGATGAGGTCTCCGTATTGCCTGATTCAAGACATATTTAATCAATATTCTTCAGATGTAAGAATAACAACTGCTCTTCCATCATTTTGTAGTTGATATGTTATACATTATTGCATACATAATTGTCTGGTTATAGTGGTTTCATGAAATACCACACTGCTTGAAGATCATTGCTGATGTTTGGATTCTGTATACAATACAACAAGGGGCAGAATACAAATAGGGCAAACCCACTCTTGGTGCCTAGACACCACCATGAAGAAGGCAGCATTCAGGAAGAAAATGTCCAAACCCCAAGATAATTTGGCTTAGAAATTTACCATATGTTTTTGTGTCTCTTAGAAATAATAGAAATGTATTCAGTGTGAGATCTGTTCCTCACTAGTGTTATAAGAAGAGGCTTCAAAAAGTTTGTGGAAAGAGGAATGAAAATATAATGGATTTTTTCCCCATGGACTTTTTAAAGCATTTGAAAGAGTTGGGTAGACTATGGGATTCTTAACAGTGTTCCTCCTTCTAGAATTCTGAAGCAGGTTGGAAATGGAAAGTGTTTCAGAGTGACTAATGCTCTATAATCAGGGGATCCCTGAGAGAGCAGTGGTTAAGAGCTGGGTTGGCATTTTGAACTCACCAGCTTCTCCACAGGAGGAATGTCTCCTTCCATGAAGATGTCTTTCTACCTTGGAAACCTCATGTGACAGTTCTCCTCTCTTCTCTAGAGTAGCTGTGAGTCAAAAGATACTCCATGAAAGTGTGTACGCTACTTTAGCAATGCTTTTTGTGAACAAATTAGATTCTTAAGTTTCCTGTCATGTTGAATTATACCCCCATGTGTGCCAACTTGAGTAGACCATGAGTCCAGATATTGTGTGACTAGTCTAGTCTCCATTTTGTGATGTGGCAAATACCAACATCTATGTGGCAATGAGTGTGTTAGGCAGGGTTGACCAGAGAAACAAATCCAGAGACAGTCCTTTATGTGTAATAAGCATCATTACACATGAACTATATCTGAGTATTGGTATATTTAAGAAAAAAAATCCCAACATGGCCCAGCTCAAGCCCGATATTAGCTCATGTGTTTGATATTGATATGTCCAATACCAGTATATGAATTTCTCTTCAGACTTACGTGGCACATGCAATCATGCTGAATGCAAGAAGACTGCAGGTCAGTGGGTGAAAAGTCTTATGGATCCATTGGTGTTAGAAGCATCTCAGTGCTAGCATGGTCTCCATGTGGCTCCTCCAGGTCCGGGGCCCTGGTTCCCTCACGGTATAGCTCCATGAGGTTTGTTAACAGGAATGTGAAGCAGAGAGAAAATGTGTGTGGCATCTAGTGAGCCATTTATCTCCGTTGCACTTCCAAAAAAGGTCATCAAGCTGCAACCTGATTGACAGGCTATACTCTACTCCTTCACTCTTAAGGGTCTCAATTTGACATCAGATTACATTAAATGCCAAAATGAGGGAGAAGTAAGTTATGTTAATGATGATTAAGTTATGTAGGTTGGTGATCAAGGATTAGAAAGTCACAGTCCTTGAATCAAGGACAGTGTAGCCAAGAGGAATTCCTGAAACCCAAATGAAGGCTGAACATGATAGGGGGACAAGAGGAAAGTAAAAAGAAATAGAGGAAAGAACTAGGAGGCAAAGGGAATTTATAGAAATCTAAACCCAGGCATAAACATATGTAAATATATTTATATAAGACAAAAGCTGTGTGCATATATTTTTAGGTTTAGTATTAAGGAAACACATGAACAATGGACAGCTACTCAAGTACTCCCCCAAGACAAGAACACTTTGTTCTAATAATTCAGCAGTGTAAGATGCTCACTTTTCCAACATGATTGCTGAAGACAAAGTGGGAGTTTAAGCAAATGTGGTGAAGAAAGATGATGGTTTCCAATTATCAAAAGATATAGCATCTGGGTCTTCGAGGTTTGAAGATAAACCAGTGGCCATCTACCTGAGAAACAACAAGGCCCACAAGGATGAAGCACATCAGCCTGTCCTGACATCATTGCTGTAGACAAAGTGGGTGCATAAGCAAACGTGGCAAAGAACTCATATGGTGCTTAACTATCAAAGGATATAGAGTCCACATCCTTAAAGGCTTGAAGGTAAACAAGCAGCCATCTAGCTGAGAAGCAATTAAGACCACATGGAAGAAGCACAGCAGTCTGGGTGATCATGAGGAATTGAGGGGATCAGCTATCAGGTGTTGAAAAAAAAGGTCATACCATTGTGAATGAGGGGAAGTGCAGAATGGGAACCCAAAGCCCATCTGTAGGCAACTGGACATTCCTTCACAGAAGACACCCCGAGAGGGGATGAGCTAGTCAGGGTGCATTGTAGCAACAATGAAACATACAATGTTCCTTGAGTTCTTAAATGCTTCCACCCTACCCCCACCCCTCCATACTATCATGATCCCAATTCCACTTTACAAATCCAGCTGGACCAGAAGATGTCCACTAGTACAAATAGGAACTGGAAACACAGGGGATCCAAGACAGAAGAACCCCTCAGGACCAGTGGTGAGAAGGGCAATAGTGGAAGGGTGGATGGAAGGTGGGGTAGAAAGGGAGAACAGATTGCAAGGATCTACATATAACCTCCTCCCTGGAGGACGGATAGCAAAATGGTGAAGGGAGACAAAAGATTGTGTAAGATATGACAAAATAATAATAATTTATAAATTATAAAGGGTTCATGGGGGAGAGGGGAGTAGGGAAGGAGGGGGAAAATGAGGAGCGGATACCAGGGGATCAAGTAGAAAGCAAGTGTTTCGAGAATGATGAGGGAAACAAATGTAAAAAATGCTTGACACAAATGATGTATGTGTGGATTGTGTTAAGAGTTGTACAAGCACCCAATAAAATGATTGAATTTAAAAAAGCAATACCTTATCATTGATTTTCCTGTTGACCCACTTTAAGTTTGTTTACATTATATGCTTTCTTTTTGAAAGAAGTTTTTCAGTGCTTTTCTTGTCATTGTTGAGTTCTGTTTGTTTGCTTCCTGTTTGTATGTTATATGATTTTCTGTATATGAAGCCCAGGATGGGTGTATATATAAAGAAAATAACTGGATTGATAGTCACCTAGGAGCAAGGCACAGGATGACAAAGGGGGAATGGGGAGCTAACAATGAGGTGGAAAAAATAATATATTCTGAGGTTGATTGTGGTGATGATTGCACAAAACTTATTACTATAATATTATATATTAATGTAATTAAATTGTATGATAGGTGAAGCACCTATATTACATCTCAAAAAAGATGCAATAAAATAAAATATTTAAAAATAAATATAGTACTTCAATGAAAAAAAATGTCACAACCCTCATCCAACATCAGGGGAGTCTCCCTGGGTGTGGTGCCTATCATATTTATCTCATAAGATAAATATTTACCTCTTGTAAATAGAATTATATATGGGAACAGATAAGACTGTCACTTCATTTTTTTATTTTATAGAAATCTATTCTCTGTGTATGATTTTTTTTATCAATGAGCTAAAATTATATTATTATTAATGAGTGAGAGTACAGATTAGGGACCCAAAGCCCATCAATAGGTGAGGTGACATCCTTTTGCAGAGGGGTTACAAGCAGGAGATGAGCCAGTTAAGATACAGGGTAGGAGCTATGAAATATGCAACCTTCCTCTAGTTCCCATGCTGCCTCCCACCCACTATCATGTCCCCAATTCTACCACTTAAATCCAGCTAGACAGTGAAGTTGGAAACAAGGGAAAGTTAGGTTAGATGA
The DNA here is from genome assembly GCA_004026705.1 of Nesogale talazaci. Lineage (NCBI taxonomy): Eukaryota > Metazoa > Chordata > Mammalia > Afrosoricida > Tenrecidae > Nesogale > Nesogale talazaci. Next base: position 167 of record PVJH01001650.1, on the reverse strand, counting down.
TCCATCAAGACTAGTAATAGGAGTGGTAATACCAGGAGGGTGGAGGGATGGAGAAATAGAAAGGGAGAACCAACTTCAGGAATCTACACGTAGCCTCCTCTCTGGGGCACAGGCAACAGGGAAGTGAGTGTTGGGACACATTGTACAGTGTACAGGATGAAAAAAAA
>PVJH01001649.1:93236-198949 GCA_004026705.1 Nesogale talazaci | reverse complement strand
GCCTCTTGCCTCGGGCAGAGCTGGCTTCTTTGCCCAAGGAGCCCGGGAGAGAATGCCTTGCTCTAAAAATAGGGCAGCTGGAGGGGCAGCTATGCGGGCAGGCTGACAGCACGCGCCCCCCCCCCCCTCCCCGTGGCGCGGGACAGGCCAGCTGATAAAGCTTTCTGCTCTGGGTGCCCGAGATTGCCTGCAGCTGTTTGCAGACCAAAGGCCCTGGCGATGCTGGCGCTGCTCCACAGATCAGGTGCTTTTCACCCAACGCTGCGCGTGAAGCTGGCGTCAGCTTCAAAGCCTGGCTTGACCTCCAGCAAGCATTAGAAAGGCTTGGCACCCTGAATTGTAACCACATTCTCCAAACCCAACGATCTCCTTGACTGGGTGGTAATTTTTTTCTTTTTTCCATCTATTAAAAATCGAATCCCTCTTTCCATTAGACATTTGGGTGGTGTGTGGTATAGGATTAGTTGCTGAGAGGTATATGCGGACGCCAATTCCGTGTGTTTGAAGGCTATTTTTGTTGTTAGACTTTTACCGCCCTGGGGCAAGTCACTAGACCCGCTGCCTTGGCTTTGTGGTGTGTGACTCCAGGCTGTAAGTGCAGTTTGCCCACCACTGGATTGTTTGAAGGCACCTAAGAAACGCGTACCAGGCGTGCAGAACGGGGGCTGGCAGGGGGTAAACACCCGAGGGAGTGGAGGCTTGGGACTCAATTGGATCTCTGTTTTGAAAAACATCTGCGATTTTGGAGCACAGGACGACCTTTAGGTTGGGGGATGGGTTCCATGCAGTTCTTTTGTAATAATGCGCACCGAGCCTAAGTCACAGCGTTCACTTACCATCCTCCATTCCGCCTCGCCCTTCAGAGTCTTCCTGGGGCTGCAGATGGTGGCCAAATGCTCTCTCCCTGGGTCTGTGCAGGGTTCCCTTCGGTGTGTGGAGTGAGATCACTATGGTTGTTAAAGCACTGTGCAGAAGGGCTCTTCTCTTATAAACCCAGCAGCTGATCCCCTGTATGGGTGCCATTTTAATTGTCACTGCAGATTGAGGTCAGAACCTAGGCGAGAGGAGAAAACAGGATCGAGTTATCATCTAGTTGACTCCGGTTCATAGTCGTCCTGCATGCTTCTGAGTAGAACTGTTCTAAGGTTTTCCAATGAATGTCATCTTTGGGGTGAAATCAGAACTTTCTTCCAAACTAGGTGAGGCCCAAAAGGTGAAAATTGAGTTTCTTTCTTTTTCCTCCTTGTCTCTGTCTGAGTTGTTACGGGTTAAGTCTCTGAGTATTAGTGGGGTCCTTGTTCAGGGTGTGGTGGTCTAAACTTGCCGTCTGGGCCTGGAAGACTTCTGTCTGGTTCTGCTGCCAGAGCTGTGCTGAGCGAAGCTTCCTGAACCTCAAGTTCTTCATCTGTAAAATGGAAATGATAATGACTCACGCTGCATGGCTGCCAGGAGATTGGCAGGGGCGCCATCCACAGTTTTAAAGTAACCAAATCGGAGCAACGGCGTGCAGAGCTGTCTCCTGGTGGGGTAGGGGTCCCTTTTCCTGCAAACTGGAGATGGGGGGAGACTGGATGCCCACATGCTGATGAAGCAGTGGTTGAGTTGTGGCCTGCTTAGCAAGGAAATCGCTCTTCGTGACATGCGGCACTTTGTACTGGACTCTTGGTGTTCATTATTAATAGAAAATATTTTAAAAATTATTGTGGTAATAACTGAACCACTGAATTGGTTCTATTTCTAATAGAACCATACGCAGTGAGTTTGCGTGTGCATAGAAATATGCAAAAAGGTGCGCAAATCCAATCCTCTTCAGATCGGACTGACCCAGTGGTGGGTCACACGCAAGCTGCAGCTGCCGGGGCTGACGCACAGGAAGCAGGACGTCGGTAGGCTGGCGGAGGCTGGGCGGCAAGAAGCCGAGGTTGGCAGTCTGTCCGGCCGCACCCCGAATGGACCTAAGCCGAAGGAGGTTTATTCTCCCCTCAGCTGCTTCAGAGCAAGAGCCCAGCACGGGGTCGACCACACCACGAGGAGCATTTCATGGGAGAATACCGACCGACCCATCTTGACATGAAGCCTATCGTGTGTGTGAGTGTGTGTGTGTGTGTGTGACTGGGTTGCCAGAAATGTGCCGACTGGCTGATTTGGTGCGACGCGCTTTCTTCATGGAATCTGGGACCTGGACATCCCAGAACCCTGGGAAGTAGCCCTTTGCCTCTATCCCGACCCTCCTCCTCCAGCGGGACTTAGGGGGAAATCTGACCCCCGACATCGGATGAATCTAGCTGGTCCGTCTGATTGGAGCCTTCTTGAAGCCTGACAAGCTAAAATGCTCCCACCTTGTGGCGAGACAGGGTAGCACCTCTTGGAAAACTCCCTGCTCGCGCGCCCTTGGGCGTTTTTTGGCTTCTGCCAAGTGGAGTTTGTGAAATACTATTTTCACAAATCTTTGCAAGGTAAGACATTTAAGAATTGCATGCCTAGATGTTAGACTCAGCAAAAACAGTTATTTTTACACCTTCTGGAAAACCTCAGTCCTTAAATCATTCATTTGACCCTAAAATCAGCCCATTTCCCTTGAAAAAGTCAAGCTCCCTGCCATCCGGTCAGTCCTGATTCGTAGCAGACCCCACCCCCACCCCACCCATCTTCTTCTTCTTCTTTTTATTTTTACATTTTTATTGACACGTAATCCACATACCCTGCAATGCAGTGGTTCAGTCATTACCACAAGCAATTGTAGAATGTTTTCTTTCTTTTTCACTCCACCATGATTACCTTGCCTTCAAAATGAGCTGTGTAATCAATCACATTCAGTTCTAGTGCTTCACCCCCTCCCGCCTTCACTGTTTACTCTCCAAATCCCCTCACCCGCCTCATCTCAGATCCCGCCACCAGATCCCCTAGAAGCTCTTAACCCGTCATTTTCTCCATGCATCCCCTCTTTCTGTGCTTCACAAACTGGCAAACCCAATAGAAACAGTCAAGGTCAAGGACGAAATAACACAGTAAGGATAGAGCAATATTAATATAAAGATAAAAATACAAAAATGAGTAAGAAAGGAAGATCGCCACTCATATTTAAAAAAGCCAAGGAAGACATTTTAAAAATTATTTTATCGGGGGCTCTGATAAGTCTTATTACAATCCATACATCAATTGCATCAGGCATACTTGTACATATGTTGCCATCATTCTTTTCTAGACAATTACTTTATATTCAGCCCTTGGTTTCAGCTCCTTTTTTTTTTTTAGGCATCACTGCCCTCAGGTGGTGGGAGTAGGAAGCCCAGCCTTTGCTCCTGGGAGCCGGAATTGAACCTCCATCCCAGTGGGCCGCAGTCCCACACACAACCACTATGACACCGGGGCTCAGCCATCAGCTCCTCTTTTTAACCCCTTCCATTTCCCCACCCTAGTGACCCCTTGATAGATTATAAATTATTATTATTTTCTTATCTCATATTGACAGCTGTCTCCCTTCCCTCATGGTTTCCGCTGTTCTTCCCCCTGGAGGGGTGTGTGTGGCTGTGTGTGTCGATCATTACGATCAGTTCCCACTGCCACTCCCTTGTTCCTGCCTTTCAGGTTTCGCCATTCCCATTCCTGCTCCTGGGTTGCGTATGTCATGAGCTCTTATGTCTTATCTGTCTGTACCTGTGTACATGCTTTGGTCTAACCCAAAGTGGAAGGCCAGACTGGGGTCATGATAGTGGGGGGTGAGGAGCCTCAAAAAACCCGAGGAATATTGTGTTTCTTTGGTGTTAACCTGTGTCCTGGTTGACTTATCCCTTCCCTATGACCCGTCTCTGGGGCCTGTCCCATGGTCTATAGATGGACTTTGTGTCTCTGCTCCATCCCCCCTTGTTCTCAATCATGTTTGGTTTGTCATTTGTAAAGGGTCTTCTCATGCCTTTTACCAGGTCCTGATGTGCCTCCTCCAACAGACTGGTGTGCTTCTTCCATGTGGGGGTCTGTTGTTTCTCTGCTAGATGGCCGCTTGTTTCACTTAAGCCTTTAAGACCCCAGATTCAATATCTTTTAATTGTCAGGCAGTATCACCTTCTTCACCACATTTGCGTCTGCTCCCGTTTTGTCTTCAGTGATTGTGTTGTGAGGGTGAGCATCTCAGAGTGCCCCTTGGTTAGAACCCAGTGCTCTTGGATTGAGGGAGCTTATGAGCAGAGGCCCAAAGTCTATCTCCTACCTCATTGTATTGCCATATAAGCCAATACCTCTATTTTGATAGATGAATGTATTTATAAACGGACACGCCTATGCTTATACTTCTATCCATAGCTTTGCTTCCGAGGTCATTCCTCTGTTGCCTTTGATCTAAGGAAGACATTTTTGTCATGGAACAAGCAAGCGGTCCTTGCTCCTAGAACAAAATCAGGTGGACCTAGAGGGAGGCCAACTGACCCAGTATCCAGTGTGACCCTAATCAGGATTGCAAAGATCTGGGTTTGATAGTCAGCCTCATAGCAACCCTTTAGGGTTTCCAAGCCTATCAGTCTTTCCGAGAAGAGAAAGCCACATCCTTTTCCTGTGGAGGAGCTGGTGATTTCAAACTGGTCAACTTGCAGTTCGCAGCTCCATGCTACACAACCCATTATCCCAGCAGGGCTCCCAATGAGTATAAAAATAGCTACACTGATTAGTCACAGCTTGCGCCAGACCCTGTGCTAACTGTGCTCCATCCAAGATTCCAGGCGCTCACTCAGTTCGTAATCGGATGAGGAAAGTACTGGCCTTACTTCCCTATTATGCGTCGATGCCATTGAGGCTGAGGAATGTTCAGTAACTTGTCCTCTGCCACACAACTGGTCTCTGAGCTCATGATGTGCCATCATAAAATAGGCACATATAATGCTATAATAATGTTGGCAAACATTTATTAGGTGCTTACCATATGGCAGGCAGGTTATACTTTTTTTTAATGCTATGTGTTTTGCATGTAGTAGCTCATTTCGTCCTTGTAATACCAGATATTATTATTGTGCTCATTTTTTTTTCCTGTTTTTTTTGGCATCACTGCCCTCAGGTGGTGGGAGTAGGAGGCCCAGCCCCGCTGCTGGAATTGAACCTCCGTCCCAGTGGGCCACAGTCCCGCGCACAACCACTGTGCCACTGGGGCTCAGCCCTGTTGTGCTCATTTAAAAAAATACTTTTATTGGAGACCCTTTCATCTCTTATCACATTGTGTCAAGCACATTTGCACACATGCTGCCATCACCATTTTCAAAGCATTCTCTTGCCACTTGAGGCCCTGATATCAGCTCCCTGTTTCTTCCCCATTCCTCCCCCCACCTCACGAATCTCTGATAAGTTATAGATTATTATTTGCATATCTTACATTGTCCTCCATAGCCCCTCACCCACTTTTCGATTGTTCGTCCCCCTTGATCCTTGTGATTGATTCCCCCTTTCTCCCTCTTCCCTAATCCTCCTGTTTTCTTTACTTTCATTGTTGGCCCTGAGGTGTTTATCCATCCTGAGCTCATTTTTATCTCGGAGGAAACCTAGTTATACAAGGGATAGGCCACGTCCCAAGAAGCGACAGACTCAGGACTTGAACCAGCCTGAGTCCAGAGCTCACATTCTCGCTAGACTGCAAGATCCCTTTTCTTGACCTGGTCAATTAGGCCATCTTGCCATTATGGTTTTATGGATAGGATTTAAACTTTGGTTAATTAGGTCATCTTTGTTTTATGGATAAAATTTAACACTCACCACCATCGTGCCAGTTCTGACTCCACAGGACACAGTGGCACCACCCCTTCTGGGTTCCACGACTTTAAATCTCTACAGGAGTAGACAGCCTCACTGGTCTCCCACCCTCGGAGCGTGTTGGGGTCAAACAGCTGACTTTGTGGCTCGCAGCTCTGTGCCTAATCCACTGTGCCACAAGAGTTGGATAGTAGAAAACTCAGGGTCATGACTGCCTTGTTGTCTCAGTCTGACCTGGGCTACTTGAGAAGGCTGATTTTGCCCTGCCCCCACCCCTCTTTTGAAATTCAGAGTCCAGGAGGGGTGGGATTATGGTGGGTATCGATGGTTGTCAAGCACCTGATATCATCACTAGCCCAGAACTACTCTGAAACCCTTTTGCTGCAGATATAATTAGATGACAACAGAGTGGGATCTGCATGGGGGGGGGGGGGCATTGACCTCTTAGCCTTTCAGTAATGGAGGGCAGTCAGCTGCAGAGACACTGCCTGTTGGCCAGGCGGTGGGATAGGTAGAACCCATTGGTGCTGAGGGGTGACTAATCTTTCTCTTCCTCACCCTGAGACTCACAAGGGCTTCTCCCCCAAAGCTCTCTGAGTATCCCTTGAAGCCCATTCTGAGGAGAAAGATTGGGAACTTTGGGCTAGTGCCCAGCCGGAGAAGAAATCCAGAAGGAGTTGTTTCTGGCCCCTTCTATCTGGGGTTTCTCCTGACCTTCAGTACTTTATTAAATTCAGGTTCCTTTTGGCTGCAGCCATTTCCTTAACCAAACCATCAGTGGCTTTTATCTCCCAGCAATTTCCTCGTCACTCCAATAAAGTCTATACCCTCCCTAGGCTTGGTGCGTGCACTCTTCTTCCTCCATGGAGAATCTGTTCTGTGCTTCTCTGCCAAGACCACAGGGGAAGGGCCTCCTTTCTCAGTCTCTGCTAGCCTGAGATGTTCCTGGACTTGCCATGGCAGTAGGCATCACTTGGAGTCTGCCCTCTGTATATCTTTTCTTCAATATCAGTCATGCTGGTTGGATTTTGACCCACCCTACTCTAGTATGACCTCAGATAATTGAACTGTGAGCCTCTTTGGAGAAGCTGTAGCCAAACATTGTCACGTTCATCATACAGGGGTTAGGATCTCAGCATCTCTTCTTGTGATATGCAATTGAATCTGTAACACTGCACTTACTGCCATGTCCTTTACCTTAAGAGCACGGAGCCGGCTTGGAAAACATTCCATATCCTTCCATCTCTTCTCTCTGAGAGTCCCCATGCCAGAGGCTCTGGAGGTGACTTCACAGTGACTGCTGGGTCTGGAGGTTGGCAGGTGGGTCTAGCGGGAGAGTTGCTCAGAGCAAGAACCAGTCAGCCTGCAGGTCCTGCACACAGCTGCTGCAGCTATGTAAAGGTCCAGGGTTTCTCCGGCAAGGACATGCTAGTCCGGAGTTGTCTGGAATCTGACATCTCTGCGAGGTCTGTTGCCCGTGGCAGTGAAGCAGGGGAGCTGAGCACCGTGAGCCCTGTGTGTTGTCATCAAGCCAGGGAAAAGCGAAACGTGTAGCATTCCCCCGCCAAGGTGAGTCAGAGAAAACAGAGAGCTTTGACATGTGTGCGGGAGAGTGGGCTGCTTGCTGGGAGGTCACAGAAAGAAGTGGAAAGATGATCTGTGACCTTTTAGTGTCTGAATCAGGGGCTGTCACCTCTGTGAAGCTGGTGATGCTTTAGTAAGAGGTCACCACACCCTCAAGATCCCCACAGGGCAAGGCAGGTAACAATGGAGTGAAGCAGGCCCAGTGCAGGATGATAGGGAAAGGTGGAGACTGTGGCTAACCAGAGTTTTGGGCAGACAAGAGCCAGCTGGAGAAAACTCTCACCTACCGGCTCCTGATTAGCCCACCTTGGTTTGGACTTGGTCAAATATTACTTGCTGCCCTTTTCCTCTTGGGCCAAAGTTGTCCATTGAAGAACTCCTTAGTGAATGCGATTGATTCTGCCTTATGTAAAGTAAGACCCCTCAAACCTGATTTAGCAAAATACCTTTAAATTTCTACTGTACTTCTTTTCATGGGAACTGGTACTTTCTGGATGCAGGGGTTAGTCTCTAATGTCAGCACACAGTGAGACAGTGGTTAAGGAAAAGTGACCATGGGAAATCTCTTTGGAAGGTACCTCAGGAAGCCCTCATGTTGAGAGGCTACTAAGAAGTGGATGCCTCTTTAAGCAGCAGAGAGCAGTTGGCTTATGTTTAGGGGCCATGTTGTTTGGGACATTTTGGTGCTGTCCATTTACCTACCTACCTAGTGTGTACGCTCCCTGGAGAGCAGGGTAGACGTGACAGGATCTCCTTTTTACCCACGAACATAAGTACTTCTCTTCCCTTTGCCAAACTCTTAAGAGTTGAATTGAAGTAAGGCAAACATAGTTAATGTGATCCCCATGGTTGGGAGGCTGGTCCCCCAATCTCTAAACCTCACGAGTGTACCCAGAAGAAGGAACGAGTGATCTGGCAGTGGCTCCACACACTTTTTTGGGGCACCAATGTCAGCTCTCACTGAGGGTAAAGTACAGTCTTACATTCAAGAGTTTCAACTGTTCCCAGGGACCATGAGGACTGGTGTACCTCTGGGGATGTGCTACTAGAGAAACAGCTCTAGGGTTGGGCTAGTCTTCCCTCAGGTAGGTGATGCGTGCTGTCAGGATCTATGCACAAGCTGGATTTTGATTCCTAGCTCTACCAAGCCAACTGTCAACTCTGTCTCATCTTCTTGAGCCTCCGTGCCTTATCTGTCTGTAGGTATAGTGAAGTGACCAGATTTTAACATCGGTAAAGCTTAAAGCAGGACACCATTGACTGGGGTGGAAGGAAGAGGGGTATAGAGGTAGAGAGGGGTATATTCCCTTCCTTTCTCCCACCATTCCCTAGCGTGTCATGCATTCTTTCCAAAAATTGGGACTTTTTAAAAACTCTGTGGGACTTGGGGAAAATTGTTTAAAATAGAGACTGTCCCACCAAAAGTGGGATGTCTGGTCACTTTAGTGTAGGGACAACCTCATGCTTTGTTGTGAGAGTTCAGTGTGATAATGTATGGACAGCGCTGCCTATAGCACTTGTTACTAATGGGGATTCAGTCAATCAGAGGTCAATGAAGGTTGGATTCCCAAGGTTCCTTGTCAGACCAGGAAGTCTAGGTCAGCTTTTTGAATGGTTTCACTGGTTACTCCTCGGCTATGTCTTGAACACAGAAATATCACCCTACCCTGGTTAACTGCCTTTTGGTTTTGCATACAGCGTGAAATGATAGTGCCAGCAATGAGCCTAACAGACGTACTCTCCAGTCCTGGCTTAAAAATGTAACTGCTGGGTAACCTTCAACACGTCATTTGACGTCTCTGTTGCCTACTATGAAACAGGTACTAGCACTTTTCTCTCAGAAGAGTTTGGGCATCGATTGAAATCATCTCTGTAGAACACCCCCTTGCCATGTGGTCAATTCTGATTCAAGGCAGCCCATGTGTTTCTGGACTGCACTGTGCCCTGTAGGGTCTGCAGCGATTGTGAGGTTAGGTCAGGAACACATGAGGTCATCTTTTGGACGGCAGCAGATGTGAAGCACGTGTCCCACCCAGAGACCTCCTAACCACCCCAGCCTCGTGGCTGTCAAATCCTGTTGGGTTTCTGGCAGCCCCAGATGATGGAGTAGGACGCTCCATGGGGTCTCCGAGGCTGTCATTCTCAATGGAAGTAATTGTCCTCTTTTTTCTCCTGGGAACGGCTTGGGGGGGGGGGGGTGCTGATCCATCCACCTTTCAGTTAGCAACCAGGCATTTGCACTCAGTATCTCCAGGACTCCTTCCTAAGTATACAGTGGGGACTCATTCTCCCTTTCCTTCCCTTTCTCCCCGTTTTGTTATTTGCCTTCTTGGTCTGCTTTTCCTCAAGATTCATTTAACTACCTCTTTTTTTTTTTTTTGTGGGCATCACTGCCTCTGGTGGTCGTGGGCGCTACCCAGCCGTCGCTGGATTTGAACCGCCAAGCCCGCAGGCTGCAGTCCTGCACTCAACCACTTACGCCACCGGGGCTCAGCCCACTACTTCTTTCTTTATCATGGATAGAATCCCCAGTCTTATCTCTGAAGCCAGCATTTGAGTGGAAGCTTCACAACCACGTCATCTAGCATGCCTTTTAGAGACAACAGAAGGAAGTCCAGAGTGTTCAAGTAACTTGTGTGAGGAAAATTTTGCAGTCACATTTGCCTGTGATTTCCAGGTCTCTTAACTTTGACTTTGGCTATTATTAGTGTCATACATTCGTTCTTTTTTTTCTTTCATCCCTTCATTCATCTACTTTCCCCGCCCTGCCACCCCTCTTCCCCCCCCCCCCCCCCCCCCCCCCCCCCCCCCCCCCCCCCCCCCCCTCCCCTGGAGGCCTATCAGGCACTGTTCTAAGTTTCAGGGAAACACTGGTTGAGCAAGATCCCATGACACTAATGTCCTACTGGAAAGTATCATTGGTGATATAAAAGGCTATATAACCATGGGGGTGTATGTGTCTAATTGACTGCTGAGATGCCAAGAAGTATGCTCCGAGTGCAGAAAGAGCCTCATCACAGCCGCCCTCGCACTAAGTACACCTGGGTCTTCTTTGCCAGAACAACAGGGTGCCATGGCCTCTGGAGGCAGGAGAAGTCAACTGCTGCAAGGAGGGGGTGGGGCCATTCAGGAACTTGCCTGTCAGGAACCAGCTTTGGTAATGAACCCCTTTTTATTGGGTGAAAAATGACAGATCTTGGTTTGAAACTGCTTTCTGTTTGTTTTGTCTTTTTTTTGTGTGTGTGGGGGGCATCACTGCCCTCTGGTGGGAGTAGGAGGCCCAGCCTTGCTCTTGGAGAGCTCCTGCTGGATTTGAACCGCCAACCCAGTGGGCCGCAGTCCTGCACACAATCACTACGCCACCGGGGCTCAGCTCTGAAACTGCTTTCTAATCTTGAAAAGTGCTTTCTGCTTTGGAGTTTGTAGGGTCCAGTGACCATGGAGATGAATGCTGAGGTGCTACCCACTTTAACAGGGAGCTCTGGTGGTGCTGCTGGGCGAGAGGTGGACCGCTAACTGCACGTTCAAACCCAGCATTCACTCTGAGGGACAACGCTGAGACTGCCTGTGCTTGTAAAGGTTGACCATCTCGGAAAGGCGCTACAGGCTCACCGTGAGTCAGAACGGATGACACAGCAGTGGGCTTTTGGTTTGTCACACTTTCACCAGCTGCTTTCATTGAAGGATGAAGAGGAAGAGCATGACAAGAGTTTGCTTCTAGAACCATCTCTGCCTTTCCCACGGCTGACAGCTGGCCTCTGTATTGGTACACGTTCTTAAATGATACTGAGTTAGAACATTTTATTGTCACTCCTTACATACACTCTGGGTGAGGGGCTTGGTCATCTCTTCCATAAAGACTGCAGGGGGGTGGCTGAGCCCCGGTGGCGTAGTGGTTGTGCGCGGGACTGCGGCCCACTGGGGTGGAGGTTCAATTCCGGCTCCCAGGAGCAAAGGCTGGGCTCCTACTCCCACCAGAGGGCAGTGATGCCTAAGAAAATAAAAGACTGCAGGGAAGGAGGCCTGACAGGCAGATCTCTCCTGTAATGTGTGGTCATGATGAGTCAGAACTAACCCGATGGCAAGAGGTTTATATTTTTTAATTATTTTATGGTAATTGAGGTATTGTCCTTAATTCATTCCCTCCAACAGTTTTATTTTATGTAGTTTACATTTCATACAATTCAATAGCTTAACCATTCATCCATATCAAGGATAATTGTACAATCATTACCACATCAGTTTTAGAACATTTTCCCACCCCACCCCACTCCCTCTCCATAGTTCTATTGCCTTTGAGATGAGTTTTGCAATCATAATCCATTCTGATGCTCCCTCCCTTACTTTTTTTTTTTTTGAGGGGGGGCCATCACTGCTCTCCGGTGGTGGGAGTAGGAGGCCCAGCCCCACTGCTGGAATTGAACCTCCGTCCCAGTGGACCGCAGTCCTGCGCACAACCACTACGCCACCGGGGCTCAGCCCACCTCCCTTACTTTTTGCCTTAAAAAATACATGCTATAGTTTTGGAAAATTATAGTCATCCCAGTAATGGCATGGAGATGTTATTGGCAAGGATCATCCAAGGACTTCTTTAAGGATCCAGCTCAAGTTTAAATCCATTTTTCTTGGATCCGAGATACCAGTTTCTCCAGCATCAGGATATGGTTCTTTTACAGCCTTAAATGGATCCAGCTGCCCTTCTTCTTGCCTCGTTCTTTCTCTATGTCCTGTCTCTTCGTTAACCTCCTCGATGGTTCTTTCATTGAGCTACCAGCTGCGAGGTCAGTGCTCCAAACCCACCAGCTGCTCGGCCGGAGAAAGAAGAGGCGGTGAGCGTCTCAGGAATCCCAACGGGCAGTTCTGCTGTGTCCTCCAGGGCCGCTCAGAGTTGGAATTGACTTCACGGCACTGGGTTTTACAAACTAGGGTGTTTAGTTGAGCCCCGGTGGCGAAAGTGGTTGAGTGCAGGACTGCAGCCCGCCTGCTCGGCGGTTCAAATCCAGCTGCTCTCAGGAGCAGCGCTGGGTAGCTCCCACCACCACCAAAGGGCAGTAATGTGCCGGTGTTTAGCAATGTTTCTATCCTCTACCCACTAGAAAGCACAGCACCGCCTGCATGACAGTCACAAACATCCCCTGGGGGAAATGCCAACTGCCTTTGGCTGTGCTCTCTGTCCTTGAAAAGGAACCCGGGATCCATCAGCTTTTATTTTCTTTTCTTAAAAACTTTAATCTTTTGTTGGGGGCTCATACAACCCATCAAAATCCATACATTCATCCATTGCATGCCAAGCACATTTGTGCATTTGCTGCCATCATCATTCTCAAAACATTTGCTTTCTACTTAAGCCTTTGGTATTAGCTCCTCATTTCCCCCCCTCCCTCCCTGCACCCCCTCCACCAGCTTTTCTTTTTTGGGGGGGGCATCACTGCCCTCTGGTGGTGGGAGTAGGAGGCCCAGTCTTGCTGCTGGATTTGAACCTCCAACCCAGTGGACCGCAGTCCTGCACACAACCACTATGCCACCGGGCCTCAGCCCCTCCACCAGCTTTTCTATGCAAAACCTTTGAGATGCTCTTATTTGGTTAAGATACAAGCCACAACATCCCATTAAATGCCTCTGCTAAGCAAGCTTCTGAAACTAGAAGAAGATGGTTCCCGATAGCCCAAAATAGTCAAATCTTCCTGTTGCAAAATCAAGACTTGGACTCCAATTTGAGTAACTGCAAAACATGTGGGTTTCTTGCCTCTGATTTCAGGGGAACTGTTTATGCCTGAGGTTAGCTGGCCAAACACACAGAGTTTGTTGGTCAGTAGAACGTTTGTTGGGATCACGTCTCTGAGTTTTTGCTAGTGGGTTTGCATCCTTCTTCTAGGTTTTATGCATCTCACTGAGGGATTCCCATTTATTTATTTGTTTGGTTGTCTATTTATTAATTTATCATTGCTAATTTTAGCAAGCATGACATCCTTTTTCAGACACTGAAGTCTTGCCACCTTCCCTTATGAGGAGCATTCTGACTGTACTTCTCCTAAGACAGATTTGCTGATTCTTCTGGCAATTGCTGATATATTCAATGCTCTTTGGCAGCATCATAATGAACTCTTCTTTATTGTTCAACTTTCAGAAGTGATTGAAAATACCAAGGTTAGGCACACCTTAGCTCTCAAAGTGAAGTTTTTTTTTGGGTATCACTGCCCTCTGGTCGTGGGAGGAGGAGGCCCAGCCTTTGCTCCATGGAGCTGGAATTGAACCTCCATCCCAGTGGGCCGCAGTCCCGTGCACAACCACTATGCCACCAGGGCTCAGCCCCGTGAATTTTTTTTTAACACTTTATAGAGATCTTTTAAGTACTCCCTATGATAGGTAAGCTTGCTGTGCTAACATGGCCAAAGAAGATAGGTAGGTCTGTTGTGACAACATGGCCAATGAGCACACGTAATTTCAATTGAAGTTCAGAGATAGAAATGGCTCTTGCCCTCTTGCTCTTGGATCTTCAGACCAGCCGGCTGCCTTGTTTGTCCTGTGCCTCGATCTCTAAGACACTACCCGTGGAACACCTAATGGTGGACTGTGTGTTGAGTCCACCACATGCTTGCTATGAGTTGAGGTTCCTTCAAGCCCTGCTTCACCACATTCCTGGAATATACATCTCTTGAGCTAGGGACTGTTGGATTCTGTTGTCCGGCTGACTGTTGGTGACCTGCTTTGCTGTTTGCTGCTTGTGGCCGGATAGCCTGAATTGCTCTACAGAGGACTACTTGGCTCTCAAGACTCCAAGGACTGCCAGTCTACTAGCTGTCTCACGCAAGTGAGTTGCACCGAGCCATTTGTACTGCTTTATAGATTAGTTAACTGTTTATTTCTTGTCTTATATATCCTTCTAATCTATATAAATATATAAAGAGAATCACTAGTGTCCTGGTTTTGTTTCTCTAGAGAACCCTGTCTAACACACTCCCTCAATGCAAGAACACTTTATTCTAGCAACCTGGCATACTGTGATGCTTACCTAGCCAACAGGATTGCTGAAGATAAAATGGATGCATAAGCAAATGTGGTGAAGAAAGCTGACGTGCCTGGCTATTAAAAGATAATCATCTGGGGTCCTAACGGCTTGAAGATAAACAAGTGGCCATCTAGCTGGGAAGCAACAAAGCCCACATGGAAGAAGCCTCTGGGAACATAAGGTGCTGACAGTATCAGATATCAGGTATCAGAAGGCAAAACAATCCTATCGGTGTGAATGAGTGGGGCCAGAATGGAAACTCAAAGCCCATCTGTAGACAATTGGATATCCCCTCAGAAAGAGTCACAAAGAAACAGTCTAGCACTGATGAAACATGCAACATTCCTCTAGTTCAGGAGTGTCAAACTGGCGGCCCGGGGACTACATGCGGCCCCCAACGTAATTTTTTGTGAACCACGATGCTCTGAAATAAAATGTAATGAGGGAATCATGTGTATGGCATTGCCTCGATCTCCCCTAGAGCTATTTTCTTCATAACAACATTTTTCTATTTTCTTTTTATTTCAGAGCATCATGGACCACAAAAAATTACCTTGGGGATGGCATGTAGCCCATGGGCCACCAGTTTGATACTCCTGCTCTCATTCTTTGTTTTGTTTTTGTTTTTTTGGGGGGGACCATCACTGCCCTGTAGTGGGAGCGGGAGGCCCAGCCTTGATCCGGAGAGCTGCTGCTGGATTTGAACCGCCAACCCAGTGGGCCACAGTCCCACACTCAACCACTACGCCACTGGGGCTCAGCTCCCATGCTCTCATTCTTTGATTTTTTTCTCCCCTCCACTATCATGACCCCACTTCCATCTTACAAATTTGGCTAGACTAGTGCATGTAACTGACACAGATAAAAGTTTTCAATACACAGGATTGAGGGCAGAAAACAATAATTTATCAAGGGTTCATGAGGGTGGAGGGGGAAGGAGGGAAAAAGGAGGAACCAAGGGCTCAAAAACAAAGTAAGTGTTTAGAAAATGATGATGGCAACATCTGTCCCCAAATGCTTCATACAATTGATGTGTGGATTGCTGTAAGCGCCCCCAATAAAATGATCTTAAAAATAAATCAATAGGACTGTGCCCTGGTGGCTTAGTGGTTGTGTGCAAGACTGCGGCCCACTGGGTTGGAGGTTCAAATCCAGCAGCAAGACTGGGCCTCCTACTCCTACCACCAGAGGGCAGTGATGTCCCCTCAATAAATAAATCAATGAAGAGGTTTTTTACAGCAGCTTTTCCACATGCAACACATTGCTTAAATTAAACTGCTGTTTCTATGGACATTGCTTAAGAAAGACAGGGTGTGTACAGAATTTAGGATCTTCTCCTGAAAGTTTATTTATTTATTTATTTATTTATTTTCTTTCACATCACTGCCCTGGTGGGAGTAGGAAGCCCAGCCTTGCTCCTGGAGAGCTGCTGCTGGATTTGAACTGTCAACCCTGTGGGCCGCAGTCCCGCACACAACCACTGTACCACCAGCGGTCAGCTCCAGAAAGCTTAATAAGGTGAAATATGAACAGTTCTTGGTTGTTCTTATTAATAGCTACACATCAGAAATGTGTGTTGTGGCTCAGGTGATGTGGTGGGAGGAGCAGGTGAAAATAATTTGGGAAGAGAATTTTTGGTTGTCAGAATGCTTTTTCATTATTTGGCAGAGAAGCCGGTGTAGACAGAGTCGTGCTTCCAGGGGAAAGCAGCAACGTTTTCTTCAATTCCACCCTTTGCTGGATACGACTGATGCACATGGTGTGTTAAGAGAGGAAGTCATCACGACTGGTGATGAAGCCGGGGATATTGTGGGAAGTAAAAAAAGAAAGGAAGATGAGGGAGAAATCAGGAAGCTGGTGGTAGGCAAAAAAAAAAAAAAAAAAGAAACAACATGAGTTAGCTGGGAGTTGAATGTCGTTAGAATACAAGCTTTCTGAATGAGGGCTAGGATCCTGAAGAATAAAAGGATTCTGGAGCGCAGATGTCTAACGGGGGAAAGGGACTGTCTTAAATGTGCCGCATCTGATGGCACGGCAGGTGATGAATGAGGGCTAGGCCTTGCTCATCATCTCCTGAACACAGGGAGCAGCAGGCCCCAGTCATTATGACTGGCATGTTGCCGAGGGGAAGGCGCTCCCAGCTTTTTCACACAAGCAATCTCACGAATTCTCACAACACATGCGTGCCGTGAGCTAAGTGGTAGCTCACCTCACAGGTGTGACTATGAGACTCAGGGGCTGGATGGGGACTGGTTTTGATTTAAAAAGCTGCTAAGAGGGGATTCAATTACCCATTTGGTAGTGTGGACTCCACTCCCCCCACGTGGCCTTCCTGGCTCAGCAGACTTCCAGAGAGTAGATTTTATGATAAAGAACCTCAGAAACATGATGGAGGATGTGACCCCATGCTCTAGAGACGGAGAAAATGCCAGGTAACAGGAGCAAAGTGATACAAGTGAAATTGAGTCTTTTCTTTAAACTAATGGTGAATTATGTTGATATTTTTTTTTTAAAGAAAGAGATATTTTTTGGTAACAGGCTGATAGTTCTTGCCAAGAGCTGGGCGTGATGGAAGTGATGAACCAACGACCTTAGTGGGCCCACCACAGAGGGAGAAAGCCACCTTCTTCGCTTTGTCAGGGGCCAGTCATCCCTGCGTTCTTGGATTCCGCGGGAAGAGCGAGCGGCCTTCATCTCCCTGCGCCCTGGGCCTCAGTCTCAGGGCAGAGTTAGCTAGAGATGGGAGGGGACAGGAGCAGCATGCTCATAGAGCCTTCAGGCTCAACGTGCTCTCTGGATTGTGGGTTTTATTTAATTCAGAACTGGTTCTTCTAGCCAAGCCTGTTCTTGGCAGTGACAAGCCAAACAGTCAAAGCCATTGGGCCATGGACCATTTGTTGAGGTAATAGACGATTCTAGAGTACAGAGTTAGGGAGGCAATGAACAAGATGAAGAAGACATCATTGTGTTTTTGCAACTTTGGACAATACTAGGTTAAAAAAGAAAACCCCGAACTCATTTCAGAATGAATGCAGAATGCCTTCATCTGCTCTGAGCAAGTGCCATCTTGAATTCATAGCTGAATTCTGCTGCATATACTCAGTGAAGGGCCAGTGCTCGGTGCTTAGAGCAAGGAGACAATGGGAAGTCAACTTCCACCGAGTTTTGAAGAGACATTGAGGAGATCAAGTAGCTAGTTGAACAAATGGTCTTAAGGGATGGGTGAAAACAGAGATTGTCCTCTATAAATGTTGTTCACCTTGAATGTAATGGGACATAAAATGATAGTCTTTCAAAAACAGCTTTAACTTTGAGCAATTGATATGGCCAAAAAGAAGAGAATGGTAGACAAATTAAACTACTCATGAAAATAGCATGAGTCTGATGATTAGGAAAAGGTTAAGGTTCCTGTCGATGAAATCGTTCTCGTAGGGTTTGATTCCATCGTGTGTACTTAATGTTTTAGGATCATGTTCATTCCCGGGTGTTGCCTGATCAGCATAGAGAACCATCCATGTACCACTCCATTTAGTACATACAGTTTTCATTGTAGGCCTTTGAGAAAAGCCAGTAAAAATAAATGTCAGGGTACCTCATTAGAGATGAGGTCTTGTGAAGATGCTCTAATTACTACACTGCCTATTAGAAGGGTTTGGGGAAGGGAAGGAAGGAATTCTTTTGTCATAAACAATGAGCATTCTCCTGTCAGGAAAAATGAAGGCCTATAGCTAGGCTCAAATCAGGAGCAGTGCCCCTCTCTGTCAATGCACAGAAGACACACTGGTTGACTGGAAGGATCCAGAGTTCAGCACGAACCTGGCGGAGGCTCTCCTGGGGCAGCCTCTGGAATTCTGGGCAGATTTCTGGCAGGATCAGCACAGCAGGGAGAGCAAACAGTGGTTCAGTGTGTGGACTCTCGGTGAGTCAGATAACGTTGCGTTTGGACTCAAACTCTCTAGCACGTTTCTTGGTTATGTACTTTAAGGCAAATGATTTTATTTCCTCAGACATAATGTTGCTTATCTGTAAAGTGTAGGTGTAGCTACTTCGTAAGATCCTTGTGAGGATTAGTGAGGTTACCTGTGAACTTTACACGCTGCTGCCTGGAACACTGTTAGCACTCAGTACATGGTTGCTGTTGTTATGGTCTTGTTTATTAAGTTGGATGTACTCAAGCTTCATCATATGACAGAGAGAGTGAGAGCAGCATTCATTAAGACATGACCTTCCAGGCCCCGTGGGGATCCTCAAACTACAGTCAATCCAAGGGCTCTTTTGGAGGGAGGGTGTCCATTGTCTGACCCTGCCATGCAGGTCTGGACCCCTTTGCGTCCCCACCCTCCAATATCCTACCTTGTCCCGGACAACCTGGTAGACACAGTAACTGGTCCCCTGTTGCGACATGATTGGGATGTTTTGCTTAACTGTTGGAGTTAAGTGGACTGACGGCAGCTCGCATTTAGCTCCACAGTGTTTGCTTCTATGCGCTGTGTGGTTTCTTGGTTTCATTTTCTCCAGTGTGCGAAGGATGGCAGCATGGGAAATGGCAATGGCTGCAGAGGGTCTAGCGGCCCACCCTGGACTCATACGCCCCTTCCACCAAAGGTGTGTGTGTGTGCAAGATTGGGTTTGCAGACAGCTGTGGCCATGCTCTGTGAGATTTGCTGATGGCTCTTTTATAAATGCATGAGGCACCGAGTTGGCAAAAGAAAATATGATGACCTGCTGGGTGGGGCATTTGTCCTTGAAGAAAGCGCATAAGGAGGGAGCAGGGGAGAGGGAAAGAAGCAGACAAGAAAATATGCCAATCTGAAAGGAGAGGAAGAGATTGATGCAAGGGGCAGTTTTCTGATGCCGGTAACGGGTAAGAAATCAGAAATGACAATTACATTATTGAAAGTACAAATGAGATGATTAGAAAGCTCCAGACAAAGGATCATTAGTGGGAAGGGGCCTTTGAGGCATTGTGTGATCCAGCTCAGATTTATAGTTGAGGAAGGAGAGGAAGAACAACAAGAGTAAGTGAGAGAGAATATCCTTTGTGGGGGCCTTCGTTTCCTGATAGGCGGGAAGAGGAGGAGGAGGAGGAGGAGGAGGAGGAGGAGGAGGAGGAGGTGGAGGAGGAGAGACTGTTACATCTGAGCTCTTTCCAAAGTGAACTAGCATTCTGACTATATGTCACATCAAGACTGTTAAGAGCCCTTATTTGGTTCAGACACTTCATTGTGGTCTGTGGGAACCACTTTGTGAGGGATGACGTCAATGCACCTGCTGCTCTTACTTTTTGAAAAGTCAAGGTCATCATGCTATCAGATGGTTCGGTAGCTTATCCAGTGATATACAAATCTATGCGTGTGTATATCATCCTTGAGGGCCCCAGATATGATCTGAGACTAAACTTCTGGGAAAATGAGAATCAAGCTAGGACAAAAGTCTCGAGCTTTCTGGAACGCCTTTGGCGGCCTCCTCAGTCTGTTCATTGTCACCCTCGGTGATGTCTGTTTCCGGGGTGTCCAGGCTTTCCATTAGGTAGCGCACGTGCGGGGAGACGCGCGGGCCTGCCACCACCTGGATCCCACTGCTCTCCGACGACGTGTCCGAATCAATGAGCAAGGGGGGCTCGGCGCCCCCGGGATCTGGGCTGGGGCCGTCCAGGGAGGCGTGGCTGGACTCCAGGAACCCCGGGAGGCTCCACCTTTTCAGGAACTTGTCATTCTCATCAGGCTCTTCCTCAAAAATGAACTTGAACGCATGCCCCTCGGCCTTGCCCGCGAGAGTCGGGGAACTGGGTCCCATGAGAAGGAGACTCTTCTCGGCCGGGGACAGGATCACGGCCGCGGGGCGCTCTGACCGCCCAGTACTGCTGGGCTGCACCCCGGTGAACTCCAGGTCCACCAGGGACCCTCCCAGGCCGTCCGCCGAGGGCGCGGGCGCGTCGGCCGCCGTGATGCGGACCTCGGGGACGGGCGGCTGCGTGTGGGTCGGGGAGACTCGCACGCTGGACTGCGCGCTCAGGCTCTGGAGGGTGCTCGTGCGGCTCGCCTCGCGGATGGTGGACAGCTCGCCCAGGCTCGAGTGCAGCTTGGGGCTCCCCTCGGCGGCGGCGCGGGGCTGCTTGCTGGGAAACGTGGCCCGGTGCGGGCTCCGCCGGGGCACGTCCAGCAGGTCCATGGCCGGACTGGGCGGGAAGAAGGTGGAGCTGTCGCTGGCCTGCCGCCCGAAGCTTCTCCTCCGGGGGCTGGAGGGCGCGTCGTGGGCACTCAGGAACCTCTTGACCCTTCTGATCACGGAGTGCCGATGGCCGTGCTTCTCGTAGTCCCACAGCCATTCCTCGCCCGGCAGCTCAGACCCCGACAGCCTGCAACACACAAGGCCAAGACAGGGAGCAGCGTCAGGTCAGCGCGGGCCTGCGGCGCGGATGCTCCAGGAGGCCGCCGCGGGCAGTCGCTAACCCGCGTGGCCTCAGCACGCTCCGCTTAAGCAGGTGATCGAGAACTGCCAAACGACGTCGGCTGTCCACTGTGGGCATTAAAGGGCGGATGCAGTAGCCTAGACCAAGGGGTCAGCAAACTCTGAGATGGTGAGCCAGTCCTGTCCCTCCTAAGAACTTTAAAATCACTCAAGAGCCTGAAATACCTTTTTGCAAACAAACGAAATCACCGTGATCTGAAATAAGAACTTCCCAATGTTTTTTTTTTTTTTTTTTTCTCATCAATGCTCTGGTGGGAGTAGGAAGCCCAGTCTTGCTCCTGGAGAGCTGTTGCTGGATCAACCCTATGGGCCTCAGTCCTGCACACAACCACTGCGCCACCAGGGCTCAGCTCCGATGTTTTCAGTGTGACTTCAGAGCCCCACGTTCACACTGAAAGAGCCGCCTATGGCTCCTGAGCCACAGTTTGCCGACCACATGTCTAGACATCTTAAAAGCACACGCGTGGACTGGCGCAGGCCCCTTCGTGGTTACCTTGTCCTGAGGGTGTTGTCTCTGGAAAACACCGCAGTACATTAACGAGCACATGGGAGTGGAAGAGGCAGACTCAAGGTTAGTTGATGTTTGACTAATGTGTCCATTAGAATTCTCAGGGTAGACTGAGCGATTAGCTGTTGGAGAACAGGGAGTGTCCGAAAGGAGCTCTTTGAAAAGCAGCTGGAAAGTAGGCTTTTTAAGGCAGTTTCCAGCAGTTTAAGGCAGTTTCAAGACGCAAACTGGGTCTTGAAGCGACTTTGTTTGAAGAGAGGGTCTTATCAAGCAAGGGTCTGTCCTCCATCAGTTTCCTAAGTAGAGTCATCAGGTGGGAACTGGTGGTTCTGTCATGGCGACTGAGAACATGACCCACACACATTCTTGGCTTTGGGATTGTTACTGCTGAGAAAAGACTTTGCAAATCGCCCCTGCCCAGTCTAGGTTTCTGTGGGACACAAGTGGCCAAGCTGATGGACTGTTCTCAGAAAGGGTTTGCACCTGGCACACTCTTTCATTTTTATTTAATATTTAGCAGTGTTATCACGAAAAGAAAGAAAATTGATCTTAGGAGCCCAGGAGAGCGGAAGGGATTTGTGTTGCTGCTGTGCTCTGTTGAGTCAATTCTGACCCAGAGCGGCGGACAGGACAGAACAGAGCTGCCTAGAAGGGTCAAGGTCTGGATGGGAGCAGACTGCCAGGTCTTTGCTCCTTAGGAACTAGGGGGTAGGGGGTGGGGTTGGATTTGACCTGCAGAGCCAACAAAGCTCCTAACAGGCATTCTAAGGGCCCTAATAGATATATTTTAAGAATTACTCAATGTTCACTAGACATAAAGGTTTTTAATAATAATAATAATAATAATAATAATAATAATAATGAAGATATTGTACAAAGGGGCTTCAAAAAGTTCATGGGAAAAATTCGATGATCTTTTCATCAATACGTGCTTTTCCCCCTCCCTTATATAGGCAAACTAAGGTCATCTGTCTCCAGAATCCACAACACTTCCTCCAAACAGGGGATCGTAGCTAAATTCAACAGAGAATGCAAACAAGGCTCTTGTTTGGTGATTACACACCGTGGGTCAGCTAATCATCTTGCATGCATTAGCTCATTTAGTTATCACAGGGGTGTTGATATTGTTAGGATTCACATTTACATACGAGGCCACAGACCCAGAGAGATTCCTGAAGCCCACTTAGGAAGTGAGGGCCAGACCTAGAGGTCTGCTGCGGCATCCAGGTGGCCGTGCTTGGGCAATAGATGTCTGTGAAGGTTACAGCCCATGGGACCCTTCTGCCCAGTCACATCGGCTTGCTGAGTCAGAATTGGCTCCGCGGCCCTCAACAACTACAGCAATAAGTGATGAGCTAGGCTCCAGAGGAAGGAATAAAGTACAATTCTTGCCCTGTGGTACCTTGGGCATATCGACAGGGAAACACTCCGGCCGATGGTTTGCATTTTTGTCGACTTAGTCCGTGCAGGGAGGCGTCCTGTGAACCTGTGGGAAGAGCCCATTGATTGAGGTGGTGGCGTCTCATGGCCGGGCCCCAGCGGTGATGGACTTTAATGGATATGCTGTGGCGAAGAATTTCCTGTTGTATCGCTCTATTGTATTGTTTTATTTAAAAATAAAACAGACAACCTGACAACTTCCACTCTCCTCCTTGAGGCTGAAATAAAAGAGGTGATCAAGGTAATGGTTAAGTGCTAGGTGGTCCTAAGATCTACTCCTGCCTTACCTAACTTGGTTCGTGGTCTTCGACTCTAACTGGGTGTAGACTCTTACTGAGGTTCAGGCATGATGCTTAAACCACAGGTGCTTCTCAGGCCAGCTCCTAAAGCAGCAGTGACCGGGCCCCTCCCATAGCCCTCCTGACCTCATGATGAAAGGACACTTGCACGTCTGCCCGGTGCACTTTATGTGGCATAAAGAGAAAGTTGGGACAGTATAATCTTGATGGAAACTCAAAGGGCAACATGAGCAGCCAAAGCAATGTGGTCCCTGCATGCTTATGAATAAAAGATGGATCATTGAGATGATGAAGTGGCCAAATGTCCTGGGATGGGGTTCCATTACAGCCACGTGCTGTTATTCTACCCCAGACGTGCCCTTGGCCACCAGATAGCCTTCTGGCTCCCCCTCCGTGCGTGCTGCTCGGGTTCTGTTACGCTGCCTTGAGAAATGCAGACTCATGCTTCAGTGGCCTCACTGGCCCCAGTCACACTCCACAGAAATCCGTTTCAGGGAGGACATCAGAGGCGGGAAAAGCCCGGTCGTTCATGAAGACTGCCACATTGGATGTGCTCGTTGGATGAGCTCTGGGAATCCGATTGAATTGGCCATCTCTCTTTATAGGACAGGCATCTGTCCCGTGTCTGGGATCGTGTCTATTTAGCTGGCTTTTTTTTAAAACTCATTCTTCCAAAATTATAAGACTGTATAAGAAAGACAAACTCTATTCCAAATCTTCTGAGAACCTATGTTTGCATTTTTATATAAAACTTCCTAGAGAGGTACTGGGGTGATAGGTTTGTCTACTTGACAGGGGGAAGAGGAATACACTCCTGGTTCACAGGTGGGAGAAAAGTAGAGATATTAGGAAGGAATTGACTGTAAATAAGGCAAGCGTTACATCTTTCAAATGCTCTTTCACACTGCCTGACATTGACGAGTCTCTGTGGTGAATCTGTGGTGTGGGCATAGAAGATTTAGCCACTTGTTCCTCTAACTTAATGGACTGAGTATCTAGGAATTTAAAAGGAAGTATAAAATATGCAAAGGGCACGACACACCTGATCCAAGCTTTTTATAGGTATTTTTCATACGTGTGAAATTGAACAATGACTAAGGAAGACCACAGAAGATGAGTGTCAATTGATGAAGACTATTCAAAGCAGACTGTGGGAAGAGCACACAGATTTGTCTTGGAAGAAGTATAGACAGAATGTTCCTGGGAAAAGAAGTTGGAGAGATTTTGTCCCACAAACTTTAGACGTATTCCCAGGAGAGAACGAGGCCTGGAGAAGGACACCATGCTTAGAAGAAGAACCCCCAAGAGGAAGACCCTCGACACGATGGATTGACACAGCGGCTGTCAAAATGGGCTCCAGCATCAGGATGGTGGGCACGGAGCGGGAGCAGGTGGTGTTTTGTTCTGTGGTACCCAGGGTGGCCAGGAGTCAGAATCCACAGTCTATGTATATTAGGATGAAAAGGCCTCCCCCCTTGTTTTGTCCCAAATTTACAATTGGGTTTGTTTTATTTTCTGCCTACTTTTCTTTGTAAAAACATTGATTTCAGTGAAAATACACAGCAAGGCATACAGTATTCATCAATTTCTCTATCTAATTCAGTGTCACGGATTACGTTCTTCATGTAGCATCACCGTTCTCTACCAGTATTATTTCTCCACCATTGAAGGAGACGCTGTCTCCTCAAAGTCTAGCCTGTGTTCTAGTTATTCGGTACCTCAGAGAATGAGAGTGCTTTAAAAGAGGACAGTGCTCAGGGCAACAGGTCTTCTAGAAATTTAGCTTGGAGTCATTTAAAGATGGCTTCAGAGGACTGTTCCTCCTGCTTTGAAGATGTTCTCAGGAAAAGAAGGCTTGTTGACAGAGAGTGTTATTCCTGTGCACTGTTAATGCACACGGATTCAGGGTAGAACTGCCCAGCAATTTTCTAGGCTGTAATCTTTATGGGAGTAGATTGCCAGGCTGGGAGGTTCAAATGGCCCCCGTTAGGTAGTAGACAAACACTTAACAATTGCTCTACCAGGGTTCTTTCGATAGGGGGTAGGAAAGGGATAGGTAGGGAATGGCAGGCATCTCATTCTTAATCTGTAAATTGAGGGTAATGCCTAATCTTTCGGGGTGACTTGTTGGATTGAGTGGCATGAAACACATTCATTCCGCTTACTACAAGTCCCGGGATACTACAGGTTAAGGGGTCTAACTCTTTGAGGGTTTCTCCTTGAGCCTCAGCAATGGAAAGGTACCAGTATACAAAATTCATTCCCTCTCCATAAAGACCTGGCAAGATCAATACTTGTTCTGTCCATTTGAAAACCTCAAGCTCCATGAAAGGCGATGTTGATAAGGGGTATCATCCAGAACTGGATAAGAACTGTGGCTTGGGAGCTTCCTGCAGTTTTCATCGGAAACTGGGTCTTGGAAAGCACTTTGGGCAGTCTATGCCCCAGGGCTCTGGTTGATGTATCCTACGCGGAAATGATGAATGATGCATTCGAGGTTTTTAGGGTTTTTGAGAGCGGGCAGGGAAACTCCCCAGCATACATATGAGGGAGAAGAAAAGATTCTTTCTCTCCCAATGGAAAGGCTTGGATGGACTTTTTAGGTCCTCTTTAAATTTGGGTCTTTATTGTTTGATTTTTTAAAATGTAGCCTTAGTATCAGGCTTGCGTCCCCGGGAGGACCAAATACCAGGGAGCTACAAAAAGTAATGCCACTTAAAAAATGACAAAGGACACGAAAGCAGAAACCTTACCGGCTAGGGCTTCAGTACTTTCCTGTGCTGCCACCAGAAAAGGGCAACTTCAAAAGTTAGGTCTTCTCTTCTGGAATACATTTTGACCGAGGTAGGCAGGTAATTAGAGAAAGAAAGACATTTTTGGAAGGGGCCGTATTGTCATCTGTTTCCAGAGGGCAGGGCAGACTCTGACATAAAGACCATGATTCACTCCGAGAGCTTCCACAGCCCGGAGAGCGGCTGCTCAGCCTGACCCTGACTAGCGTGTGACCTTGGGAGCCTCATCCCCAGCCTCTGTGTCCTTCAGCAGCCTCCTTTGGAAACTGATGACCACACTGCCCTACCTGCCTGGCAGGGTTGCTTGGGAATGAAAATGAGGTGCTCTCTGTGGGAAAGTTTTGAAGAGGAGAAAACAAACAGGGCACTCTGTCAACAACGGGCACAACCGTCCGCTGTGGTTTCCCCAGTCACCTGTCTGAAGGTCACCTCCTTCCCCCGTCCAGACTGCCCTTTAAGAAATGGGAACACCCCTCAGAGTCGTCACTATGACTGAGCAGCCAGGTGAAGGTAAGGTGCGAGAGTTGGGTGAAATCTAGAGGAAGCCTTAGCAGGCAAAGGCACAGTGGTGTTGACCAGAAGAGAGGCTGAGCTGCCCTGCCAGAGGCGTTTTGGAGCCAGGACTGCACTGAACTTGCTGCTCAGCATAGTTTGTGGTGCCGAGGGCTGTAGAGCGAGCATCCCTGCAGTGCACATCGACTGCACAGCCTAAGGCATCAGCATGGCACTGAGATGCCTGGCAGGGGAGGGGCTGCCCCACTGGTGGGGCCATTTCTGAAAGGCAGGAGGAGGATAGGGTGGAGAGAGAGACATGGTGGGATGGAGCCTGTTGGTGAGTGAGGTCTCGAAGGAGTGAGAGCGGGTCTGATTCTTTTGACGTGTCAAATTGGTGTCTGGTGTGTGAGGTGATCCTATCTTGACTTCAAGTGTTCTAAAAACAACCCTGCACTTTTCAAATACCTTCTGAGTATCGACAAAACCAAGGAGTCCCGATCCCACAACTGGGAAGGGTGCGACGGCTCCTGGAAGGTTTGGGGTGTCAGCCTTCCAGCAACTTGGTGGGAGGATGATTTGGTGAGCTGCTGCTGGAAGGATGGCATTTGTGGAGCGCCCCCCTCTCCCCGTTGGGGGTGGGGGGCAGTTGTGCTCTGTCATCGAGGTAGTGAGAAATCAGGATTGACTCAGCAGCACCCAACCACCTTCACCAAACCATCACAGCTGCCTCTTGCTTCCCTAGAGCAAACACCTAGAGAAGGTGTGAGAATCAGAGCTTTTATTTCAGATTGTTGCAAAGAGGCTTGGGGTGGATCGAGACCGCAGAAGAACGTTCTACCCTGACTGTGCCTTAACTCAGGAGAGGAAGGGGAGTGCAGGCTGAGGACGCCTGCAGATTGGCCAGTGCCCGCGGGATGCTGCGAGCATGGAAAGACCCAGGAGACCTGATGCTTTCAAAGAGTCAGTGCATGCCACCCTCCACACTCCCCTCCCCCACAAAAGAAAGCCTTGTGTGAAGTAATACCTTTTCTTGTTGGTGTGATCAGGTCAAAGAAAAATCGAACTTCAAAAGACTGAAGGGTGAAACTAGAAGATGCCTCTCTTCCACGTCACCCCAGGGTTATTTTTTAAACTTCACAGGGCTATTTTGATGATCGAAGATCAAAGAATAAAAGGTCATTTTAACATAACTGAAATGCAGGCTTTAAGAAAATTATGCTAAATATGCTCGTTTCTGCTTTTCATGTCAGATTTATTCTTTCCCAATGGCTAGTGTATTCAAAGTCAGGTAATGATTAGCCTACAAGGAAAGAGCTTTTCTTCACAGACAAAGCAAAACAAACTCTTCTCCTCAAACTGTTAGAGGTGACTGCTGCTATTTTTAACCTTCTGCACTGCAGACTCCCCATGAAAGCTTTAGCCAAGGATTTATAAGACTGGCAAAGTAATCCTCAATCTGCACTGAGAGGTGCAGGCCCGAGGCTCCCAGGAACTGTAGAGGGGCAGACTGCTTTCTGCGTCCAGCCCTCCTCTCTATGCCTTTTCTGGTGGGCAGCTTCAAGCTAGTAAGTGTGCTGGGGAGTACTCAGAACCCAGCAGGCTGTACGGAGAGGCAGCCACCCTCCTGCTGTCTCTCTGATGACTGATCTCATGCATCAGCGAGGGTTATGCAGTGACTAACATGCCTGTAAAGAGATACGTAGCCTCAGAATACCACCCAATTCCTGTCCTCCACTCTTGGATGCCTGACCCCAGGAGGAAACTATGGCCAAAAGTGGGGGTGCACTTAACGTTTCCCTCAGCCTTTCTGAGATGGCTGCATCCCAGGGAGGTTTAGCGACAGAAGGCAATGAAATCATGTGTGAGAATGGAGTGTGCCTTCGTGGACCCCCTCAGCATATGAAAGGACTGCTGAGTAAATTCTAAAATTATGAACTTAATGCAGGGTCATCTCCTTGGGAGGTTTTGCCTTTGATTTCTTCCTGGAACAGTAAGTGAAAATCAATATTCCAAGAGCATATTTTTGGTTGCAGTTAGTGATTTAGAATTGCAGATATTTGGGGTTGTTTATAATACAAGCAAATAATTGTATATGTCAGACCATGTGTTGTTTTCATGTAAAGCTAAAATACTGGAATACAACTGAAGAACAAAATAAACTATGAATCTGGAAGTACATCTAATCATACTTTAGCAAAGTCTTCCTTCGCATTTCGGTATATCTGAATTGAGAAGGTGCTTGGCCTACGGCAAACCGAATGCTTTGTGTTCATGAAATACAAACTTCCAAGGTAAAAAGCCATGGAGTGGGGGTGTTGTCTGACCTCTTCTGATTCTCAAAGGGAAAGGAGACTCAAACTCCATTTTGGCTGCAGATCAATTCCTCTGAGGCAGGAGTCAAGCGTGCTTCCACCCTCCACCCAGGTCTGTCACTAGCTATCCCTTCCACGGCACTCATTATGTTTCTGCTTGGGTCCATAAGTCACGGCGATGGTAAAGAACTCACAGACGATACAATTGTGGGGTTTCTCTGGGCAGCTGCAGGTTACAATTTAGGACTGGAAATGGCCAGGACACATTTCTTTCATTCAAGCCAGCATTTCCTTAGCTATGGCTGAAGGCACATCTCTCTCTGGTTCATGGTCTCTCAACCACATAGGCCTCTGCCCTAGGTTCCTGGAATCTAGGGTTTGCTAGGGTTCTTCAAATGGCCCCAGGGGATGCATGCATGTGCCTTCCCTGTTGCATGCTTTGATTTTCAAGGCAGGATCAAACATCTGTATGAAATCTGGGATCTGTAATTTCCACATTCTTCATCCTTCCGTGTCTTGAAAATATGTGTCATGGAAAATCCCAAGCATGTACAACAAGAATACAAATTTCTAAATGACGCATCACAGTCTCATAGGAAGATCTCAGGCCAGCTGCGTCCGGAGCTTGGTTTTTGTTTGTTTATTTGTGTCTCACAAACTATTATCTTTAGCACTGCTCGTTTGGGTTTCAGCACGCTGAGTTTGTTCTGGGAATGATACGGTTGTCGAGCGTGCACATGTTCATTATTGCCCCATGAAGACCCAATTTCACTTTTGGGTTTGGGTGTATTTTCTTGCTGTGCATCTCATGGACACCTCTTCTTTTGACTGCTTGCAGGTGTTTTCTTAATCTTGCTTAAGAGTGTCTCCATGGTTAGGCTAATGAAAAGATGCTTAAATTAAAACCGCAGAAAAGAGACACTCCATGCTATGACAAAGAAGCACACTGCACACATTCACTTCAAAGGGTGTAACCTGTTTCCATCCAGTCAATCTGACCCATAGCGATCCTGTCTGAGAGGGTACAGCTTCCTGTCGAGTCTCCAAGGCTGGAAATCTTTACAGAAGCAGACCGTCACATCTCTCCAACAGTGTGGTTGGTAGGTTTGAACCGCCGACAGTTTGCTTAGAGGCTTAACACTTTAACAACTTAATTTCCATCATGGGTTTTTTTTCCATGCATGATAATAGAAAAAGATGTCTTATTTCTCAATATGTATAGTATGGCCTTTTTTACATGCTCAAGAGTGTTAAGATTCTGAAATCATTGCTATTTGGGGCCCTCAAACTTTCAATTGGCTACCCCCTTCCCCCCCCCCCATTCAAAGTAGTGAAGTTTTTCATATACAAGGAATAACAGATGAAAGTTTGGTTTAATGTTCAAACTTTTTTTGGCATCACTGCCCTCTGGTGGTTGTGGGAGCTACCCAGCCTTGCTGCTGCTGGATTTGAACCGCCAAGTCTGTGGGCTGCAGTCCCACACTCAACCACTACGCTACCGGGGCTCAGCCTATGTTCAAACTTTTAAGTATTAGTTTAAAGTTCAAACTCTTAAGAAGGAACTTTTAAAACAGGGGCTTTTTTGACTCCGATTACACAGTGAAAACCCAGATTCTGATAAAACTTGGTTTGAATGATGCCTTGCTTATGAGTAGATGGGCGCACCGGTGGATGGTGCAAACAGTTAATGAGTTCACCTATTAACCGAAAGGTTGGAGGTTCCAGTCCACCTGGAGATACCTCCAAAGAAAGACCTGGCGGATCTACTTCTGAATACTCAGCCACTGAACACCCTCGGGGGCACAGTTCTGCTCTGACACACCATGGAGCTCCCCTTGTCAGACTGGACTCAAGGAGACTGCTGTAGGAAAAATGATTGGATGTGATGAAAACATCATCGCCTCTAGCTTCACTGGACATCAGACACCATCTCCCCTTGGCAGAAGTCTGTGGAAGCCATGCCCATCCTCCACTCCTTCCCTCTAGCTCAGGCACTGAGCTCTCGCTCATGGAGCCGGGCCCATCTCTGGGCGCACGCTCAGTCGGCCCTCCTTGCTCCTTCATCGTCTTCCCTGCCCAGTAGACGCCCGTCTCTCAGCTCGGCTTTTTGCCTGCCATTTTGCCAAGAATAGTTCTCCAGGATCTCTTTATTGCACACTGCACGAAAAACCCGAGGTAGCTTCCAAAAACACATGCAGAGGAATACTATATGGTGCTACAATAAGAAACAATAATAAAAGATGACAAGACACAGTACCTTGAAATATATGCCTAAAATCCCACAGAAATACTGTGAAAGGTAGGCTAGTGATTTGATTTTAAGCTTCTAGCTAGCAGCCAAAATGAAAGGGTAACTACCATCCATTGTGAAATTTATAATCTAAAAGTACAGTGTAAGAGTTTCCCAGTAGAAACAAGGTCTTTCTTCATCTCCCCCCCACCCCCCGTCCCCTCACTGGTGTCTGAGATGAAAATGTCATGTGGGTGATCTATTAAAGGCAGCGTCCCATCATGCAGCAAGAAGCTCTGGGTTACTGGGTAAGCCATCAGGGTGCTAACCTCAAGATCAGCAGTTCAGTCCCACCAGCTGCTCGGCTGAAGGAACGTGTGCTCCCACACTGGTGGACAGCTTTGGAAACCCTTCATTGGGTTGTGCGGGTCTAGATGACAGTGAGTTTGATTTATTGGTTTATTTTTATTAAAGCTATCCAGCACGGACAGTATACAGTGAGGACAGTACCCCAATGAATTGGGGTGTGTGTATGTGTGTCTTAATGGATTTGACTATTCGAGTCTTGAGTATAACAGCATAGAAACCATTATTACATAGTATGCCCTATAAACAGGTTTTAGTTGAATAAAGGAATGAATCAATTCTCTCTAGGAAGGTACAAGAGAAAACATGATATTTTAAGATTGTACTTGAGATAGAAAAGGTTTTTTTTTTTTAAAACTTTAGATCAGAATTGTACACTTGGTGAATGTGCAGGAAGTCGGGCAATGGATTGAGCCTGTTTCTGAGTACAGAGAACAAAGGAGTTGTCTCCAAGGATTTTCCCCTTTTATGTAGACACGAATAATGTGCCGACCGTGAACAAATATGAGGAGAACAGTTCTCAGGTTGCCCTTGTATAGTACCTGTGCTTGCTTATTAAAGGATGCTTCTTTGGTTTTAGGATTGGGGGTCATGGGGATTATGAGCGCAAACCTGAGACATCAGGGAGCTGTGATTTTTGAATTAAGTAGTCTGGGAATATACCCTTCTGCAGAATATGAAAGTGAAACATTTACTTTCCCAGGAAAGGATTTTGTATTTCATCAAGCAGAAAGCACTTTCCTGAAATGCTTTCTTCCATAGCGTCTTGACTGCCAGTCTCCACACCAGTGAGAGGGCTCCCTCACTGCATCCGCCATGACCAAAGGGATCACCTGTGACACCAGCTCTTCCTGCCTTGTTCCTCGCCTAGGCCTCACTCCTTAACCCTGACCTTGTATTTGATGAGTGAAAAATCCACTGTCTAGGAAAATTGTTGTTTATTATTTTAGAGAACTGAAATATTGGCCAGTGCTTTTGCCAGCCTAGCAAAACCATTCTTCTGGTAATAGCACTTTGATTTTTGTTGAGAAATCACTTACTCTATTTAGTTGATTAAGACCATCCTGTTTAGTTGAAAGATGATATATCTTAGTCAATCCAGAATATTGTGTTTGTCAACAGCCGTGGGTTCTGGAATGGGATTGTTAGCCAAACCAAGAATTTTAAACTTAAAGTCAGTATTTTTGTTTTAACTGTTGGGAAAAAAAAAGTGTACTTATCCTGTAGGGCTGATGGAGAAGGTAGGTTGTGATCCTCGAGTTGCTGGTCACCATCATGTCATTTTGCTACTAGAAGAGGAGCGCCTATTAACAGAGCCGGGCAGAGCCAAGTGGAACCGAGAGACAGAGTAGCATGTGCTCTGCTGCTGTTCTTTGAGTCGACTGTGTCCAAAGCTAGACCAGTCTTTGAGGGTGACCCAATAAAACCCTTTTCATTGAAGTATTTTTGTTCTTTTTTGGTGATAGGCAGCTATCATCATTTTGTCTCATACCCAATTATGGAAAGAATGGATGCGAAGGGATTCCAAGAGTGTAACTCTTCGTGGGAGTAGAAAGCCTCCTCGTTCGCCCTTGGATTGGCTGGTGGCTTGAACTGCTGATCTGATGTGTAACCACCACATCACCAGGGCTCGTGGATAGGCAATTGCTTCTTACTGCAACATTATGTGAGTAGAATGAAAATATAGGACAAGATAAGAGTCATGAGATAATAAAAACATGACTTTTATAATTAGCTCAATGGCCGAACAGACCACACATACATTTGTCTATAGGACCCTGAGACCAGAAGACCTCAATGGTGTCTGGTTGACATGACCAGATGCTTTGAAAAGGATCGCATTAGAAGGTCCTGGACAGAGTAGAAGGTAAATGTGGAACAAAACTCAAAATCGTGCAAGAGACCAGACTAGCTGCTCAGAAAGAGACATCCGGGAACCTGAAACTATCACCCCTATTCTCCATGCGTGCAGTTTAACTCACTCCTCTGAGAAGACGATCAATCCTTTGAGAGCAAAAGTGTAGCATTGATCAAAGGGCTAAGAAAGAAGGAGGGAATGTAACCTGAGACACAGGGAGGAAGTGGGTATACAGAGAAGCTTGCCATCTGTGAGTTGACACACAATGTGTATACATCATTGACTCTGAGACTGATGAACTGCTCTGTAAACACTCAACTAATTCCCAATAAAACATTCAAAGAAAAAAAATTGACCCATAATGAAAACACAACTACATGGACATTAGAAATACCAGCCTCTCAAAGATTCCCTAACCCCACCAGGGATGCTGGCCTTCTTAGAACTTTCCGGAAGAACCATCTTTCGAATCAGAAGCAAACCTATCATAGGTAGGCAACCTCTGACCAGGTGTGATTTGAAGACTACGAAACAAATCTCCTGGCTCCTAAATCCTTTTCATCAACCCCCCTGAAATTCCATTGTCAGTCACCCTTGTCTTTTGGCCTAGAAGGGCTTTCAGCTCCTTTGAGGAAAGAGTGCCACAGGTTGAGGCATTATCTACCTATAAGTCAGCCTTCTGGGAGCTCTGCCAGGCAAGCATTGGGGTGCTAATGGTAAGGGCTGTCATTCAAGCCCACTAGCTGCTACACAGGAGAGAGATGAGGCTGTTTGTTCCAGTGAAACCATACAGCCTCTGGCACTGTGCATGGGAACACTATGAATCAGCATAGACTTGATGGCAGTGAATCTAGATGTTGGACCAAAGAGTAGAAGACTAACCACAATGGAAAGAGCCCAGATACCATCATAGTTGAGCCCTCCGCTGCTAACCCAAAGGTTGATAATTCAACCCCTCACCCCTACCCTTTCTCTCCCCCCTCCCCCCACTGCTGCCGAAGCACTGGAAGCACTCACTCGTCTATGCCAGGAAATTTGGAGGATGGCTACTTGACCAGCTGGAAGAGGTCCATACTTGTACCTATTCCAAAGAAAGGTGACCCAACAGAATGCTCAAACTGTTGAATAATATCATTGATATCCCATACAAGTAAAATTTTGCTTAAGATCATCCAACAGTTATTGTGGCAGTACATTAACAGGGAATTGCCAGAGGTTCAGGTCAGATTCAGAAGAGGATGTGGAATGAGGGAAATCATTGTGGGTGTCTGTGGATTTTGACTCAAAGTGGAGAATATCATAAAGGTATGTACTTGTGTTTTATTGGCTATGCAAAAGCATTCAATTGTGTGGTTCATAATAAACTATGAATAACTTTGGGACAAAGGGAATTCCAGAACACTTCATTGTGCTCATTTGGAAATTGTACATGGATCAAGAGGCAGTTGTATGAACATAAAAAAGGAATACTGCATGGTATAAAATCAGGAAAGGTGTGCAACAGGCGTGTATCCTTTCACCATACTTATCAATCTGCATGCTGAGCAATCATCGGAGAAGCTGGCTTCTATGAAGAAGGATGTGGCCCCAGGATTGGAGGAACAATCTGTGCAAGATGGCACAACCTTGCTTGCTGAAAGGGAGGAGCACTTGATGAAGATCAAGGATTGCAGCCTGAGTGTGGATCAGACTCAGTATGAACAAGACCCAAATTCTCACAACTGGACCCCTGGCTAACATCATGGTAAATGGAGAAAAGGTTGAAGTGTCATGGGTTTTGCCTCATTTGGACCCACAATCAATACTCCTGGAAGCAGCGGTCAAGGGACCCAAAGACCAGTTGCAGTCGGTAAACCTGCTGCCCAAAACCTCTTTAGAATATTGAAAAACAAGCATGTTATTCTGAGGACTAAATCAAAACCATGGTCTTTTCAACGGTCTCCTATGCACGTGAATGTTAGATATTGACTACGGAAGACTGAAGAGGAATTGATGCACTTGAATGGTGGTGCTGGAGAGGGGTGTTGAAAGTACTGTAGACTGCTAAAAGGATAAATGAATCTGTCCTGGAGGAACTAGAGTAGAGCTGTGTGTGGGACTGCGGCCCACAGGGTGGATGGTTCAAATCCAGCAGTAGCTCTCCAGGAGCAAGGCTGGGCTTCCTACTCCTACCAGGGTGGTGATGAAAAAAAAAAAAAAGACTTACTAGGAGTTAAAAAAGAAAACAAGAACTAGAATAGAGTGCTCCTTCCAAATAAGGATGGCAGCACTTCATCTCGCATACTTAGGACATAGCTTGCCAGTTCCTGGTAAAGTGGAGGGGCGGTGGCAAAGGCGAAGGCCCTCAGTTGAGATGGACCGGCACAGTGACTGCATCAATGGGCTCAGGCAAAGAACAATTGTGAGGCTGGTGCAGGGCCCTGGTGTGTTTCCCTCTGTTGTCTGCAGGGTCTTTATGAGTTGGGACCAACACGATGGTACCTAATACAAACAACGTCTGCTCCACAGGAGAAAAAATTGGTGGATCTCTTTTCTTGAGAAGAGAATAAGAATCAGTTCAACGGCATTGAACAAAAACACCTAAGAGTAAAGCCTTATAGGAAGGGGATTCGAGGTAGGTATCCTGGGTATGGAAATATGAGGGCGTGGGACTTGAGTGGGGGTGGGAGGTAGGTAGGAGGTCAGAATAGGTCACAGGGATGCGACTACAGGATATGGATGTGTTTCACAATTCTATTTCGAGCTGATCTCAGGAAGAGTGGGTCATAGTTTTTCCAAAAGTCATAAGAAGAATTTCATAGGTGTTTCCCCTTTCTTTTTAAAAAATACATAGTATACATATTTATCTAGTATATCTAGTAGATATGCATATATAATAGATAAGTACATATTCTAAATATATAGTAGGTAAAAACATATATGTATACTTGAAATCTGTTCACTTTAGGTGATCCTTTTGGCATTTGAAATGCCAGTGACAGAACATCCAGCATCACAGCAACACACAAGCCACCACAGTACACCATGTGTATATGAGTATGTGTGTATATATGTATATGTATATATACACACAAACCACCATGGTAAACCATGTGCACATGAGTGTGTGTATATATGTATATGTATATATACACAAGCCACCATGGCACACCATGTGTACATGATCGAGTATATATATGTATATGTATGTATATATACACAGGCCACCACATTACACCATGTGTACATGTCTATATGTGTACACATGTACACACATGTATATGTATATACACACACTTGTATAAATATATATACACACACATATATTTCTCCTGAATTTATCCAAATTCTTTTCTGAAAGTTACTTAAAATCCATGGTATCTACTTATTTTATCCACATTCACAGATGTCTCCACAATGAAATACATGATCCTATTTAAAACAATTATTCAGGGACTGTGTGTGCTTTACTTCAGGCATCATTCTGCTTACTTAAGGCTCACAGGATACAGGGACTATGTATAGCATGCTAAAACCACCATACAGAGACTGGTTTGTCATCTGAATCGAATTAGATTGCAGTGTAAACTTAGAGGACACTTGGATAAAGCATATCCCATTTCTTAGCTGTCTCCAAACAGCCTAACACAGTGCCTGCACCTGGTACAGGCTCAATGAATATTTGTTACCAACTACATAGGCTTAAGATCGTCCTTTAATCCACTCTTCAGGTTAGTGGAAAAAGATGGGTTCCCAACCAAGGGACACGTTTGCCATGGCATGAAAGCAAAGTTGAATGTAAATCATATGCTCCCCACTCCTCAAGTACTATGCTTAAGTCGAAAAACAAACAAATCAACAACAACAAAAAGCCACACCATGCTTAAGCAAGAAAATGCAGTCTCTTTATTTTCTAATTCTCTTGAGACGCTTAAGTGTAGCTAAAATTTACAAAAGCCTCAGTAAAGGCTATTGAACACTGAGCACTGTCCCGACAGGCACTCCAGGAGCCGGGTGTGAGAAGACCAGAAGAGCGAACTACTCGCTTTCTAAAAGTGAGGGCTGAAAACCATGTACTTACCCCATCTGGATGGTGGACCCCAGGAATGAGGGTATGCAGTAGTCCGCCGCTGCCAGTGTGTACGGGGGCCGGGCAGCAGAGTCGTCCCAGTAAATGTCCTTCTTCAGCTTGGGTAGGCTCATGTGCATTTCATCCACAGCTAGAAGAGAGACCTACAAGCATCGTTACAGGGTTAGGAGTAATTCCAACATGAACTGTAAAAGGAAAAGGAACACGTTCTGGTGGGTGGCTGGGAATTGGAGTGGGACTCCAGGTGAGGGCCGGGGGTCCATTTGGCCTCATTCGAGTAGATTTAGGACACAGGGAGTTTGTCTCGGGCCCCTGGGATATCGGACTGCAATTGTCTGCCTTGTCTATCTCTGTGCAGCGCTCCGGGTAGTGAGCAACAGTGAGTGGGTGAAAGCAATGAGTTTGCACGTTGCTCTGCATGAAAGTGGAAGCCTCTGCATAAAGCTAACGAGGAAACTAAAAGCTGACTAGCAATGCTTCTCAGAAGAGGTGAAGTCACACTGGGACCCAGAACTGGGACCTGGAGGGGGACACCGGAACAGGAAGACACCAGAATAACACTAAATTAATTAGCATTTTTTAATTTATTGCTAAAAGGCAGATGGGATAGGGTTTGAATGTAGAATATGCTTCATCTGAAACATTACAGTGGTGTATTGTTAATGTTTGTAAAGGAAAGAAAAGCTTCTCTAACCTGCAAATTTCTATCAATGCACCAGTTCGTTTCAAAATCATCATCATCTTCTCCAAAAGGGTTGATCAGCTGTTCGGCTACCTGCAGTGGAGAACACAGAACACATCCATCACGATGCTTCTGAAGACAAAGACTGGTGACCGATGATGGTCCCCGGCTCACTCTCTGTTTCCTGTCAGTAGAGAAAGCCCAGAGTAGCGTAGGCTTCTTTCTGTCAGCAAAGCGAGCCTCAGCACTCAAACCATGACTGATGCATCCTGCCCATGCACGCATGCTCTCCAATCAGATGTGTTGGTTCAACTGGCGAAAAGATGTGTGCTATCCTGCAGAAGAATCCATATACTGTTTAAATGCCAACTTATTGATCATCAGGTACAATTCGAACCAATAAATCTTGAAAAACCACAGGCTTCATGGAAGGCCCTGTGCTGAGAATTTTGAGTTACCTAGTTCTGTTTACAAGGAATTTATAAGAATCCAGATGACAAAATAGGGTCTAAACTTGATGGGGGTTAAATGTTCCAGAAAGATTTAAATCCATGTTAAAGAAAATAATGTAAAGCAGTCCTACAATTATCGGAAGTCATAAAGCTGCAATTAGAATCCTTTTTAGTTTTACTGAAGCATTTCTGATTAACATACAAATTAGTTTTCTTGCTGGGAAATGCTTAGACAGTCTCACCACCTATGTTCTAATATTTGGTCAATAGTGGATGTTCTTACTATGTTCTGGAACCAAATGCCTTCTTTTTCTTTTAAATCATTATATTAGGGACTCATACAACTCTTATCACAACCCATCCACCCATCTATTGTACAACATTTGTACTTCTGCTGCCATCACTATTCTCAAAACATTGGCTTTCTACTTGAGTTCTTGGTATCAGCTCCTCATTTTCTCTCTCCCTCCCCACTCCCTGCTCCCTCTTGAACACTTGGTAATTTGTAAATTAATATTTTGTCATATCTTACACTGTCCAACGTCTCCCTTCACCCACCTTTCTGCTGAGGTTTTATGTAGATCCTTGTAATCAGTTTCCCCTTTCTACCCCACCTTCCTCCACTCTCCTGGTATTGCCACTCTCACCACTGGTCCTCAAGGTATCATCTGTCTGGGATTCCATATGTTTCCGGTTCCTATCTGTTCCCATGTATATCCTTTGTTTAGCGGGATTTGTAAGGTGGAATTGGGATCATGATAGTGGGGAGGAGGAAGCATTTAAGAACTAGAGGAAAGTTGTAAGTTCCATCATTGGTACACTGCATCCTGACAGGCTCATCTCCTCCCTGAGACCCTTCTGTAAGAGAATGTCCAGTTGCCTACAGATGGGCTTTGGGTCCCCACTCTGCACTCCCTCTCATTCACAGTGATATGATTTTTTGTTCCTTGTGCTTTATACCTGACCCCATTGACACAGGCTGGTGTGCTTCTATCTTGTGGATTTTTTTGCTTCTAAGCTAGATGGACACTTGTTTATCTTCAAACCTTTAAGACCCCAGATGCTCTATTCTTTGATAGCCAGGCATCATTATCTTTCTTCACATTTGTTTATGTACCCACTTTGTCTTCAGCAATTGTGTCAGGAAGGTGAGCATCATGAAATGCCAATTCAATGAAACAATGTATTCTTGCATTGAGGGAGTATTTGAGTGGAGGCCCAATGTCCACCTGCTATGTTAATACTGAACCTATAAATATGTGCACGTAGATCTACTTCCCCATCATATATTAATGTTTACCTATGTACATGCCTCTATTTAGACCTCTATACATGTCCTTTGCCTCGTAGTTCTTTCCTGTATTTCCTTTTACTTTCCTCTTGTCCCCCTATCATGCTTAGCTTTCATTTGGGTTTCAGTAATTTCTCTTGGTTACATTATCCTTGATCAAGTCCTAGCAAGCCTCCTACACCTTCCTCATCACCGATTTTTGATCACTTGTTGTTCCCCTGTGCCTGGGTTTGTTAACATCACTTCCTTTTCCCCACCTTCCAATCTCCCATGTCCTGCCAGAACCTTTGGCCCTTTGTTTTCTCCTCCAGGTTGTTTATCAGCCTCTCTTATCTCAATAGACCTGTGGAAAGGATAACATGCACAAAAACAAGACAGAGCAAAAGAAAGCAACAAAAGAAAACAAAACAGCAACAACAACAAAATCATGACCCAAAAGAAAGACCTGTAAGTAGTTCAAGGACTGTCTGTTGGCCCTTAGGATTGTTTTCTGGTTGAGTCTGATGGGGTGCCTCATCCTAGTCTCAAAGTCTATTTTTGGTACTCCCTCAGGACATCCTTGCTCTGCTCCATTTGCTGTTCTCTTGCACTCGCTTAGTGTTTTGTCTCAGTGTGTTGGGGTCAGATCAGGTGCAGCTCCCACACTGAGTCTCCAGTGTTGTTCCCCGTAGCACTATGGGTCAGTGAGGGATGTCATGTCTCATAGCGGGGCCGGCCATATGGTCTTCTCTGTGGATTGATTGCTCTGAGTGGGTATATCATCCACAAGGCTTGGTGGGCCAGGATGCGCTCCACTCTCTCTTCCTTCCCCTTCATTTGTTCCTGTGTGCTCTGATCAGACATGTCCCTCTCCCTGAACTGTAGCTTCAGTGCTGTCCTCTGAAGTAAATTCTTCTGGGGGCAGGGGCAGCTGTCTACATAGTTGGGGTCGGGCTCCCAGACCTCTCTACTGGTTCCCTACGCCATGCCCGAATGCCTTCTTAATGAGAGATTTATATGCCAAATACAGATATGATTCACATGTCATTCTTAGTTTCTAATAATCCTTTTATATTATTATTATTACTATTATTATTATTACTATTATTATTATTACTATTATTATCTGGAACCGTGGGTGTGTTTACTTTGGACACCTGGGAAAATGGTGCCATCTTCGATATAAAGTCATGATTTAACTAGTCAAGTGTCTAGTCTGAGATCATTCAGAAACAAGTCTGCCCAGTGATTTTTTAAGTCAAACTGCTTAGAGCAATGGTTCTCTGTGGGATGAAGTTAGGACTTTTCCATAATTATATATACTCCAAAATATTAAGCAAATATTGGTAACCATCTGCCAACTCAGAAGTTTAGAGATATTCTCCCTAAAGACTCCAGATATCAGAGGCTTTTGTGTGCTTCATAAAAGATAGGGTCAACCCCCTACTGTTAAGACAATGGTTTACTCTCCCTGAAAGATTTAGTTAAATCAAGTCTCCAGGCCAATCAAAGCTAGGCTGATCACAGGAAACTTAGGCCCGCCCCTCTTGTCACATGGGGACCCCACACTTCCCTCTTCTATAATATATACCTATAGCACAACCCTTTCCTGTAACGTATATCCTTACCTGTAATTAGGGGCCTTGCATGGCACCAAAGGCTATGTAAGGCTTGGGAAGAATAAAGAAGCTCTCTCCTGTTCTCACCTCTCACCCTGACCCTCTCCCAGTTCCCCATGTCCTCCCCTCCCCTCCCCCCACTCTCTCTCAACGTGAACCACCAAGCTGGACTGAGGTAAGCATGCTACCATATGTGTCTGACCCAATTATTTATCTTTCTCATGGTCTCTATAACTTTACTATAATAAATAATAATTAATGTTTTACAACTGCGTCTATCTAACCCTTAATGTATGTATTGGAGACTGGCTTCCCCTGACAGTTCTCAACCTGTGGGGCACGATCCCTTTGGGAGTCGAATGACCCTTTCACTAGGGTTTCTCGATTCATAACAGTAGCAAAATGACAGGGCTGAAGTATCAATGAAAACAATGTTATGGTTGGGGGTCACCACCACATGTACGGGAGGGTCACAGCATGAGGAAGGTGGAGAACCACTGATCTGGAGCATCAGTTGGTAGCATATTAAATCATCTGGGAGTTTAAAACAATAAAATTGATGCCTGGGTCCTATCCCACAGAGATTATAATTTATTATGTGTGTTTTTTTCCCTCCAGCGTATGGTGCATCTGTGTCACAAAGCCCACTAACGTGCAGAGGGCACATAAAAAGCCAACATGTGAGGGGTCATGCGGCTCACAAAAAATCATATAGCAGTGCTATGTGCATAAACACCTGCAATGCAGCTGGTGTGGGGTTGAATCCAGGCATCAAAATTATTTAAAGTTCCCTGGAGCTTTCAAAGCAAAACCAGCACCAAAACCACCTGCTAGGGGAAGTGCAGCCCCCTAAGTCTAAGGGGCAGCACTAGGAAGCGAGAGTCTGTGTACATAGCAGTCAGCTTCCTAGCAATATCCATGTCCGAGTGTTTTATTTCAAGGTGCACAGAACTATTTACCTTCCCATGCCTGAGGTATTTCTCATGGTCAGTGGGTCAGAAGCTACATCTTGAAAATATTTCTTTAGACTCAGACTCTCAGACTCATTCCATATGCAATAATAGTCTACATTAAATCTCCAAAACTACACCTACATTTTTGAATTGACTATCTCACAAAGATATCGTTTCCTTTCTTGGAGGCCATAACAACAGGGTCATATATGGTTTCTAAGGTTGAGATGGATTTCCTTCCCTTTGAAAAGATTTACACAGTGGTCAAGATGGAACAGCTGTTTGGAATTGGGGACAGAAGCTGTCAGTGCATGAAAACTCAGTTCACTGAGGACGGCTTATCTCTTACTAGTGTGAACTGCATGTCTCCTCATAGTTTACCTTTAAAAAATATGCTATAAAGTCAGAGACTATTAACATTTGAGAAAGCATATCAGGAGTAAGGAATTTTCAACTATTTCCTATAGGCTGGTCGATCCCCTCATATGGACACAGCAAAAAATAAAAAGCTTAGCACAACCTAGGGGAAAGGACAGTAACAATCAGAAGGAACATTTGGGCCAATGATGGTGATTTTCTGTCGATTTTCTGTCCAATGGGAAATGAGAGTTATTAGTCTGTCTTGCTCTTTCTCCCTCTTAAATGAGTGAACATAATTAAGGCTCGCTGTCATCCAGTTAAACATGTTTTTGCCATTTATAAGGGGCATGCCTGTACTCTTTGGAGTAGCATTTGAAATGCCAACATATTTATTTTTCCTCATTAAGATCCAAACCAATGAAAGTGAAGGCATCCTCGGGGAATGTGCTGATCTAACCTAGGAGGCTGGGCTGTCCAGTATGTGGCTGTTGGAAAGGTCAGACATTTCAAAGTTCTATTTTATGACAACTGCCTTCAAACTCTCCATACATTTCAACTACTGTAGTGGAGCCGTTGTCTGGTTTTATTTTTTGTTTCCTTTTCTTTTCTTTTTTTTTTTTTTTGGGGGGGGGGCATCACTGCTCCCGGTGGTGGGAGTAGGAGGCCCAGCCCCACTGCTGGAATTGAACCTCCGTCCCAGTGGGCCGCAGTCCCGCGCGCAACCACTACGCCACCGGGGCTCAGCCCTTTTGTTTCCTTTTCTTTTCCTCCATCACACACTTCCTGTATTGGAAAGGAGCCCTGGAGGCATGATCCGTAAGTGTTGGACTGCTAATACCAGCTGCTCCTAGGGAGGAAGGTGAGGTTATCTGCTCCCATAAAGGTATATAGCCTCAGCTAAGCCCTGGTGGTGCAGTGGTTGTGTGTGGGACTGTTGCCCACAGGGTTGACGGTTCAAATCCAGCAGCAGCTCTCCAGGACCAAGGCTGGGCTTCCTACTCCCACCAGGGTAGTGATGCGAGAAAAAAAAAAAAAGGTTTATAGCCTCAGAAACTCAAAGTTGGGGTCATCTTGGTGGCAATGGTCTTGATCTTGGTTTTGACTTCTCTTTTGGAAGTTGGCCAGAGAGAAATCACACTGTGGGAACCATACCTCTGATTCATTCTCTCTCTCTCTCTCTCCTACACACACACACACACACACACACACACACACACACACACACACCTTGCAAGGGTATGTTGAAGGGAGAGGAGGAGAGAATGATGAGAACAACAACACAATGCTCCTCTGATATTTGGACAGACTATGCTTACTACTCTCTCTCTCTCTTAAAAAAAAAATTCCTGGCAAACCAAATGTCATCATTAATCTTGAAGCTTTAAGTTCTGATTCTAATGAATTCTTTTGTGTATCAGATGCAGTAACAGTCTACATGTCTATGGCACTTACCAAAAGTGCTTTGAAGACTATAAACCAGTTAAAAAATATTCTAATACCCTAAGAATCCAAGTAAAACTGTTTCAGTTCTGGTTTTGAAAGGGAGATGCATTTAGTGTTGTGAGGCAGCTAGCAGGATGTGAGAGAATTGCAAATAATTCTTTGCAGACGTGAATCAGAGCAAGCTGGCAACCCAGTATTCATGCCCCAATCCGATGTGCAAGGCTTCATTTTGCTCGCACTTCCTCTGCCTAGTTGTCGGTGGTGGTATTAGCTATCAATGCAGGCATGGGATATGTTTTTAATCACATCGTTGTAATCCTAATGGGAGTGCACACAAACTTTGAAAAAAAAATCAATAGCTACTGAAAGAGCAGTGTTAGTGTCACTGCTCTGTGTAGATGAGCTGCTCAGACTGCTGCCGTGGGGACCCACTCCAACCCTCACTCTAATCCTTGGCTGCAAAGGCAAACATCTCTGAGCTATCCCATGTTTGACGAGTGATTGCTGAAGACTCGGTGAGAGATCTTCATGGGCACATTGGCAACAGGCTGAGATCACACAGCGGGACCCGGGCACGGAGTCAGCAAGCTACCTTGAGCCATCCTGCATAGAAGAAGAACTGTAGGAGAGTGAAGAT
The DNA here is from genome assembly GCA_004026705.1 of Nesogale talazaci. Classification (NCBI taxonomy): domain Eukaryota; kingdom Metazoa; phylum Chordata; class Mammalia; order Afrosoricida; family Tenrecidae; genus Nesogale; species Nesogale talazaci. Next base: position 154,370 of record PVJH01001649.1, on the reverse strand, counting down.
GGGGATGTAGAGATCTAAGTCATGCCCTGCGTAGCCTTGGCTGGGGTCCAAAAACTGGCGTCCAATCAGGCATGCGAAGAAGAAGGTGTAGACGGCCAGAGTGACAACCTGCAGTAGAGAGAGACCAGAGTGAGAACACCAGGCTGGCCACTGACAGCCAGCTGGAGTGCCAAAGGGCTGCGTGGAAACCCAGAAGCTTGTGCATACCTGGGTGTAGACCAGCGGAATCCCGACCCAGTCGTAGCCGAATAAGAGGCTGCACCAAGAACGGTAGCGGTTCATTTCCTACGCCGGAAACACATGACACGCGGTTTACTCCAATGGGTGCGGGAACAAACCTTCACTGGCATTCAGAATGTTGTCCCATCTTTTAGAACTGTGTCTGCATATTAAGTTGGTTCTGAAGGTCACTCTTTAAGTTCCCCAAATGACGGCCAACGAACGTCACTGAGCAGTGTGAATTTTCAGGCACATTCTTTGGACATAGTCTCAAAAAGATCGAAATAGGCCACACCTTATAGGTAGATCTCCTGTCCTTTTGAAATCAGACTTTCTGGCACGTCTGATTGTCTCAAAGCGGGCCTTGAGAGGCAGTCGTTACATTTTCAAGGTTTAGTCTCTTTGATAAATAACATGGAGAAGGATATATTTTGTTTCTATCTCTTTCAAGCAGGCTTACTAGATAACAGAAGCCAATACATCCCACACCTTCCCTCTCACACACAGGACTTTGAAGCAGCCATGTTGACAGAAAATCTCTTTGTTCGGAACAGGAAGGAGGGGGACCATCAATTGTTCCCTCATCAGACATAAGTTATTATCTGAGATCGAGAAAAATGGACTCACGCTAGCTTGGGAACTGGTTTTTAACGGTCCGCCTCTAGTAGCCTATGCCTAGCAAGTGGGCTCCTGGCTGCTAGCTCTCTGTCCCTCATCAGGACTGCATACCTGGTTACTTCTCTGATGATGGTTCCTTGGTGTGGGGAAGCACTACTGTGCTTACTGAAGCGTCTGAAAAGATGGCTTGCTTGGAGATGCAGCCAATATCGGGGAAGTTAATTTCTACTCTAGACTTTCTTTGGGGGAGGTTTATTGATACTCCGGGATTTATTCTGGGATCCCTGGAGCCAGGGAGGGCAAACCCCACAGCGAGTGCACTCCCTCCTTCAGAGCGTTGGATGACATTGCTGCCCAGCGAGGTGCCCTGCCTCACAGTTCCTAGTACAGAGCAGAGTTCTCTGAGAGCATCTGAGCAAGCACTGCAAAGCAATCCCTGTCTTAGCTCTGTCTTGTATGCTGAGATTCTTAGTACCAGCCCCATCGTTCAGCTTTCTTTCCAATCAGGGCTGACTGAACAGGCTCTTCCTGGCCCGGCCCGCTATATGGGGGCCCCTCTGGAGTGCTGGCACATCTTTTCCTGGAGGACGTACTTACAGTCATCAGCGAATGCAGATCAACACTGTCGCGGATTCTACCTTCATTCCGGGCTTTGGTGGCGAGATTTCCAAACCAGATGAATGGAACCCAGTATTTCAGATGAGGAGATTTGAGGTGGTCGAATAATTTTCTTTCATCTGTGGTCATAAACCCTTTGCAACAAAAGAGAAATCCCTTGATGATACAGTCCTAGATGAGCACTGATTAGCCCACATCTATGTCTCCCTGTGAGCATATAATGAGGAGATGCTGAAGACATGGAAAGTTTCCTCTCTAAAGTCATTTGTGCTTGGATTAGAGACAATGGATGTGAGTGTGGGGGGAATGCCCACCCCACCGGTTAAATATCAGTGGGGGGACACCATGAGGCATTCTGTTTAAAAATGGATGCTGGTTAAGAGAGACCAGCCTCCCAGGGAGAAGCGGTGACACTATGACTCTTGGGCATCTTTCAGCTCAGGAACTAAGCCTGCCTCTCAGACAGCTAGGAGCAAGGGCAGCAACTACTCAAGGACAAAGCTCACAGGGTTAAGAAGGAAAGAGGGCCGGAAGCCGTCCACACAGGAGGGAGCGGAACACATGAGGGCATACTGAGGGGTTGCAATGGACGAGTGGAAACAAAATGTACTTGAACTGTTGAATGTAAAACCGATGATCTACTCTGCAAACCTCCACTCAATTCACAATAAAACATTTACAAAAATATCCAGAGGAAGAGAAAACATGCTGATACTATCTTAATAGAAAAGACCAATAAGAAGTACCACCACCACCACCACCACCACCACGTCCTCCTCCTCTTCTTCTACCACCACCGCTACCATCACCACCACCACCACCACCACCTTTCCCACCTCCTCCACCTCCTCCTCTACCACATCACCTTCACCTCCACCACCACCACCACCACCACTACCACCACCATCTCCTCCACTTCCACCCCCTCCTCCCCCACCACCTCCAGCATCTCCTCCACCTCCTCCCTCTCCACCACCATCACCACCTTTAACCGTCGTGGCCTTGATTCCGACTCCTAATGGCCCTGCAGGGCAGTAGAGCTGCTCCTTGGTGTTTCTGAGGTGGTCATTCTTTACAAAGCAGGTAGCTTCCCTGTCTCCCATGGAGCTGGCCAGTGGGTTTGAACCGTAGACCTTATAGTTAGCAGCCCAGTGCTTAACCTGCTATGCCACCAGGACTCCTTGAGTAGGAATAAAGAGTATTGGCACTAGAACGGTTGGGGAGATTTCTTCTCTAGGTTTTGGTTTACTCATTCTAAATTGGAAGCTGTAATACTTAGAATGGTTGACATAAAATAATACAACATGGTAATATACACAATAACCCTTTGAAGGGCAAAGAACATATTAACTTGAATAGTTTCCACCATATTTTGCACATATCTTAAGTTCTTCTATAATATATATTGAACTTGCAGTGATCTCTCAGACCCTCAGTTTTCTTATCTGTAAAAGAGGGATGATAATATCTACTTCCCAGGGATGTTGTTGAGTAACCGAAGTTGATGAACATATCAAGTGGTTAACATAATGCCTATTTTATGCAAATATTGAACTATCCTCCCTTCCCCTATCAAGAGAAGAAGTGAGTAATAATGGAGGAGAAATAAGGATAAATAAGGTTAATTAATAAGTTAACATTTATTAAATATCTATCATGTACCAGAGTTTGTTCATACAATGGTGCATTCACAATTTACCACTTATGTTTAATCTAGTAATCCTATTTTCTGATAAAAAGCTGACTCAGACAATTGATTTTTGCTAGATAATCATTTAAAGTTACTTTTGTCTCAGAAATGCAACTATTTGCTTATGAAATTCTGATCACATTTTCATATTAAAGTCACAAGATAAGTTTTTAATCATCAGTTTGTAGGCAGTTTATGGATCTGGTTATGCTGTGTAAAGTAATATGGCCTCCTTACTATGTAGACCACATGTTATTTAAGAAGTGTTACCATAACAGAGAAAATGTTAAAAAGTGGATGTTCTCATTTTGAGAGTCATCCCTCAGGGAGATTTGGCATTGCCTAGACCTGACTGAGGTCAATGCTGCTGAGAACAAGGCCCATGACTCTGGGTTGTAGAATCGTCACAATACCTGCCAGACAAAGAAAGAGCCAGTTGACATCCCGGTCTACTAAAGACATTCAGCAGGGTAAGCATTCTCCTTCCAGGTCTGCTTTTTAAAGTCTCATGATTGTATGCTTACTAAGCTCTGCAGGAAATTCTGACATCTGAGTACATCGGTGTCTGAAAATGTGTGCTATATTAATGGGGGCTTTGTACATTCAGTATTTGAGATAAACAGAGTAGCAGAAACTAAGTCAAATATATTTAGCAACAGCCGGCTACTTTGAGATAATACTCAGATTATTTACACTCGCTTAGAAGGGTTCTGCCCATGTCTGGAGAACTGATCTCTGGAGATCAAAAATGAACAGGCGCCTGGTAATTCTCTACCTGTTGCTCAGTGCAATCTCAAAGTTGCTGCATGATCCAGCTAATCTGTTTTCTAAAACAGGCCTGCAGAGCATGATTAAATTTTATTATAAGAAGTTAATAAACTTGGCCTATCTTGACTTGGTGCTTTCAGAGTTGCTCAGCTGTGTTTCCTTTGAATGGGAGCCTTTTCTCAGACATTTCTTATCGATGGTCTATTGTTATATTCTTGGGATTGATAGTGAAACTTTCAAAAAAAATAAGCTTTCTTGCACACTGACTGCAATCTGTGTCATTTAGCCATTTGAAGAACTTTATCTCGTTATGTTTTATTCAGGAGTATGGATTAAATTGTGCCAGCAGGTCCTTTCTTGGCTTCAAAGTGGAAAGCAGACAGGCATAGTGATGGTTTCTTTTGTGCAAAATCTAATGCCTTCTCTGCCATGCGAGCATGTCCACCCCCTGAAAGGGAACGTGGAGAGCGAAGAAAGCTGGTGCTTTCTCATTTTCAGCCCAAATTTCTTGACTGCTTCTCCAGTTGCTGTGAAGGATGAATCAGAAGGATAGCCTCAAAGCAGCCCAGGCAGGGGTCATCTGGCTTTCCCCTGCACACCTTGGCCACAGCCACTCCATCTTTAGACATCCAGCTATTGGACAATTGAAAGAGAATTTCTAGATTGTTGGTCAAATGATTTCAAAGAACATTTGTCATGAAGTGAAATGTTAACCTAATCACCACTTCTGGACATTTCAACCAGAGACCAATGCTTGTTTTCAGAATGTGTGCATTTCCTTCGTCTCTACGGCTTTGTTAGGTATTGATTTGCTTTCCAGCCAGTTCATCTAAGTTAGAACTTTTATCTCAGCCACTTAACCATAGGGGGAGATGGCTTGGTTGTACTTATGCCTGTTAACTGTGTCCCTAAAAATTCCCATGGTGTCTCACCAGACCCTCTCTGTTCACAAGAGAAATCCAAGGATGTGCATGTGAAGATTACTGGACTTCTCCTTTTCTTTTCTTCCAGATGCTAAGAAAAACACTTCCTTCTTTATTTAAGAGTGATTTTTGGGCTGAGCCCCGGTGGCGTAGTGGTTGTGCACAGGACTGCGGCCCACTGGGATGGAGGTTCAATTCCAGCTCCATAGGAGCAAAGGCTGGGCCTTCTACTCCCACCACCAGAGGGCAGTGATGCCCCCCCCCAAAAAAAAGAATGATTTCTCTTTATTCATTATTTGAGATTTAATACACATATCCTATCAGTCCACATTTCAATCATGACAAGTAGAATTGAACAATTGTTACCACCAGGAGTTCCCAATCTTTTTCTACATAGACTCCTTGATATTGTCTCCCCCCTGCCCCCCGCCAACCCCCTTAATCTACTTACTTCCCTATAGGCTCATCAATACTGAGGGTCCCAGGACTTTCAAGAAAAAGTAAAGGGTGCATTTCCTTCAAACTTTATATCTTCTAACTATCCTTGTCATTTGCAGGACACAGGAGAGAACTGGTCCTGAGGGTTTTTCTGAGATTAACTTTTGTGGGTGTCGAAAGTCTTATCTTTCTCTTCAGGAACAACTGCATTTAGCAGTCTGAGGTGCAATTGCAACAGCACCAGGGCTCCAATCCTGGGCTCTGACTTGATGGCAGTGTGTTTGCTTGCTCTTTACCCTGGGTGGCACAGTGGCTACACGTTGAGCAGGTGCTTGCTCCTCTGGAGAAAGATGGGGCTTTCTAGTCCAGCAAAGAATCACAGCTCTGAAAACCCACAGGGGCTCTTCTGCCCTGTCCTGTAGGGCCACTATGGGTCGACAGTGCGTAGTAGGGAAAAGAGCTATCTTAAGAGACAGCCATGCAATACAAAGGCACGACATTTAGATTTCAATATGTAGCCAGCTTTGCTTCGTTCAAAATGATCAAAGTAAGAAAGAACCCGAAGTCATTTGTACTGACTTGAGACCAAGCCCAGGCCTGTTCTTGCTCCCAGCTATACTTCCCGGCCAGCAGTCCTATCTCAACCAACCAATGTTTATCATCAGCTTTGGCAAAGTTTCCTTTAGAGGAATGCATAGAAACTTCCCATTCTCCTACTTTTGTGCTTCTGGAGAGAAATTCTGAAGTTTTAGAATATATTTATAAATCTGAGTCCTGTGATGCACAAGACAAAATGTTTTAGCCCAGGAGCATAGTATAATAGAAGCACACATAGTATAAGACGAAAGATGACACATTGACAAATGACAAAATCTGGGGGTTTTGTCCTTGGCTTGGCTTGGAATACATGACCTCTGCCAGTTGATTGGAATGATCGGGAATTTTCTGGGCAAATTTGCAGGAATAGGCTGACCAATAGAAAGGGCGCTGTGGTCTCACTCGTAAATAACTTTTGGATAACAGATCAGTTCAGGGAATTTTTTTGGCATAATAGCTGTTGTTTTGAATGGTAACAGTTCTCTTTTCTTTTTCTTTTTGGCATCACTGGCCTCTGGTGGTTGTGGGAGCTACTCAGGGCTGCTCCTGAGAGCCGCAGCTGGATTCGAACCAATGCTGGATTTGAACCGCCAAGCCCGCAATTCCGCACTCAACCACTTACGCCACTGGGGCTCAGTCAACTGGTCTCTTTTCATGTGAACATACTTAAAAAGCCACCCTCCTTCCTTTCTACAGACACCTTTTAAAAATGGAGTAATTTAAGGTTGGCATATGACTTACATTCATTTAAAATGAACAACTTGTGCTATTGAAAGCAAAGACGCACACACACACACACTCCCCTATAGCATTTAGATCTTTTTATTTCCTAGAATAATGGAAGTTGATTATACACTTGAAAGCAAGAAGGAAGGGGGAGCCCACCAAAAGGTTGGATATGTAGCCCGCCAAATATAGAAATCTGGGTGAATGAGCCAATAGACAGTGTAAGACATGAATAACAACAAATATATATATATGTATATATATAACTGATCAAGGATTCATGTGGGTGGCAGTGTGGGGGAAGGAAGGGACAAAAGGGGAGCTGATACCGAGACCTCAAAGAGAAAGAAAATGTTTTGGAAATGTTGATGGCAACATATGGATAAGTGTGCTTAATACAATTGAATGATGGATTGTCATACAATTTGTTAGACATTCCCCCAAGATGATTTTTACAAGCTATACACAGAAACGAAACAAATACATACACATACACACACAGAGAGCAAGAAGGGTGGGGCTTCACAGGCCCAGTAAGGTCCAGATCCACTGCGGGGTCAGCTTCCGTGCTTCTGAAGGCAATACGATTGGAACACGATGGGCAGAGAGTGAAGGGAAGTTCCCTGACGAAAGCCCGCTGTTTCCCGGAGGGTGCTCCGTCTCCATGAGCTGATTAAGTATTCAGATTTTGTGACTCCATCCCTCCCTTATTGAATCAATCTGTGCGTGGGACACGGAACTCGTCATTTTTAACAATATTGATTTGTAGCAATATCTACTGGGAACTCGCCTGCTAACGTCAAAGCTGGCAGACAGAGCGGGTCCAGAGGCTCAGAGGGAGGAAGCCCAGGGGATCAGCTTGCATAAAGACGCTTCGCTCTGCTACACGTGCAGCCGCTGTGCGTGGGCATGGGCTGCTGTCATTGGGCTGGGTTGGTTCGGTTAATGGGTTCTGGACTTTGTGGACTTGTTCCTTCCAGGGGAGACAACTGACAAGTGCCCTTGGCATTCCCCCACCTCTTTGGGTCCCTGCACTTTGCTGACAGCGTTTTCTGCCCGCCGGTGAAGCAGGTGCCTGGCTCTGACCTCCGGGGATCTGCCAAATATTTCCAGGCATCCCTGAACTTCCTGTTCTTCCCATAAACTTTGGCATGGGCATGGGATAGTCAGGAAGCAGGGGAGGCACATGCCCAGTTGGGAGAGCTTGACCCCACGTGCAGACAGACTGTGCTGGAGAAGGGGTCAGGAAGTGCTGGCTGCCAGCGCTGCCCATCTACACAGAAGCTGTCCACCTGGGGCTGGCCCTGGGACCCCGCCTCAGAAATGACTCTCCCATCTTACAGGGTGGTGGGCCTGTGACCTTTCTCTGGCTGCCCCGTGGCCATTCCAACCTCCTCTTTCTGAGGACACTGGGTGCTCTTACTAAATCCATCTCCTGACTTTAGAAAAGGAAAGAGTTCCCCAGGGACCACTGACCCGAGTGGGTCAGTACTGGCCCCACCAGACGTCACTCTTGCTCAGCTTCTCCAGACTAGGCCATCCCATGGCAGTCCAACCCACACTTGTGATGTCCTTCTAAAAGATGTCCGACCTCACTGCCCCTGAGGGGATCCCCACTCACCAGGACCCCACAGGGGAGCGAAGCACTGGCCCTGTGGGTCTCTAAGATGTGACGCCTTGGGGGAGTAGGAAGCCTCCTCTGTCTCTCACTGGTCATGTCCACACAGTTCAAAATCAAATGTCTCTAGCTGGCGTCCTAAGATCCTTGCTCCAGGGTACCTCTGGAGTCTGCTGCATGGCATGGGTAGAACCCAAACCTGTTTGTTTTCCTAACTCATGCTGCTTCCTATTCTTATTGACTATCTTGGCAGTTGTTAAAGCCTTTTACCTCAAGGGTGACAAAAAGTGGGTCACCTGCTCCTCAGGAGAAAAGTGAGGCTCTCTCCTCTCACAAAGATTTACAGCCTTGAACCGTTTCGTTTAGCTTAGAAGAACTTAGAAGTAAGTTCTACTCTATCTGGGGAGCCACGATGAGGCTAAATTTGCTTGATGGTAGTGTCTCTAGGTCTATGGAGCATACCTGGAGGCAGAAGTTTAAATAGACATCAAGGAGTGCATGACTGATTTTGAAATTTTCATAAAATGGCTGGGGGATTGGTGGTTGGGTTGAGAAAGAGAGTTTATGGCCTTGGGAAAAGGCAGAACAATGACAACAACAGAACACAAGGACTGATAGAGACACGTTTTATAAGGAGCAGACCATAATATTCAGAAAAATAAATCTAAGCAAAATGAAATACTGCCATTCTCCTGTTTGCGTCTCGTGACATCTGAGTGCCACTCAGCCCTCTTTGAGAAGCTGCCTGACCCCAGAACCTGAAGCCCTCTGCTTCCCTAGAGGCTGGCTTTCTCCTGCTGTGCTCTCAATGCAAGCGTGACGCGCAGAGAATGAGATCGGCTTTGAGAACTGAGCATGGCATCTGGTTTCTGCCAGAACACATTCCAAGGGTGCATCAGGACTAGGAAGCACTTCCTCTTCATCCAACACTCACCAGTTTGAAAGGGGTCACACCATTCTGATTCGAGTCGACATCTTCTGTCACACAACAGCACGTGGAGGAAGCGATTCTTAATATGTTTGATCCTTTAGAGAGTAAGGTAAAGCACTTACCGTGATCACCTGGTATGTTTGCATTTGTTTTGTTTTTCAATTTGATCTTTTTAAAGTTGTATCTAAATTTTAAATGTGGAGGACGAGGTGGCAGTGTATTAAAAATGAACAAATAAAACCTCCTATAGGTTTAATACAAGGTACCCGTGAGTTTGGGTCATTCATACACTCCGCTTGAATCCTCATCCAACTCCTCTCATTCCATATTCTGTACCCCTCATCAATTATACCGCTCCTGCCTTATTTCTACCTGAACTTGCACAACCTCCTGACCCAAGGCATCCAAAAAGCGCAGGGTGTCAGAGCCACACTGAGGCTTCTAAAGCGACCCAAGGCCTGTATTACACAATTGTACTCATATTTCCTTAGCAATAGCAAGGACTTGCCTACCATTTGCCTTGTGCCAGGTGTTGCTCTAGAAACGTTGCCAAGAATGTCTCACTTAATCCTGACAGCAAGCCTGTGAGATAGGTGATTTTCTAAAGTGTGACCAGTCAGCTTTAGGGCTGAGGAAATAATGTAGCACAGAAAGACGAAGTCGCTTGCAGAAGGTCAGTGGCAGAGCAGGGACTCACCCTGACTCTGTGTGCTTTTAGTGTTATGGCATGTTGCTTATCTCAGAAAGCAAGACAAAGCAAGCAAAATCAGAGCCCGCCCAGTCTCTCCACAGACACACCAAAAACAAAGACAGAAAGAATCCCTATTCTTCAAACAACTCTTCTCTTTTCACAGACATTTCAGAAGAGGAGACTGAGTCCGGCACTCTAATTTCATTCTACCCAATGTAAAGACCATCACCTCGTGGTTCTTTTTTTTTTTAGGCATCACTGCCCTCAGGTGGTGGAAGTAGGAGGCCCAGCCTTTGCTCCTGGGAGCCGGAATTGAACCTCCATCCCAGTGGGCCACAGTCCCGTGCACAACCACTACACCACCGGGGCTCCACCTCGTGGTTCTTATATCCTTAATGTTATCATTCATACACTCCAGTATGCTGCCAGACATGTGAATAGTCACCCAGCCACAACAACCAACATGGACTCAGCACCGGCCAGGCAGGCTCTCCTTAGTCCTCCCCCTCTTGAAGGCTGGTCTCCCAGCATCTTTGCTAAACATTAGCCCACCTGCGGAGAGCCACCTTTCAATTTGTTCTCAGCAGAGTGTGCCCAGGCGTCCACACAGCATGACCGCTTCTTCTTTGTGAATTCTGGCTCTTTGGGAATGCCTGGATGAGAGTGATCATGCCAGGCCGCTTCCCAGAATCAGCCTGTGTGGTGGCACAAGCATTCACTGGGTGGTTTGTTGACTTGCCCACTGGTTAGCTGTCTGACCCAGGGCAGGTCATAAGCTTTCTGAATATGTTTTCTAATTCTCGCTCTCACATATGGTAATGTTACAGGTTGTTTTAAATAAGTAGGATAATAATGATTATATTGATAACCCTAAAAGCAACTTGACTATCTACTGTTTCCTCTTCCTGTGTCTGCCCCCAAGTAAATTGAATAAGAGGCCGAACTAAGGACTTTTTCATCTCTGTCCCTTTAAACGGTTTCTGGTAGGTAAGTAGTCATCGTTGGGTGCCTCTGAGTTCATTTTCATCACGGAGCGACCCAGCTTAACAGGGGCACTGCGTTCCGAGAACGGCACCTTGACCCACGCAGATCGCTGTCTTTCTTCCCCTCAGCGGCTGAGGGGCTGGAACTTGGGGTTGACAGCCCAGCGGGGGTGCCCACCAGGCCTTCTCTGGTACACCCCAGGAATCGATCCCTGTTTCTTGAAGGAATGACTTAAGTGATTGGGCCTTTCCAAAGGAATTCCGAGATCGAGGACGGGGTGGGGCGGCTGGCCACACTACCTGCTTCCACGACGTGATCCATGGTCGGAAAGCGTTTGTACACCGCGGTGCTCACTGCGCGGAAGATGAGCAGGGACGTGAGGTTGACATAGCGCATCATGGTCCTTCGGAGCAGGCGCCCGTACTCGTCGCTTCCGTGCACACTGCTGGAGATGAGGAACATCAGCCTGTCCGGCCAGGGCAGATTCACAAACTGGTTCCACCACCGGTTCACTACCAAAGTAACATAAAACCCTGCGGAACAACAAGACATTATGAACCCATTCCTCAGGGCAGACGGGTCGACACGGAAGCTTGTAGCGGAATTTTAGCCGTTTGGGGAGGGGCTGGGGTCTAATATGATGTTATCCATATCGAATGCTTTTGCCCTCCACTGGGGAGAGAAAGTGTCTGGTGAGTATTAGGACGCCTATGTTGACTGCAAGAGGGAGTTAGTGGAGGGGAAGCGGAGTGGTCCAAGAGCACATGACCTCACACTTGCGGGGTTAATTGAGCGAAGCAGCCCTGAGGCAAGCCTTCGGGATGGCTGGCTGCTTTGCAAGCAGTGGCTGTGGGGCATGCCTCCCAGCCTGGCCACACTCCCATGCAGAGTCATCGGCGTCATCCTAACGGAGACAGCTGTTTGGCTGCAATCTGCGTGTGACCTATACTTACCAAGCACAAAGGTTACTGGAATTTGTTCAGCATATCTGTCACAGTAAATTGATAATTTTTCAAAGTAACGTTTTTGGGCTCCTGTAAGTAACAATCTGGAGCAAAAATAAAATGCACAGCCCTTTATGATATTATACTTCTGCACCTGCTTTGAAGTGACATTAAGTGCAAACAACTAAGCACAAATAAGCTTAATTTTGATTTTTTTTTTAAATGAGCAATCACTTTTTTTCTTGTTTTACCTGAGCTGATGTGTCTCAAAATCTTTTAATTTGCTTAATTTAAGCCCCAATGCTCTTAGTACCTAAATAGTAATTTTGGCTATTAGACAGTGGGTTTTATGAACCATTTTAGTTTAAAAGTTTTACAACTTTTATGTGACCAATGCATTGGGTTTGGAGAAGAGTCTGACTTAAGGTTACTCTGAGCTATTTGTTGAATAATAACCTTGAATTGAATTTCCTGCTCTTTCTCCTGAATACGCCACTTAGTACATTCTTGATGATATATGTTGGATTTCAGGGGCACCTTTAATTATTTTAAAGCCCACAATTATTTTAAATGTAAATATAAAACAGACTTAACACGAGGAAAGGAAAAAGATTATAATTACATTAAATTACTGCCTCTACAGTACTATATTACAGATTTATGCATATTATAGATTTGGCCCAACCCATCTGAACCATTTTCTGGTCATGATAAATCTAAGTGCATTAAATGGGATGGTTATTGTTATTTATCTTGTAGGAAGGAGGTTCAGAGTTCAGAGAAATGTCAGAAGTCAGGTTAATAATAATGATCAGATTCAGAAGAATTAAGGTGACATAAATTAGTGAGTGTATTTGTTCCATGGGAGTAGGCATTTGTAGCAAAGATCCATTATAACAGGTGTAAGGTTCAGTTACCTAACAGAACTTAGTCAAAGGAGGCAGGGCAATGAAGGAGCTAACAGTGAGCAACCAATCAGATTGCAGAGGAAGAACTGTTGGAGTGCTGGTAGTACTGACGAAGAAGGTGTGCACGTGTGTGGGGAAGACCTAGCAGCAATATTGAACTCAAGAAAGGCTGACAAGAGGCAGCAACTGTTGGCCTGTTGGGGTCTTTCTGGGTCCTGCTGACAACAAGTTATAGCCAGACTGGTTCTGCTGTTCAAATCAAATGATCAAAAAGGATTTAAATGTGGAGAACATGGACAAACCAGCTTGCTGTTTATAGATTTGTACCTTAGGCATATTTTTAAATTACAGCAAGCCTACAATAAGCAGACACCTGTAAAAGAAGGAACACCAAAACCAGGGATAGAAAAATGGTGACATTACACTCTGCCAAAAGAAAATTCACAAGACCCAGAGTCCACCTTGAGTTCTGGTCTCATAGTATTTAGAGCCTTCATTTTCCTATTACAATAAAATCTGTCTCAAGGGGGTTGTAAGGGTTAACTAATATGATATAAATAAGACCACTTAACAGATGGCCATGTAGTTAAATGACAATAGATGTTTGCTACTTACAATCATCCAGAGAAAATATTTAACTAACAGGCAAAATATTTTAATAGCTAGAAAGTACTACAGAGTACATGAAACAAGTATCATGGCTGATATCAGATGGATCTTAGCTATGAAAACTCAGAGAATGCCAGAAATATTACCAGAAATATATTTTTCTGTGTTTTATTGATTATGCAAGAATGATAGCTCATAAGAGATTGTAAGTGTCATTGAGAAGAATGAGAATTCCAGAGCACTTTAACTGTACTTTTGCATAACTGCCCTTATGTACTTGTATGAACCCAGACAAAGAGGCAGTTGTTTCTGGTTTAATATCAAGAATAGTGGGTATCAAGGATGTATCCTTTTACCATACTTATCCAATCTGTATGCTAAGCCAATAATCTGAGAAGCTGAATCACATGAAGAAGAATTGGAGAGAGATTCAATAGAATTTGTGATATACTGATGACCTAATTTTGCTGGCTGAATGTAAAGAAGACTTGAAGGACTCAGTGATGAAGATCAAAGACTGCAGTCTGCAGTATGGATTACAACCCAATGTAAAAACAAACAGACAAACAAAAATACACACAACTGGATGAATGTCATATAACTGGTGAGAAAACTGAAGCTGTCAAGGGTTTAATTTTTCTCAGATCTACAATCAATGTCAATGGAAGCCTTAGCCAAGAAATCAAACAATATATCAAATTAAGAAAATCTGTGGCAAAAGATCTCTTTAAAGTATTAAAAAGCAAAGATGTCACTTTGAGGACTAAGGTCCATCTGATGAGACCCTGGTATTTAGTTCACTTCTTCTTTATGCAAAAACTGGGCAATGAATAAGAAGGCCTGCAGAAGAATTGGTGCTTTTAAATCATGATGTTGGTAAAGAATATTGAATATACCCTGGACTTCAAGAAGAACAAGTAAATGATTTGGAAGAAGAACAGCTAGGATACGCGTTAGCAGTGAGCCTGGTGAGACTTCATCTCGTGTATCTTGGACATGTTACCAGGAGGGGTCAGTCCTAGAGAAGCACCGCATGCCTGGTCAAGCAGCGGACTAGCAAGAATGAGGAAGATCCTCAGTGGGCTTGACTGCAGTGGGCTCAAACACAGCAACTGTTCAGAGTCTGACACAGGCCTGGGCAATGCTCCTTTGAACATAGGGTCATGAGGAGTTGGAATGGACTCAGTGGTACCTAACTTAACAACAACTAAGAGATGTCTGTCAAGCTAATAAGTTCTGATTCTATCTGAGGATTTTTTTAAACCAAGTATAATTATTTACTCACAATAGATTTAAACAAACAAACCAAACCACTTAGGGACATTAGTAGACATAAGAATAAAGCGGTGTATTTTCCCACAGATGTATTTGACTTGCTTGACAACTTCAGTCTATCCTTTTAGTTATATCATTGTTTAAGATATTTAGACTTGACTTTAAAAAAAGGAAAAGACGATTTGACTTCATGATTATTGTAGTAGATGTTAGTATCTTTAGCAAAGGTACTTGCATATCATTTTATAGGGTCTAACTATGGGATTGGGGTAAAAGTCGAGACCTGATGGGGCCTTGCTGGCGACAATGCAACTGTTTTAAGGGCTATGCTATTCTAAGCAGCAGCAGCAGTGATAAATTCACTTTAGTAAAAATAAACTAATGAGACAGTTATTCTGGAACGGCATTGTTGTCTGCCACCATATCATATTCTGAAAGCTTGCATAGGTGATGCAGAAATAAATTGTCAACATAGCATATTATTTAGAGTGCATCTGAAAAGTTCTTAGAAGCTTTAAATAAGATTTTCCCTTTAATGGGATTTTGCCAAAATGTTTATGATATTTATTTGTTTGGCAGAGTCATTTGGATGTGTAGCAACATGACTCTTCCTCTTGAAGGTCATTAAATGAGCAGTCTTCTCCAAATGAGGTCCCACTGCTGCAAGGAAGAAGGCCGATGAGAGCAGAGACCCAGAAGTGTGTTCCGCTGTGTGCAGAAGGCAAGTAACTGAGCTACTAGAAATACAGCCTCAGAAACCGTTGGCCTTCCTATTTTAGATTTTGGCTTCTTTGGGGGAAGCTGCATGCAAACCATTTTAATTATAAAACTCATCAAGAATCCCTTATACTGATAACATTTTATTAGAGACTATAATTTTTAGTCAGAAAAGTATGCCTTGTGCATGATGTTGCTCAAATTTATCTCACAGGCTGAGGGTGTAATGTTATAAAGAATAAGCATGTGCTTTTATGAGAAAATGTGCCCAAGTTGGAAGATATAAAGAAAAGAAAATAGTCCTCAGGGTTTTTTTCCTTCTTCTTTCCCTTCAGTTGAAGTATTTATTGGCAAAGCTGACAGGCATTTCAGTAAAATGGCCACACCGTTTAGGAACAAGTTAATTATGTAAGAAATCGCTACAAGCTGTCAAATCACAAATTCAGACTACGAGCAACCCGTTGAGAGAGGCACAGATACTTTGTGTGTGGACTTTGCCATTCAAAATCATGTGTCGTCAAGATCGACGGCCAACTCTCCCATTTGACGCCGAGAGCAGCTCTCTGGAAGTGAGACAACACCAACTTAAATACCTGGTGACTGACACGGACCTGGAACTAGAGGTTAGAATCTACTGCACATCCTAAAACGATGGTTAGGTACGGATGAAAGTACGCTGTCCTGCGGAGAAGGTGACACCAGAGAAGTTCATGCAGAGGAAGAGGTTACAGAATGCAAATGTCAGCCGCAACCGGCGGGCTCCGACTTTTGAGACAGTATTCTTACATGATCTGTGATGGCCATATATGGAGACATGCAAAGGGAAGTACCTGTAGACCAAACTTATCGCCGTGTAAAGAACAGCAAACACAATAAACTCCCTGTATAGTAGTTTGTAGATACTGCCTCTCCACTTGAGGAGTAACCTATGAAATCCAAAAAAGGTCGCATTTGCTACTTTACTGGAGTAAGTGACAGTCATCTTGGATAGTTTTGTTTATGTCCTAGAAGAGCAAGAAGACAAAACACCAAGGTGTTTAAAGTGTAAAATAGAGCATGAGTCTATATAACAAAAGAAACTCAGGGCAATAAGCAGCCGCCATAGTCCCTTTCTCAGGGAAGAGAGCACGTTGTACAATATGCAAACAGAAGTTAACGACCAACTCAGTGCTACATCTCTTAGCCGAAGAAGGGAGGAGAGGGGTCTCCTGCAGGAATAATGTTAAAAATCTTAAAACTTGCCTTAATGGCCAAACCTTAATTTTAGATGATAGGCATCACTCAAAACATTTTAGAATCAGTGGATAAATTAGAGAAAAGATGTTGTCATATCATGTATCATTTATTTTGTCCCTCCACTGCAAGAATTAGGGGACTTGATAGTGCTGTATTTACACTTTCAAAAGTTGCCTAACTGATGATTTGAGTCCATTTGCTAAAGGAACATAAAGAGGTATTTGAAGCAGGAGATCTGGTTAGAAAGAAGCAAGCCTCTTGTCAACATGAACTGGACCTGTTTCTTTTTCTTGTCTCAGTTGGATGTGGCTGTCTCTTTGGGGCGCTTTGAGGGCTGGGTGAGCACTCTGCATGCTTCAGAAGAGAGCCCCAAAGTTGGGTCACAGTGATGTTAAGAAAGGAAGCACTCCGGTTCACTTTCCATTTGGAATGGGACAAAACAAGGTCCTTATTTAAGAACTCTTTTTGCTTAGGTCGAGGTCCCTGTGTTATGCTTGATTATTCATATACAGACTGGTGGTTCGACGAACCCAGCCAGCATTTCCACAGGAGTGAGACCTGGCAACTGCTCTCATAATGGAAAAAAAACCCCAAAAACCCAGGGCAAAGGAAACTGACCGTTCAGTAACCTACAGGGCCGTCTTGAGGCAGACAGCCCAGACAGTGAGGAGTGCGGTTTTGTTTTTCTACTTGGGTCAGTTCCAGGGATGGGGTGGCCTGAGAACTGGGCCTCAGAGGTGAATTCCCTCTGATTACTACAGAAATCCATCACTTTTTACTGACATCAATCTTTAGAGTTTTGAAATAAGGGGCCTGCCGCGAATACATATTTGAAAATTCTCCTCAACTACCCTCTAACACAGAACATGCTCAGATAAAATGAGATTTTTAGAGGGGGGTGGAGAAAATCGCTGTTTTCTCCAAAAGGCTGTCTAAAGAAACCCTTTAGAGCTAGGGGGACTGACATCATGGATCTTTTAGACAGTGCCCCAGGACCAGACACAACAAATAAGCTCCACAGCAGATTTCTTAGACCAAGTAGCCTACATCACACAGTTCATCCTAAACATCCTTATGTAAAGCTGGAAGAACGATCCAGCCCTCCTTGGACCATTTCCCCCCAAGGGTGGAACTCCGGAGCGACATTGACAGTATTTTTCTGGAAGCATGAACTTAGTCTCCGACATGACTAATTTTAATTAAGAAAGCAGCCTCTTGGCCTAAGTGCAGGGCATTCCTGCCCCCGAGCCAGTGCTGCTCCTCCAGCTTCACCTCGTCTCTCTGTCTACGGCAACCACGGCCAAAATATGAAAAGACGCCTGATGAATTAGGCCCCTTTTATCATTTGTTTCTCCCGGGAAGAGTCCTGAAACAAACCCAAATGCTCTTGCCGCCCCTTTCCTTCATCCGAGAGTTCCTCCTTCGCCCTAAGTCCTGGCAGCATACGGACACCCCTGGTCAGAGTGAAAACGCCGAGGTAGACGCTTCGTGCACTAACCTATTTCAGTGGTTGGGCCTCTCCGCCGGGAAAGAAAGTCTTCCAAGCTCAGGCTCCCCGTGAAGAGGTGCCTGGGGGTGCACCCGGCGCGCCCGCTCGCCCAGGTTTCCTCTGGTCCCCGAGCGGACCCGGCGGCGGGTGGCAGGCGTGGGGGTGAAATGTTTTTCCACTGGCGGAGGCCTGTTTGTGCCAATTTGCCCACTGATGACAGTGATCGCTGGGAACAAACAGAGGCAACAGCTGCTGAGGTTGCTTTTTCCTAATCTATAATTATCACTCCACCTGCCACCCAAAGTAGTACCCCTTTGAACGAGAAGTCGGCCGTGCCGGGGCGATGCGGGCCCGCTCAAGTGTGTTATTTTCATTTTGATGCTGTTCGGAGATCCAGGAACAGAGAAGTCCATTAGCCCTTAAAAGGTTCGGAAGAGACTCCACCAGTCCCGCCCCCCCTGCTCCCTAAGGAGGGGGGCTAGGAGGCCGGTGGATTAGGACAGGGTTTTTTGTTTTTTGTTTTTTTATTTAATACAAAAAAAAAAATCTTGGGAAGCCATAAACAAGGGCAGATGAAGAGAGGATTTTGGGGGTGGGGTGATTGCCGTTGTTTGTTTGAGGGGTATTAAGAATGCTCTTTTCCAGAAAAGCAACCAGCCTGAGTGTGCATTTGCACATGTCTCTGTGTGTGTTTTAAGGAGCATAGTAGTGCTGGGAGTTACTGGGTGGGCAGTTGACAGCAAGGCCAGTGGTTCAAAACCTGCAGTTCTCTCTGAGGGAGAAAGGGGAGGCTATTTGCTTCTGTAAGGATCGACATTCTCCTCAACCTTAGACAGGGACTCGGTGAGTCAGAATTGACGCCATGGCCCAGGGGTGTGTGTGCACATGTGTTTGAGGAGCATGATAACATAACTGATTCATTGCATTTGTTATTCCACGGTCAGCTAGTAGAAAAACCCCAAATAGTTACAATGTTTCCACATAGTCCTGAGAGAATCACATCTTTTCTTCTTAAAAGGACGCTCATTCTGTACAAAAAAAATCGAGTAAGTAATTTCAGGACCCAGTCCTGGGACCTTCCCAACCTCGTACATAACTTGTACAAGCATTGCTATTGAACTTCAACGACTACAGAAACGTGTGTTTTCTGGAGAAAGAAGTACACACACTCACAAATGCTTATTTTGAAGTTGAGAATCTCTTTACTTGAGTTTTTCTAAAGTATAAGCTTTGAGTGCCCTCGCCCGTCTTGTCGGTTCCTTAGAGCAAAGATAGAAATGTAGGTATCTGTGTACCTGCTTCTACCCCTGGTCCATCACTCCAACAGTGCCTCTCCAGTGTCCGTTGGCTATCACCTGACCTTGAGGACAATACAGCTGTTAGTGCATGTTGTGGATTCGTAAACCTTTTAAAGGTCGGTATGAACAGTGCTGCCCATCTTGTATTTGGGTTGCCATCAAAAATGACGGTCAGGCAGAGCTGATGTTTATACAGGTTTGTAAGTTAGATCCATGTTGTCTAATCCAAGCAAGGCAAAACCCCAATTCTTGTTGTTGTTGTTGTTTTTGTGGCATCACTGCCCTGGTGGGAGTAGGAAGCCCAGCCTAGCTCCTGGAGAGCTGCTGCTGGATTTGAACTGTCAACCCTGTGGGCTGCCACAACCTTCAGGCCACCAGAGCTGAGCCAAAACCCCAATTCTTCGTTTTTGTGGGCATCACTGCCTCTGGTGGTCGTGGGCGCTACCCAGCTGCCGCTGGATTTGAACTGCCAAGCCTGCGGGTTGCAGTTCTGCACTCAACCACTTATGCCATCGGGGCTCAGTCCCCAAACCCCAATTCTTATGAAGCAGCAATACTGGAACAATTTTTGCAAAAATTCACTCTTTGGGTTCTGAGGAAAACACGTTCTGCTTCTGTAACTTGGCCCAATTCCCAGTAGTTGTGACTATATGCTGAGAGTCTGCTTTCCTGTATGGGGCGCTGTGAGCACAGCGGGCTGCTCTCATTTTAAATAGGGGAATGAAGTCCAGTTTCTCCACAGTCTGTTTTGAGGCAGGACCAATTAATGAGTGCAGGATAACACTCTAATCGAGTATCAGCCACTGTTGACTCATTGCACGACCAGACTCCAGTTGTGGAGTTCTGAGCCTGGGACCTGTTTTCCACAGGAACAAACAGACTCCACTACAAAGACAAACCACAGCAGCTTCTTTCAACTTAGTTGGCAAGCATAAAGCTGCAATCTTGGAAGAATCCTATTTGAAAATAGAATTTCTTCTAGATCCTAAAAGTCAGACATGCTTATTCTGAAAGGATGATAAAAACAACATGTAAAAAAAGTCATGCTTCCCCAGAAGAGTGTCAGCCATTTGGCATGAAGTTTATCTTTCCATACTTTTGTAGAAAAGATTCCTGCTCCTAAAATGACAAGAAAATCATATCATAGGCCCTTTGAAGTTTTCAGTCTCTGGGAAATTGCTTTTACACTATCCAAAATAGAACTCACTGCTGTTGTGAAGTATGGAACTGATCAACCCCATAATTATACACTAGTTCTTCAAAAGTTCCTCCCCTGCCCTCCCTAATTCCTCCCCTTACTATTGAGGCTGTTATTTGTTTTACTTCATCAATCATGTTAAATTTGCATATGTTCATTTATAATGATCCATACATTCATTGTGTCAAGCACATTTGTACATATCTTGCCATCATCATTTTCAAAACATTTTCTTTCTAATTGAACTCTTGATATCAGCTCCTCATTCCTCTCACTCTCCTACTCTTCCACCCTCATGAATCCTTGATAAATTATTATTTTCACATCTTACAGGGTTCGCTGTCTCCCTTCACCCACGTTTGTGTTGTTCATCACCTGGGTGGGTGGGGCTATCTGTCAATCATTGCAATCTTCCCCTGCTTCCTCCACCTTCCCCTTATCTTCAGGGCATTGCTACTCCCATTATTGTTCCTGAGGGGTTCAGCTGTCCTGAATTTTGTGTGTCTGGAGCTCTTATCTGTACCAGTATACATGTCCTGGTCTGCCCTAATTTGTAAGGTAGTACTGGGATCATGATAGTGGGGAGGAGAAAACATTAAAGAACTAGAGGAATGGTGCCTGTTTTGTTGGTGCTATACTGCACCCTGGCTGGCTCTTCCTTTCCTTGTGACCCTTCTGTGAAGGGATGGCCAATTGTCTACAGATGGGCTTTTGGGTCTCATTTGAATCGATATGATTGAGGTCTTCTGGTGTCTGATACCTGATCCTGTCGACACTGCATGATCACATAGGCTGGTGTGCTTCATCCATGTGGGCTTTGTGGCTTTTCAGTCAGATGACCACTTGTTTATCTTCAAGGATTTAAGATCCCAGACACTATATCTTTGAGTAGCCAGCACCATCAGCTTTCTTCACCACATTTGCTTTTGCACCCCTTCTGTCTTGAGCAATCTTGTCGGGCAGGTGAACATCACAGAATGCAGGGTTATTAGAACAAGATGTTCTTGGACTGAGTAAAGGCCCGTTCTCCATCTGCCACCTAGTCTGAACTAAGCAGGTGGCCTGGAGAAGGGAGATGCTGCATCAGAATCTAGGAGGCAGAAGGAGGTCACTGGGAGGAGAGAGAGGAGGAGGAAGGAGAGGCTGATGCGACTCTTCATCTTCTTGTGAGTCAGTTTACCCAAGAAGCATAAACCCTTTGTCATATGATTTTTTTTCCATCTTTGCCCTCTGGTGGGAGTGGGAGGCCCAGCCTTGCTCCTGGAGAGCTGCTGCTGGATTTGAACCGCCAAGCCTGTGGGCCGCAGTCCCGCACTCAAGCACTACACCACCGGGGCTCAGCCTTGTCATATGATTTTTAAGCTTGTTCAGAGGATCTAGTTCTTTCTGAGCCACTGTACCTTGATGAGTTATATTGGATTGTGTGAATAGGAACATTTACCAGTGGAAATGCATGCAAAGAAAATCATATGGGTCCATAAAAAAAAGTTGTTGAATTAAGTATGAATAGCTTAACCTGGCTTTTTGTTTAACACTTGTTTCAGGCACTTATTTCATTACATATTGATTATTTTGGGGGGCAAAGAAATCAGCGCCAAACTATTCATAGAGTAAAATATTTATAGAGTGAAACTTTCAAAAGAGAACATTCCTTTTTAATTTTGCTATCGCAGAATACCTTGCTTTGAAAGCTCCTCACAGCAATCTGTCTTACAGGGGATATGTTAGCAGTCCCGTTGAACTGTAAGCTTCTTGAGATTCAAGGTCATGCCCTGTTCTTTCCCATTTCCCCCGTTTATTGGCTGCCACTATGCACGCAGTCACAAGCAGCTGACTGAGGTCAATTATGTCCATCCAGATGTGGGTGTTTTGGATCCAGTACACTTTGGAGGTTTAGAGTGCTAGCAAAAATCAAATCAAAGCCGGTAGAACTTTTCAATTACTGATTTCTTTTTTATTTCAGAGCAGAAAGAGTGAATTCCTAGGACTAGAAGGACTACTGAGTTTTATTACAGCTGGAGCTCTAAACTCATGAGACTGGATATTTGAGGAGCCACTGTTACTTTCCCTCCACAGAGGAATGCTAACTCAACAAAACAAAAATGCATTAGTTCACCTGCTGAAGGTCATCGCTTTCTAATGGGAGGTACAGAAACTTTGTTCTATTTTAGAGATGAAAGCGTAACGTCTAGAGATTTATTACTTTGGTGCTGAAAATGTTTCCTGTACTATATAATCAATGACATTTCTAAAATGGATGATACCTCTTAGCACAAATAAATTCCAGATCAGTAAGGGGGAAAATGCAACATACAATTTAAAAAATTTGGTTTAATATAGCATGAAAGGCTTTCGAATTCCAGTATAGTGTTTATTCCAAACAGCTATAAAATTCTGTTACTTCACCATCATAGTGGTTGATGGTGACCATTCTGAAAAGTTAATTCCTCTGTGGGTAAAGGGACTATACATAGTTAAGTATAAAGTTCTCTGTTTGAACACTTTGAGAACTGTAAAAACACTTTAAAAAACACAAATTTTTTATGTTAAATTAGGTGGTGCTTTATAGAGCACATCATTAGTTTTACAGTCAACAACTTATCAAACCTCTCATGCTTCCATCATCTCCCCCACCCCCAGTCTCCCTCTTATTTGATATTGCTTCCCTTTCACCCAAACAACCCTTATCTATCTTGTAGCCTGTCCCACCCCTGTCCTCCCTTATGCTTCTACTTCTGGCAACCATCAAAGTCCATTGCTTTTAGTGTGAAAACCTTTTCTTGATTAAAAAAAGTAATAAGAGTGGTCTCGTTTGATACTTGTTCTTTTATGTTCGACCAATTTCACTCAGTATGGTGTCCCTCAAGTTCATCCATATTATGTGGGGTTTCCCAGATGTAGTGTCATTTTAAAATGGTTTGTAGTGTTCCACTGGGAGTAGGTGCCAACTTCTTTTTATCTGTTCTTTCACCCATGGACATTTAGATTAGCATCTTTTTGCTATTGTCAATAGTGCTGCAAGAAGCATGGGTGTGTACATATCTCTTTGTGTTATGGTATTACATAAAGAGATCTTGCTTCTTTAGGATATATAAAGGAGGATAGATAGATAGATAGATAGATGGATAGATAGATAGGGATCTCTGTGTCATATGGCATTTCTATTTCCCATTTTTTGTAGAGGTGTCACCTTGCTTTCTGTAGAGGCTTTGTATGGGGATTCTGGTCTCTCTGCACCCTCTCCAGAACTGGTGATTTTCTGTTTGGGTTTTTTTTTTTTTGGACTCTGCTATTAGTGCTGGTGTAGGGACATGAACATTTTTCTTCATGTTTGCTGGCTGCCCGAATATCTCTTTGGTGAAATGGGTGTTCATATCCTCTGCCTCTTTTTTATTGGACTTTTCATTCCTATCTTATTGATATATTGAAGTTAAAAAAAATAGATTTGAGAGATTACTTCCTTGTCTGATATGTCTTTGCTGAATTCCCCCCTCAGTTTGTGAGTGCTCTTCTTATTACTCTTTTTGTGGAGTCTTTTGATGCATATGAGAAAACATGCTTTCTCTAAAAAATCAAAGGTATAAATCTGACCTGAACAGGTAAAACTTTGTCAGTTGATCACCCCTTGATGCAGGCTGGATTTGATCTGGTTTCCAAATTATCTGTATTTTTGGTGTGTATTGTTTTGTTTGGTTTTTGTTCCTTCACCATAGAGTGTAGCTCAGAGGTTTTATGTCAATGGAGGTCACCCACTTCAAGCTGTGCTATATACTTTTCCATTTTTTGGCATATGAAACCCAGGATTGATGAACCTTTAGGGAGAGGTGGGGTACATGGGTGGGGGGGGGTGGGATAAAAGGGAGACAGTGTCAAGGAGTCCATGTAGAAAAATGAATGACTGGAAACATTATGATAGTAATACATGCTTTCTTTTGTAAAATAAATGTGAGAAGGAAAAAAAAGTATTGGCTCTTATTTTCTAATATGGTGTATTGAGCATCCTTTGGATATCATTTAGTTTCTTAATAGATCTTTAGTAATGGTCGCTGTTAGAGAGCAGATAGTCAGTTTGGAGTAAGGGAGTGAAGGTAAAAGAGAAACAGTTTTTGCCCCAAATAATTTTTCATTTAAAAAATCCACATTTTGAGGGCTGAGCCCCGGTGGCATAGTGGTTGTGCGCAGGACTGCGACCCACTGGGATGGAGGTTCAATTCCAGCTCCACAGGACCAAAGACTGGGCCTCCTACTCCTACCACCAGAGAGGAGTGATACCTAAAAACTAAAAAAAATAAAAATAAAAATCTACATTTTAATATTTAATCATATATAATAAAAATCATAGTTGATGGTGACTTATAAATGTACACTTCTGAGTAAGGCCTACCACCTGGTTTCCAGACTGGACCTGACATCCTCATGCACCTCTCCAACCCCTCGTGATGCCTTCCCTGTCTCAGTCGAGAAAAACTGCTACAAGCCCCCGCTCTCTGCATCATCTTCAGCTCCTCAGCATCGCCCCGTCCCCCTCTCTCCACTGCTGCCCCCTTGTCTGAGCCACCAGCCTCTTTCTCTGGCATTCCTCTAGCGAATTGCCCACACTTCTCTCGAATTCCGTATATACTACCTTGAATTTGTTCTAACCGACGGCAGAATGCTCTGAAGGTTCGTTAAGATCACAGTGCAGATGGGCAGAGTAAACGCAGTTCGATGAGGCATCCATCACCCAACGTGTGCAAATGTCCAGGACACCCCACGGAGGGCTGGGCTGAGAATGCATAACTTTAAGGTAGGTTCCCGTGACAGTAAACCAGTTTCAATGAGGAAATATTGAAGGGGCAGCATCTATTCCCAGCCAATGTACACCTAGATATGGAGTCTCTCTGAGGAGGGCCTGGGCCTCATGCGTGAACCTTTCACATTTTGAACAGATTGAGTGTGGGTCTTTGTTCGTTGAGAAGGAAGCACGATGCTAATCAGATTCAGATGGTGAACAGCGGTGATATCTGGTTGGGCCACATACCGGGCTGACTGGCGCAATCATTAGTGATAATATACGGCCATCTCTACCCATCACACTTAAGTTTTGTTCTTGTACAGAGAGTTCAGCGTCTTCACAGAAAAACAAGTTCAGGATGACCTAGAGATGCTTCAAAGACTATTTTCTTGGACAGTCTTATATCAGGACGCAGGAACTGTGATGGTTCATTCTGTTCTGTCATCTACAGCAGTGGTCTGCCTGATGCCATCTTTACTTTTCATAATTTTCAAGTTTCTGTTGTCATTATAATTCTTCCTTCCTTATATTTCCCTAAATACCCTTCTTATTTATTTATTTATTTTTTTGTGGGCATCATTGCCTCTGGTGGTCGTGGGCACTACCCAAATACCACTGGATTTGAACTGCCAAGCCCACGGGCTGCAGTTCTGCACTCTACCACTTACGCCACCGGGGCTCAGCCCCGTTCTTATTTTTAAAAGTAGAATTCTTTTTTCTTTTTTTTTTTTTTGGGGGGGGGGTGGGCATCACTGCCTCTCGTGGTCGTGGGCACTACCCAGTGCTGCTCCTGAGAGCTGCCATTCGAGTTGAACTGGCAAGCCCTAGGGCCGCAGTCCCACACTCAACCACTTATGCCACCGGGGCTCAGCCCGAATTATTTTTTCTTAAAGATGAAAACAATTCAGAAAGTACCAGACGGAAAGTTAAAAAAAGGAAATCCAAGATTCCATCAGTCAACATATTACCTTTCCAGGTGCATTCTATGCCTCGACAGACGCGCATCGTCTTTTCTTCTCAGGAAGTCTATATCAAGTTACTACAGGTCAAAGTTAACTCAATGGCAAAATTTGTTTGTTTTTTAATTATTTTTTATTTTTAATAATTTTATTGGGGGCTCATACAGCTCTCATCACAATACATACATATATCCATCGTGTCAAGCACATTTGTACATTTTGTTTACTTCTTAATTTATTTTTTAATTAAAAATAATTTTATTGGGGCTCATACAGCTCTAATCACAATATAGACATACATACTTTGTGTCAGTATTTACGTCTTTTTTTGGGTGGGGGCTCATACAACACTTATCACAATCCATCCATCCATCCATGGTGTCTAGCACATTTGGACATTTGTTGCCATCGTTATTCTCAAAGCATTTGCTTTCGATTTGAGCCCTTGGTATCAGCTCCTCATTTTTTCCCTCCCTCCCCACTCCTCCATCCCTCGTGAACCCTTGATAATATATAAATCATTATTTTGTTGTATCTTACACTGTCTGATGTCTCTCTTCACCTACTTTTCTGTTGTCCATCCCCCAGGTAGGAAGTTATATGTAGATCCTTGTAATCAGTTCCCCCTTTCTACCCCACCCTCCACCTACCCTCCCGATATTGTCCCTCTCACCACTGGTCCTGAAGGGATCATCTATTCTGGATTTCCTGTGTTTGCAGTTCCTATCTATACCAGTGTACATCTTGTGGTCTAGACGGATTTATAAGGGAGAATTGGTATCATGATAGTGGGGGTAGGGAAGAACCAAGGAAACATTTAGGAACTAGAGGAAAGTTCATCATTACTGTAGTGCACACTGACTGGCTTGTCTCCTTCCTGTGACCCTTCTGTAAGGGGTTGTCCAATTGCCTACAGATGGGTCTTGAGTCCCCACTCCACACTCCTCCTCATTCACCATGACTTGATTTTTTGTTCTTTGAAGCGTGATAACTGACTCCTTCAACATCTCATGATTACACAGACTGGTGTACTTCTTCCATGTGGGCTTTGCTGCTTCTAGCTAGATGGCTGCTTATTTACCTTCAAGTCTTTAAGTCTCCAGATGCTATACCTTTTGATAGCTAGGCACTATCAGGTTTCTTCATAACCTTTTCATATGCACACATTTGTTTTCAGCAATCATGTTGGGAAGATGAGCATCAGGGAAGCCAGTTTAGTCAAACAAAGTATTCTTGCATTGAGGTAGAGAGGCCCAATGTCCATCTGCTATCTTAATATTAAACCTATAAATAATGCACATAGATCTATTTCCCCATAATCATATATAAATATATTTATACATGTACATGCTTTTATTTAGATCTCTATAAATGCACTTTGTCTCCTAGTTCTTTCCTCTCTTTCCTTTTACTTTCCTCTAGTCCCACTATCATGCTCAGCCTTCATCTGGGTTTCAGTCATTCCTCTCTATTACATTGCCCTTGATCAAGCCCTACCAGGCCTCTTACACCCTCCTTACCACCAATTTTGGATCTCTTCTTGTTCCCTTGTCCCTGGGTTTGTTAACATCACTTCCTTTCCCCTACCTCCCCCTCTCCCATGTCCTGCCACAACCCATGGAGCCTGTTGTTTTCTCCTCCAGATTGTTTATCTAGCATATTTTATCTAGACAGACTGTGTCTGTTTTTAACCTCCATCTCATACTGACAAATTTTGTGCTGTTTCTTTTATGAGAAGTCAGTCATACAATAGGCTTCTGATTATAGCACCAGGATGAACAGATGGGTCTTTCTGTCAGTGTGGTTGGCAGCCATCAACTCCATTCCTGATGCATGCTAACCCATGCACAAGGAGATGGGAACGCTGTGATCATAGAGATTTTTCATTGGTTGATTTTCAGGAAAAGATATTACCAGGGCTTTCATCCTATTCTTAGACTAGAAACTGCTGAAACATGTTCATGTAACTGGCTCAGTATCACTGCTAGTAAGGAATTGAACCCTTTCAGATTTAAAACCTATTGTCTTTCCATTTTCGT
Organism: Nesogale talazaci; assembly: GCA_004026705.1. Lineage (NCBI taxonomy): Eukaryota > Metazoa > Chordata > Mammalia > Afrosoricida > Tenrecidae > Nesogale > Nesogale talazaci. Next base: position 126,103 of record PVJH01001649.1, on the reverse strand, counting down.
TGAAGTCATTCAATTAAAGAACGACTTATTCAGGAAAAAGAAGGCCCCTGTTATTAGTAGTATTAGTAGTAGTAATACTAAAATAGTAACCCCTAAGTAATAGAGGTGCCTTCACTAAACTGTACTGATTATCAATAGTATAAAAACATTCATTTCAAGTGATTATGCCTTTGCATTTTAATGAAAATTCCTATTTATCTGTAGCCTGTTTTTTTAAAGAGTTATTTTAATTGAGAAGCAATATATTATAGTGGATAAGAGCTCAAGTTCTGAAATCCATCTACCTGAGTTTTCTTAAAACCTCAGCATACTAAGTTTTGGGTCCCTCAAGAAAATCTATCAAGATTACCCCTTTGGAATTTGCCAAAGCAGGGACCAGAAACTTCTGAGCTGAATGTAACTCTGCCTTGAATTCAACTAGCCCAACAGACTACTTCAGAAGCTACTGCTTTGATTGGACCTCACTCATATTGGTAAATCTGAGAGTCATCCCCTGTAATAATTTGTTCTATAATATTGTGTTCATTAGTTTCAATCTTGCTTAAAAGACTGATGGAAAGAACAACACCTTGAACCAGATGACCACTGAGAAAAATCTTTTGGCATCCATCAAGCAGAAAGCATACCGGGACCGGAATATTTGGAATGGTTTAAAAGGGAAATGGTTGAACCATGTGAGATCTCACTTTCAGTAGCTTTTGTATCGATGGTAGTTGTATGGTTTTCTTCACCCATTTCTGGACTTCCATGAGAGCTTCTTCGTTCATCAAGGTTGATAGTCTTTCCTCTCGTGGCTCATCTTTGAGGCCTTCTTGAACTTACTTGTTTTCTGTGGGGCAGCATTCCCATAAACATGCTGTGAAGCTTCAGTGATTTGAAAAAATGTCGGCTTGAGTTTTTAAACATTTTTGTATTGTTCTGAATCAAAGTACCTGCCCCCCTGCCCCCTGCCACATAGTGCGGGGGCTTTCCTGGCAGGACTTGTGGATCTGGGAGAAAGGCATAGGAAGTGCAGGATGCTGCTGCGTCTTCTGGAGTGGTCTTGAAGCTGCTGGGTATCCCCACCTATATATAGCTGGAACCGGTGCTTCCAAGTCTCTTGGAATATCCCGGTCTTGAGTTAGGTTGAAGTTGCTGGATATCCCACATTTCCTTGACTCCTGGGAAAACGCCAGTCTCAAGGTAAATAAGACCCCAGGCTACTCATCTGACAACCTTCTGCTTTAACCTCTGAAACACAGCTTATCAGAATGCTTCTAGCACCCCCATAGTAACAGCTAAGATCTTGTAATGTAATTGGATGGTAAAATCCTGTAATAAAATTGGACAATAGTGTCCTATAATACGATTGAGTGGTTGATCCTGTAATGTGATTGGATGAAGTAGTCTGGTAAGACAATTAGATGGGCTAGCTCAACCAGTGTGGCAGTCATGTTAATCATGCCAATTTCATGATTTGGGGGGGGGTGTAGTCTAGCATGTCAATCTGGAGATAGCCAGTGAAACCTCTGTGTGGGCATAGCTTTCTCCTAAGAATTCTGGGAAATCTGACGGCACTTGCTCTTGGAGGTGAGAGACTTATGACTTCCCTTGGAGATGCTCTACTGACAAGCCACAGGTGGACTCACTGTGAGATGTCCTGGAGGAGAAGCCACATGGGCCTTACCCTGATGGAACCAGACCTCTGAAACTGGAAAAGCCACGCAGAAACACTTGCCATGGCCGAGATGCTTTTACCACCACTGGATACATAAGACTGTGCACCCACTGGCCTGGAATTGTTCTGGTGTTGTTGCATGTACTTCATGAGTCTGAAGAGAACTTATGGATTGGTGTCAGACATATGGGCTAATATTCGACTTATGGACTTGGATTGGACTGGGATGGGATGTTTTCTCAATGTTCCATTCCTCTTGTATGTAAACCTTTCCCTTATATACATATGCATGTTTATGAATTTGTTTCTCTAGTCTACCCAGACTAACACAACCAGCTATGCCTTATTTACATAACTCAGCAAGAAACACCTCATTTACATAGCCCATAGTGTGGGCCAGTTGTTTTTAATGCTGCAAACCTGTGACCTTATTAGGATGTATTTGGAAACAGGGAAGTATGTGAAAGAAATGATCTGATTGGTCATTGAAGGACATATAAGCCTTACAAAGCTGTAATAAAGTTAGACCTGTGCCCTTCATCCTGGTCTCCGCAGTCTGTGTGCACAATTGGTTGATTCTATCAACCTCACTCTCCTGCATGCTGGACCTGTTCCCACACCATAGCATAAAAAGTAGCCTTACCTTTTAAGGCCCCCTAATAACCTAAGGAACTTAAGACAACTGGATCACTCGGAGAGCTTGTGTGCAGCTATTCACTGATCACATGCAGAGATGTGTGTGTGTGTGTGTGTGTGTATGTGTGCACATGCATGCATGTATGCGTGGGGGGGGGTTATGTGCAGCAGGAGAAGGAGCCAATGGCAGCATTTAAAGGGATGGAGAATACTTGACTGCCAATACATTCTGACCTATGGGTCATCATATAACTTATCTTATCTGTTACTTGCTACTCATTCTGACAATATTGGCTTTTCCTGAAGGTGCAATAGAAAATATATCTAGTTGATGAAAGCCAGACCTGCCCCAGGAATTCTTTTCCATGTGTCTACCCTGCAGTATGACATTTCCATCAGCAGAGTTGTAATTAAATGTTATTCAAGTGATCCAGCTTGTTATTTGGAGAGGCCAGCCCTATGGCTCAGGGAAGCAGGGCGAGGAAGGGCTGGAAGTGATCTCATGAGGACTCTGCTCTTCCTAGTGAATGACTCCGGATACAGGGCGGAACTTTTCTCCAAGGTTCTGTAAAAACATGAAAATGAGAACTGCTTTGCCTATATCACAGAGGTGAGGTGGGAATAAAATGACTACTCCTTAAGAAAACACCCTCCAAATATCAATGCACTCTGCAAATCTCAGACACTCTCCCTACTAGTTTTACTCATTTATTAACAGCACATTAGCTAAACTAATATCACTCCATGGGATTGAAATTGACAAGCTCCTAGGGGAAAGGACACAGATCTTGATGGGGAGGTAATAATACGGAGGGGAGAGTAGCCTGCAGTGGGCTGGCTGATCATCAGAGCCATCTAGAGAGCTTTCAAAATAACCAGATTACTGAGCTCCCTCTGCAAGTCTGAGCTTCGGCTGACCACACCGTCCAGGGCAAGTAGGCTAGTGGGCAGCCAGGAAGCTGCTAAGCAGGATGCGTAGCTCTTTGTTGATCAGAACAGAGACCCGTGCGAGATGGGAAGCATACATAAACCTGCCTGCATTGGCAAGTTTGCTCAAGGCCGGCTGTCCCGGGAAGCTGAGGGCTAAACTGAAGTTTTGAAGTTTTCGTCTACTGTGCCTTTCAAATCCACTGCTCCCAGCTCTGAAATAGAAATGCCACATGGTTTGGAATTTTTTTCCCATTTGCTTAATCACTGAATCCTCCCAAACTTAGAAGACAATAAATACTGCATAAGTGAATGCCCTTTGCTAATGCCAACTCCGTTCCCTATTCAAATCTGTAATTTAAAGTTGACTAAACTTTGTTTGTGCAGTTAGAGTTATTTTTTGTATACCATGTGAGATATGAATCTGATACTTGTTTTTTGTTGGGAAAAAACCCCACCCAGTTGTCTTTCCATGTTAGTATTTTGAGCTCCTTCATGTCTCTAGACAGCCAGCTAAGATTCCAGAGAGTGGATATGCTATAATTTATTTTGATTTACCCATTGTAGATTTGCATCATCTCCAAATCTTTTTTTTTGGCATCACTGCCCTCTAGTGGTGGGAGTAGGAGGCCCAGCCTTTGCTCCTGGGAGCTGGAATTGAACCTCCAACCCAGTGGGCCGCAGTCCTGTGCACAACCACTACGCCACTGGGGCTCAGCCCCCATCTCCAAATCTTTAAATACAAAATGGTGCTGTAGCTATTTTTCTTCACTGACATGTATGTGTCTTTTGGAGGCTAAATTTAAATTGCTGAAAATATTTTGAAAAATCTTATCTAGAAATTAGTCTGTTGACTGTGAACTTTGCCCCTCAGCGTTTGCCTAGAGTCTGGCAGCTCTACGTTTTTTTTTTTTTTTTCATATTAACTTTTCAAGGGAAGGTCCTAGATGTTGGTAACACGCTTCTCTGCAGAAGGCTCCTCGTGCTGAGGGGGTTACTTTTCCATTTTAGCCTAGGCCCAAAGCCTTCCGTTTATTTTATCAGTGAGTAAGTATCTTAAATAAAGAGACGTGTTGCTATGAAGCCTGACTTGCCCATGCTGTGCTTCCCGTCATCTAGGGAGATGGAGTTAGTCAGGCCATGGCCAACAGGGCGAGGAACTAGGGAGGGAGGTGTGTCTGTCTTTTCTGGAGAGGTTGGAAGTGTTCACTGAGAAGAAACGTGGGAAATTGCACGTCTCTGCTTTCAACATTCACCTTGGGTTTCAGACACATTTTGTAGAAAACCTCTTTGATTTGGGGTTTGCACTTTGCTAGTGCTTTAGTATCTTGTCAGTTTTGAAGACAAAGACCCATGATGGGGTGCAACAGGGACTACACCGGCCTTTCCTATTGTCTGTGCAGTTCTTCCCCCCCCCCCCCCCCACCACCTCGAGCCTTACCTAAACTGGTTAGCTGGGGCACTACGGAAATGTGTCAGCCCCTTTTTATTGTAATAAACCTTATTTTAGAAGCCAGTTAACCTTTTAGTTTTATTTTATTATAGGTAAAATAGAATACTTTTATTTTACCATAGATTCTAAAATAGTCTTCATTCTAATACTTTTTGGTTTTTCTCAGAGAAACTTAATAGCATAGTTTGTTAGCTTTACTGCAAAATGAAGTTTCTCAGAGAAACTTAATAGCATAGTTTGTTAGCTTTACTGCAAAATGAAAGGCAAATTCTACTGAAAAAATAACTTTAAAAGTTGCTCAGAACAGGACAGATAAACCCCTCAGGAACAATGATGGGAATAGCAATACCATGAGAGTAGTGGGAAGGTGGGGGGAGAGAGGAGGAGGAGATCTTTGCAATGCTCGACATATACCCCCACCTCTGTCCCCAAGGTGATGAGCAACAGAAACATGGGTGAAGGGAGACAGCAGATGGTGTAAGATATGGAAATAATAAGAATTTATAATTTATCAAGGTTTAAAAGGTGGAGGGTGGGTGAGGGAGGAAAAACAAGAGGAGCTGATACTAAGGGCTCAAGTAGAAAGAAAATGTTTTGAAAATGATGGTGGCAATATATACACAAATGTGCCTGACACAATGGATGTGTGGACTGTTATGAGAATTGTGAGAGCTCTTATAAATGGTTTAAAAGACCTTCTAAAACCAAAACCATAAAGATCAATATTCTAGGTGTTAGTGAACTGAGGAAAAATAGTTGCTCAGAACAAATAGAGAAGACAAAAGAAGTAGGAAAAAACAAAAGCAGATGGAAAAATCCCTTCCAGATATATGACAAGTAATGGTGTGTGTCAAAGGATACTTACAGCATCTTTTTAAAAAGCAAAAACAAACTAACAAGTCCCCCTAATCTGATCACTGAATTAAGAATCACAGCAACATATTGTGTGATTTTTCTGTATTGATATTTTTAATGGAAGCTTCTCATACCAGTTTATTATTTATCATATTAATCTGAAAGAGTCATCAGGAAAAAACAGCAGCATCTATTCTTTGCATTGTGCTGTTTGATTCATGCAATATATTTTGACTTTTAATAACTTTTGGTGTCAAAACAATTTCATAAATTATAAATGGTGGCCTGACCATTTAGTGACACTCAAAACCTGGAACAAGGGACAATTTTACTATTCTTGGACTCTTTACCTAGTCTGTCTTGTGGTCTTATCCTTTCATTAATCAAAGATCAATGTCCATCATGCTTCTGATCAGCATGCGTTCATAACTCGCCATCCCCAAACTGGGAAATAGGACATTTGACTTTGCCTGTGTCACCGTGTCAGGAAAGCATGTGAATTCTCCATATGATATGCGTTTTAAAATCTCTGAGCCTCACTCCTTCGAGCCCCTTCAAGGATGCAGAGGTCTCCCAGTGGGCTATGCGCTCTCAGAAGGCAGGAGAGCTGCAGTCCTTGTGCCTGCTTCAGAGCAGTGGTGCGATGATACCTGTATCTTCTCAGCCCCAAACTCAAACCCACTTCTCTGCCATTGAACTGATGCCTACTCACAGCGACCCTGCTGGACAGAGTAGAACTGCCCCTGTGAGTTTCTGAGACTGCTAGTCTCCTTTTGCTTTCTGAAGTGTGTGTTCTAGTTACTATTTATTTGCCTTTTCATGGGCACATAAACCATAGATCATATACTTTAATAGTTCAATCATATCAGGAAGGATTGTACAGTCATTACTCCATTCAATTCCAGAAAAATTTTTTCAAGGTTAAATTGCTTCCAAAATGATTCGTATAATCAACACTGGTTCTAATGTTCCCTACCCCTCCCACCTGTCTTGTTCATTCCCCAACTCCCTCATCCTCCCTATCTCCCATATAAACCCTTACATCAGTTATTATCTCTATGCATCTATTCCCCTATAACCCTCCTTCCCCTATAAATCATACCATCAGTTATTATTTCTATGCCTCCATTCCTTCTGTGCTTCGCACACTGGAGAACCCAACAGAAACAATAAGAAACCAGAAACCAAAGTGGTGAGGATGAAATAATAATAATAAAAATAATGCAAAATATTTTTTTAAAAAATGAGTAAGAAAGAAAAGACCACTATCGGTATTTAAAAGGCCAGGGAAGAATTTGTGTGTGTGTGTGTGGAATAAACAAGGAACACTTGCACCTAGAATAATTTCAGATTAGGTCAAGAGGGAGATCAACTGATGATGAATAAATCAAGTTCAATCCAGTGAGATTGTAATTCTTTATGGGACTGGAAAGTCCCATCTGTGACCCTCATTAGAATGACTGGTGGGTTTGAACTGCTGACTGTGCAGTTATAGTCACATGAATAGTCACTTAGTCACCAGGGCAGTATGGTAATTGCTACGCCATTCCCAATAATATAATTACAACTAAATCAAATATACGAGTATAGTTAGTATAACTATGCTAAGTTGCTATTGAGTCAGCAGACAGCCTCATCAATGTCCTGTGGAGTGGAAAGTGGGCTTTGAATGGCTGGCTTAGAGGTCAGTAACCCAAGCATATCCTACAGTGCCATCAGAGCCCCTCATTATAACTGCAGCACCTTTCTTTTTCTTTTTGGTCTACTTATCAGGCCTGGCTGTACACGTGTATTCATTATGGCCTTCTGAAAAATACCAGTGTCATTTCTAACATGTGAGGAAGAAGCCAGCGTTCAAAGAAATAAAGCCGTAGAGCTTGTAAATAGCATCTGTGGAGTTGGAACCCATCCTGTTACAAAACACTTGGATTTTGCTCTTTTCAACAATGTCAGCATCTGACTCCATTAGTCCAACTCTTCCTTCTAGGTTTTTTCTTCTTTCTCTAGCCTTAGAAAGCCCAACAGCCTGTGAGGATGCCTCATCATTCCCTCTGCAACATCTCTCTTCACAACTTATAAAGCACACTCAGGTCAGTCTGTGGCCCCAACCTCCTCTCTTCACCACCACCACCACCACCACCGGTCCTACTTTTTGTCATCATTATCAATCCTGTCCCTTTCATTTTCTGGATGTAGCGTATCATTAAGTCATTAAGAATGAACTCATAACCAATAACACTCTGAGTTATGCTTTAAAGAAGCTGATCTAATACACGCATTTTCTTTGTAAAGCTCATCATAGCTGATCATGCTGAATTTTATCTGAATCCTGTGATAGTGAGAAACTGATAATATAACTTGCCCTCCCCTTTTGTATTCAGGAAAATAATGTACTATAATGAACCACCTCCCTACATGTTTTAGATAAGATTTTTAGATACCCCCTTGAGTTACCTCTAACAAGTTTAGACACTGACTCAAAATTCTCATCCTTTGCCACATAAATGAGTAATGAATGAATTGCTTGTCCTCACTGATAAATCAGAAGTAAAATGCTGGTGTGGCAGTCATGTGCTTATGTTAATTTTGTGATTGAAATGTAGGGGTGGAGTCTGGCCTGTTAATCTGGAGATAGTCATTGAGTAGCCAATGAGGCCTCTGTGTGGGCATGGCTTTCTCCTGATATGAGATTTCCCTCATGGAGATGAGAATCTATCTCCCAGGTGTTGGGAGTGAGTCTCAGAGACAATGAATCGTGGACAAGACAAGATGGCAGCATCCAAGGAGCCAGAGGAGAAGCCAAGATGGCAGCATCCGAGGAGCCAGAGGAGAAGCCACATGGCTTTCCCCTGATGGAGCCAGACCTCTGAAGCTGGAGAGCCCACGTGGAGACCCCTGCCAGTGATGAGTTGCTTCTGCCACCACGGATGCTGTTATTGAATCCTGAACCCTGGAAGTGAGGAGCCATGGGGAGACCCCTGCCAGCACCCGGATTCTGCACCTACTGACCTGTGACTTCATGAGTTGGAAGGAGACATTATAGACTGGTATCGGGCATATGGGCTAATATCGGACTTATGACTTTGAACTGAACTGGGTTGGGATTTCTCAGTGTTCCAGTCTTTTGTATATAAACCCTTCCTTATATCCATATACGTAGCTATGAAATTTTTTCCTCTAGTCTACCCGGACTAACACAGCTGGTTAACCAAATGTTCTTTAAGCTCCTCTTCTTTCCCCAGTCCCTGAACTTTGTTCCAACCCCAGTAGGAGCCAGCACACCGGCCCTCTTTCAAGCCCCTCCTGGAGATAAACTGACCTCAGCATAAAACACTCTGACACACAATCCGATGATGTCATCCTTTCATTCCACTTCTCCGCACCTGGCCTCTTTTCTAGCCTGGTTTCCTCTTCATCTGTATAAAGGAAAATTTCTTGAAACAGTATATGATCTTATGGTTAGATGGTCCGTGGTTGAAATACCTGCCCCTCTGACTGCAATGATACATACCTCTTTCTGAGCAAAATTTTCCTTTGCCAAACTCTGGATTAAAAAAAAAAAAGGTACAGACTTCTTCCACTTAAGAACATGAAGCAGCACTTCAGCACAACACTATTCCTTTTATTAATAGTTTTTGGGGGGCAAATCACATATCATACAATTTAGATATTCATTTTATTAATTGTTTTTTTGGGGGCAAATCACTTATCATACAGTTTAGACTTTCAATCATATTAAAAAGAGTTGTGCAATCATGGTCACAATAAATTTCATAGATGTCCCTTCTTTCTCAAACTCATTGTTGTTAGCTCCCCACCCCGACTCCCACCTCCCCAGCCATACCTCTAGGTAATTAGTAACCCGGTTACTGTTTATATAGATCTACCTGTTTATAAATCCAAATCCTGAATTTCATATACAGAAACAAACAAAAGCAACAAGAACAACAAAAGGAAAACAGAGAAAAGCCGATCTAAAAGCAGAAAATATGAAAACCTATAACAATTAAAGATGACTCAAAAGGGGCATCAATGAGAAGGTGTCACATTTCAACTCAACTACATCTGCCGTAATCGACTTTACAACACTCTCTGCCTGATAGCAAGGCTATTCATATCCCTCAACAAGTCAGAGGGGCTCACCGGAGGCTTACACCAGGTGGGAATGCTGACAATCGATTTTGGGCTTCAACTATCATCCACAGCCTTCTGCAAATTTGGTGTTCAGAAATTAAGCTCTGATATTGTTCTCTCCTTCAGATTTGGACTTTATTATTTATAATCCTTGGATCACACAAGCTGGCATGTTTCTTCATATGGATTTAGTTGATCCCTCACTTAGATGTTTGCTTGTTTTAAGGTAAGCCTTTAAGACCCTGAACACACCAGTGGTGAGACGGTGATCCCAGGACTGCAGGAGGCAGGGAGGGGTAGAGAGGGGAACGGATTACAAGGATCTCCATATAACCCCTTCCCTGGGGGATGGACAACAGAAAAGTGGGTGAAGGGAGACGTTGGACAGTGTAAGACATGGCAAAATAATAATAATTTATAAATTATCAAGGTTGAGGGAGGGAGAGTGGAGGAGGGAGGAGGAAAAGGAGAAGTTAATACCAAGGCCTCAAGTAGAAAGCAGATGCTTTGAGATTGATGATAGAAACAAATATACAAATATGTTAACACAATGTATGTATGTATGGATTGTGATGAGTTTGATGAGCCCCCAATTAAAAATAGTTGAAATAGATATGATGACAGTGAGTTTGATTTGGGGTTTATTGACCTAATCAAATTATACACAAATAACCCCTCTGCACGTCTCAGATCATAGTGTCTGAGGACTGACATAGTTCTTTCTCCATATGATGTAAATATTCATACCTCTATGTACTAGGTATAAAGACTTACACAGAGATGAAAATTTTCAAGTATTAGCCTGCATATCTTTGAGGAAATTGAAAAGTATGCTGCCATTTGAAAATTGTTGCATGGAAATAGAAAAGCTAAAAGTAGCTACCAAAAACACAAAACAACCTTGCATTTTAGTGGGGAGGAGGGAGGGACTAAAAAACTCAATGCCGGGCTGAGCCCCGGTGGCGTAGTGGTTGTGCGCAGGACTGCGGCCCACTGGGTTGGAGGTTCAAATCTAGCAGCAAGGCTGAGCCTCCTACTCCACCACCGGAGGGCAGTGATGCCCCAAAAACAAAAAACAAAAAAACCCTCAATGCCAGTGAGTCAATTTCAACCGATCGTGACTCAGTAGAGGACCGAATAGAAGTCCCCTTTGGTTTCTGAGTCTGTCAATGTTTATTATTAGCTGAATACCTCATTTCACTCTTTCCTTCCTCAGATTAGCTTGTAAAGGAGGACTGTTACCCAAGTAACAGGCACCAGGGCCTCAGGTACCAGGGCTCCTCTTTCTTTGAAACCCCTTTCTCCCCCACCCCACCACCACACACTGCCTCGCCCACAGACCAAAGACATATTTCCTCTGGAGTCATGGGAATTACCTACTATTCATTAGACTATCAGTAGCGTGATTTGGCAGAATCGAGTGGACTGCAGTTCCGCACACAACCACTATGCCACCGGGGCAAAACTTGAATAAATTGTACAATGTAAACAGAGGGATTGTCTCACTCTATCTTTACTTACAGACTTGATTGCAGTTTTCCTGAGCAGCTTCTTAATGAAGCCGGGCACTTCTAAGTTATATTTCATAATATCATTGATAGGTTGTGTCATCGTCAATAATTAAAAGGGAATCTGTGGCATTAAAAAAAAGAAAGACCTTAAAAATTCTTCTTTCTGAGAGTTGGGCACCATCTGGGTTCCTCATCACACTTTGCTGAAGCACCTATATCTTTATTGACCCCTTAATGAGGGCAAGTATGTAGTAGGGGTATGTCATAAGAACTAATTTTTCTTAGATCAAAGCTATGATACTTCAAACAACAAAGTCACTAACAACTCACACAAAATGCAAGTGGTGGGCCTATGTCAGTTGTAGAAAGGGCACTTGATTACAAAGCCCAGTCTGAATTTATTTTCAGTGGCATGAATCTTTAGAATAATTTTTAAAGAGTCTCTCAAAGTTGTTTGAAGGTCTGCTAATAAAAATGCATATAGGGCTGAGCCCCAGTGGTGCAGTGATTGTGTGCGGGACTGCAGCCCACAGGGTTGGCGGTTCAAGTCCAGCAGCAGCTCTCCAGGAGCAAGGCTGGGCCTCCTACTCCCTTCAGGCCAATGATGTCCACACACAAAAAAGGAAAAAAATGCATATAGCCTACCAAACTTCAGAGCGACTCTTGGATAGGTCCTACTCAAAGCCTCTGAACTGTCATACTTCGTACCTTCCAGGATTCCAAGAGACAGATGGCAATTAGGTTGCGATGAGTTGAAATCAATTCGATGGTGAAGACAGCACTTTTGTCTGTTTAATCTTTGTAGGATGCAATAGGAGCAATATTCAGACATATCTTACTTGTTCTCAGTTTTCTATTTCAAGGTCGGGTTTCAGGATTACTTGAATCATCTTATGCCCTGAGCTGGCATTGTTGGCATTGAATTGGGTGCAGATCCCCAACTTTTGGTCAGAAGTATCTGTTAGGCTGGCAGGAATTATTTCATGTGGGGTTGATGTAAGATTATTCTGAGTCCTGAAGGCTATTTAAATAAAGCAGAAATTCTTTAGTCAATTTTGATTATGTCAATGGTGATACAGTTATATATGAGACTGAGCAATTCTGGAATGTATTCAAACAGGGTCCTGCTGAATTTATACTCCCAGTTTTCATTCCTAATCAGCATGAATTCTAGCAGTTTCATGAAAGAGAAGCCTGAGAATGGAAATTAAGGGCAATTTTGCAATTCATATGCCACTTCTCAATTTCTAGTTAAGTGTGTCTTTTTTTGATAGGCATAGTTTCCTTTCAAGTTGCTGAAATTCAATTGCTTTTGCAACAAAGCTGTAGAGATGGAAGAGGGAGTTAGTGATTCAAATACATCTGAAATTGTATATCAAAAGCAGCTGCACAAACTTAGAAGTATGAGTCATATTCCTCAAAATGTGTGTCTTCTAGAATTTGGACTTTATGTCCATCAGTAGATTGCAGCAATTCTTGGAACTCTGTAATTCCATTAAACTCAGACGGTTGCTATAGTCTTGTCCGCTGTATTGAGTCTGAGGTCTTCCTTTCTTTAGTCAAAAGTCCTTCCCTTCTCCCCTGCGGTGCTAAGATTCAGGTGTTTCAGCAGATCAGCTAGAAAGCTTAATATTTGGGATCCCTGCATTTTGAATATGTTGGTGCTCTTAGAACCTTTAAATTTCTTAAGGTCTTTGACCTCAGAATCTCTTCAGTAAGTTTCTATAACCTAGTGTCTATAAACCCAGATGCCACATATTATATTATATCTTTGTCCCTATGGGTAGGTGCTAAGGGCATGGGTTACAGTGATGTTCAGAACTATGAGACCTTCAATCTACACACTTTTTCCATGGAGGGAAGGTTCAAATTACTGACTCTCCTGATGAACGATGCCAAGAACATCAGACCTCTCTTTTGTATCTGTATTGAAACATTTATCCCATTTTCACTATAGGTCCCCACCTCCACTAAACATCATGTTCATATTAAATTTATCCAATTTGTCAGTGCCAGGGGTAGCCCATGCAGAGTTTCTGTGTTTGTCTTAGTTATCTACTGGTGCTATTACCGAAAGACTGTAAATGAAAGGTTTTAAGAAACAGGAATTTCTTTTCCTACAAGTAAGAAGTTCAAATTCAGGGTGCCAGCGCAGGGGAAAGATTTCTCATCTAGCTCTAGGAGAGGAAGGTCCTTGTCTCCTGGAGCTTCTGTTTCTCCGCAATCTTTAAGAGATTTGGCTCCTCTTTTCCTTTCTCTCTGCTTCTCTTAATTGCTTATTTTATCTCTTTTATATCTTAAAAGAGATTCATTGAAAACACTATAAAGGGGAAAGGAGGGGAAAAAAGAGGCGCTGATATAGAAAGAAAATGTTTTGGGAATGATGATGGCAACATATTTACAAATGTGCCAGATTCAATTGATATATGGATTGGTATAAGAGCTGTAAGAACTCCAAATAAAATGATTTATTAAAATAACTAATTAAATAAAACACTCTATGATAATCCCACCTCATTAATGTAAGAAAGAAAACCCAGACCCAAATGGGATTGTAACCACTGGTTTTGATGTTGGGATTGAACAGATATTTTAGAGGCACATAATTTAGTGCATAACCACTTTGAATGAGAAGCCCTCACTTCAACTGGGGTTATTTTCTCCTGCTGTGGGGAGTAGAGGAGCCAAAAGTTCCTGCTATATAACATTGACTACAGTCACCCCCAATCAACAAAAACTTCTTTTTGGGTGCTCGGTAAACCTTCAGGAAAGTTCAAATCCAGAAGTGGGCAGAGGGAGGGTGGGGTAGGTAGGTCTCTCTTTGAGCAAGTTATACCTTTCTTGGTGGGCAAACCAGGTGGGGCAAGCAGCTTTCATGGAGAAAAATGTTTATATTACTTTCATAGACACTCCCAAGGGAAGAATATGCACAGTATTATGTTCCAAGTTGGGCATTTTTGACCTAGTTTTTATCCAGCCCTTGGTGATCCAGACCATGTGCTATAGAGAAGCAGGACTTTCCCTTTTGTTCTTTCAGCACAGAATTCTTCACAGGTCACACTGGGAGGCTCCAATGAGGAAACTCCACTAACTGAACTGGACTTTACATTACACTCACCTGTAGCAGTTTGACAGAACTGAAATACCATCGATTTAAGGCTGAAAGACCCTAGTGGGAGAAGAGTCATCGGACAGGTGAAGGCCATCCCAAGATTATAGACTTGGAGGTCATTGGACTTTGGTTCTCTTCTCTTTCTTTGAGGGTGTCTAGTGACTGGCAGCTCAGGACTACCAGGTCGTTTCTATTTTCATGCGCTCTCTGTCTTTTTATGATGTGTCTAGGCCTAGCACACATGGTTCTACCTTTGTGAAGGAGTGCCATTTGAAAGTTTTGTCTTATCTCCTTCCCCAATTGTTGGTGAGATAATGTGGAAACCAGTGAACAGGAAGAGAGTGTACACAGATGAATCCTTTATTCTCATATATCAAGAAACCTGGCAGGCTGGGTTTTGGGGCTACAGGGAGGCCTTCACCCTTCTGAGTTGGTGAGTCCCAATCATATTCTCATAATTAATATTGTTCCCCACCATATCCTTCCGTCATAATGCCACCTTACAGTCACCTCTTACAAGCACATGGCTGGTTGCTGTGCAACTGGCAACTTTAACTCTTAGAGCAGACAGGTGCTATTGTTCTCTAGGCTTTGAGGACAGCCAAACCCCCTTACCTGTCCTGGGCAAGGGTGTTAGGTTACTTCCCCTATGTACTCAGGGACCTTTAAGGTTAGGATACAGCCCATTTTGTACATTTGTGTCTACCTGTTATTAGGGGTGTGCGTGCATGCACGCCTGCTGAGTGTATAGAAGTCATGATTGGAGATAGATTTTCTCTCTCTCTGTGTGGATCTGGCTCCTGAGGTCACGGGGTCTCAGAGGGGAGCACTCGCATGCTTTATCTTGTCTGATGTCTCTTTAAATTTACACCTTGATTCCACAACCACCCCTTGGACTTGTTCCATTGTGGAGGCTGCTACCTTACAGGAGTTCCAATATTTGTACAAGGTAATCCTTATATTTTCATCTAGAAAGCTGTCCTATATATGTGTACTCTCCTTTTCTGAACAGCACTTGAAATTCTTTAACATTGACCAAATTAAAGATACTCTCAAGCCCCCCAGGAATCATTTATAATGGTTCCTCTCAAATGATAATTATGTCTCTAAAGTAGGCCAGGGACATACATATATAAATCACAGAGCTATGAATGGATTTTGAGCTTGTACCTCATTGTAGCTCTAATCCAAGAACAATTAGTTCTTAAGATGTGGGCCTACTTAAGACTTTCCTTATAAAGTGATCACTGAAAATATGGATGCTAGAGCAAAATCTAGTGAAGAAATCAGATGGTGCTGGCTATCAGAAAGAAAATTGTTTGGGCTCTTGAAGGCTTGTCTTAAAAGAAGCAACCATCAAAATGAGGTGACAGATAAAGCCACACAGAAGAAGTCCACCAGCCTGTGTGATCCAAGAATGGAAAATTGTAAAATCCAATGCCAGAGGAAGGAATGATATTAGAACCTATATTCTGATCTCCCAGTTTGCAGAAGGCTATGGATAACAGTGGAAGCCCCAAATCCATTTGCAGGGTCCCCAATGTGGCTTAAGCCACTGGTGAAACCCCTCTGGCCATTGCCCAGACATGTGAATAGCGTTGCTATCAAACTGAATGTCTGGCCAGTGGACTAATACAGATGTGATTTGGTTAAAATGTAACACCTTATCAAGTGTTTTACCTTTCGACTCATGTCATAGTTTTCATTTGGTAATTTTTTCAACAGAGGTTTTTCCATGTTTTATTATGTTATAACAATTTGATTTTTGTATTGCTTTGTTTTTGTATGCTTTTCTCTATGTGAATCCAGGATAAATATGTAAATCTATAGAGACAGTAGCTGGATTAATAGTTTCTTGGGGCTGTGGCAGAGGAGGTTGGGGACCAGGGGGGAACTAATGCGTACAAGGAAGAAGAAAATGCTATAATTATATTATCATTATGATTGCACATATTTTAATATGTTTAAACTAATGAACTGCATGTGAATCATGCCAATGAATGAACTGCATGTGAATCATGCCAATGAAACTGTTAAATTAAAAAACTTGTCAGCAATATTTCAAATAAGAAAAGTTTTCTTCACTTATTAAAAAAAGGAAAGAAAAGCACATAAACAGAACCTTTATGGATATTCAGGATATTCAGTCAACAAATAAATGAGAAAATGCTCTCAATCATTAGCTACTGTTGTGTCTATGGACTTGTAGCTAGCATAGAAAAAAAGGGCGTCCATTGTGCATGTTTGGACGTTTGCACTCTCAGCCAGGAAAGGGTGGTACACTGCACATGCTCAGAGGTCCAGGCTTCGGCCGCCCAAAGGGTTGCACCTGGGTAAGCTCACCTAGACCTGGTGAATTCAATTCAGCCAATGGAGTCCACCAGGATCATCAACCATGCCTCCCCACCAAAGGACTGAAAAGGCAGGAGTTCAAAGTATGTGTAATTAAGTCTCATCATCATAGCTTTTCAGGAGCTTTCTGGCTGTATTTCTTCCAAGACAGATTTATTTGTTCTTTTAGCAGATTATGGTACTTTCAATATTCTTTGCCAATACGATAATTCAAATGCCGCAATTCTTCTATGGTCATCCTTATTAATTTAGAGAGCTGCAAATCAAAACTGCAATTTTATACAACCTACCCTGCCAACATTAAAAAAATCAGCTACCCAGCTGATTAAAAAAAAAAAGATAACAAATGTTAACGAGGATGTGAGATTGGAACATTTATTGATTATTGATGGGGCTGAAGATGATACACGCACTTTCTAAAAAAACTCAACCTTCCCCAGACATCTCCATGATCCAACAGTCTCATTTCTCAGTATATACTCTAGAGATGTAAACATCACGACAAGAACAGACTTGTCCACACTTATGTTCACTGATGCTTTAGTTAAAAAAAAGAGCAACCAGATGGAAACAGCCGAAGATGAGTGGGCAGGCAGATTGTGGGACACACATGTGGTAGAGTGCTGTGCAACCATAAGAATGATAATGATATAGGATTAATATATGACTTTTCCCCAACTCTGTCTCCTCCAAAGTTTTACCAAACATTAGAGCTTACTTGCTAACACATGGTGAGAGATAAGATGCTTCCAGCCTGTCAGAGTGCTGTCTGGTAGGGCCCACTCCCTACTGTTAGATACAATAGACTGATTTTCCCTGAAGACTTTCAACCATCAGTCTGGTCCCTGTAGGTGAGTTTCACACCCTACTTACTGTTAATGGTCTCTATGAGAAGCCAGAGAACAAGTCAAACCTGTTCAGTGACATCCAAAGTTAGGCTGTCCTCATGAGTCTGGGGTCTGTCCTTCTTGTCACATGTAAGCCCCCAATACTTCCCCTTCCTTTTGTATGTCCCTAGATCATCTCTCTCATTGTTGTATATCCTATAGTGCAACCCCTTACTGTGATGAATGTCCCTTATAATTAGGGGCTTGCACATCCTTCAAAGATTTATAAACCTGGTCAGCAATAAAGGATCTCTCCCTCTCTCTTCCTCTCCCTCTCTCTTCCTCTCTCTCTCTCTCTCTCTCTTGGTTGCCTCTCCCTCTCCCCATACCCTCTCCTCCTCCTGCCCTTTCTCTCTCTACATGGACCAGCATGCAAGGTTGAGGTGAGCATGCTACTATAAAATGTGTCTGACTCCACTATTTCTATCTCTCATATTTTCTATGACTTTACTATAATCTTTACTTATTATCGCGGAATAATTGCACCGACCGAACCCGTGATGATATGTTAGGGGCTGACTCCTTGACATGAGGAATCTACAAAACATAGCAGGGATGGATCTGGAGGGTCCAATGCCAACTGAAAGAAGCCAAGCATAAAAGGACACGTATTATATAATCCCTCCTTTATAAGAAGAAAACAATAAAGAACTATGGAGAAATCAATGGTCCTACGTTTTAGGCTGCGTTGCTGTTGTTGTTGTTGTTAGGTACTACTGAGTGAGTTTAGCACACCCTATAGCAAGCCTACAGATAAAGACATAAAGCAGATAAAGACAGTATCCAGTTCTTTGCCATCCTTACAAATGTCATTTTGTTTGAGATTATTGTTTCAGCACCATGTCCATTCATCTTGGGGAGAGTCTTCTTTGGCAGTGCCCTTCTGTTTTATTCAGCAGGGTGTCCCTTCCCAGAGACTGGTCTCTGCCGATAACATATGCAAGTACAGGAGATGAAGTCTCACTATCCTTGGTTCCAAGCATTCGGCCATGCTGTCTTCCAAGGCAGACTTGTGGGTTCCTCTGGCAGCCCAAGCTGTTTTCGGTATTCTTTGCAAGCAGCATAATTCAAATGCATTGATTTTTTTCAGTTTTCCTTATTCAGTGTCCAATTTTCATATGCATGTGAGGTGATGGTAAATATCACAGCTTGGGTCAAGTGCACCTTAATCTTCAAAGTGACACCTTTGCTTTTCAACTTTCTCACAAGCTCTTTTGTAACAAATTTACCCAGTGCACTGTGTCATTTGATGTCTTGACTGCTTCTTTGATGATCATTGATTGTGAATCTGACAAGATGAAATCCAGACAACTTAAATCTTTTCTCAGTTTACCATATTTTCTATTGGTGAAGATGTGAGTTTTCTGTACATTGATTTCTAATTCATATTGAAGGCTGCCATCCTTGATTTTCATCAGCAAGGGCTTCAAGTGCTCAGTTTCTTGGTCATTTGCATATCGAAGGTTGTTAATGACACTTCCTCAAATCCTGGTGCTGTATTTTTCTTCATATAGTCCAGCATCTTGGATTATTTGCTTAGT
The DNA here is from genome assembly GCA_004026705.1 of Nesogale talazaci. NCBI lineage: Eukaryota > Metazoa > Chordata > Mammalia > Afrosoricida > Tenrecidae > Nesogale > Nesogale talazaci. The sequence continues at coordinate 107,038 of PVJH01001649.1, read as the reverse complement.
TTACAGATTAAGTAAATATAGGTATAACCCTGACACATTCCTTTCTTGATTTTAAAGCAGGCAGTGTTTCCTTCTTTTGTTCAAAGGACTGACTTGATTCAGGTTCAGGTTCATTGTGAGCACAATGAAGTGTTTGGAATTTCCATTCTTCTCAATGCTAGCCATAGCTTGTGTGAATCCACACAGGCAGTAAAACACAAGAAGACATCTTTCTGGCATTTTCTGCTCTGATAACCCTTTTTCTATGTCCTCTTCTAAACCAGGCTTTAACTCCTGGCAGCTTCCTATTGATGTTCTGGTGAAACTATTTTTGGGGGGAGGGGAAGGAACTAGTTTTTTGAAAATGATCTTCAGCAAAATTTTACTTGGATGTGATATCGATGATATTGCTCAAAACTTTCCACATTCTTTTGGGTCTCCTTTATTTGGAATAGGCACAAATAGAGATCTTTTCCAATTTGTTTGGTCAGGTAGCTAGCTGTCTTTCAGATTTCATTGCATAGATGAATGAGTGCTTCCAATGCTTCATTAACTTGTTGAAACATTTCAATTGGTATTCTGTAAATTCCTGTACCTTTTTTTTAAAAAACATTTTCTTTTTTTTTTTTGTTGGGAGGGAGGGGGAGCATCACTGCCTTCTGATGGTCGTGGAGCTACCCAGCCTTGCTGCTGCTGGATTTGAGCCGCCAAGCCAGTGGGCCACAGTCCCACACTCAACCACTATGCCACCAGGACTCAGCCCTACCCTTGTTTTTGATAATGCTTTCAATATAGGTTGGAATTCTTCCTGCAGTACCATTGGTTCTTGATTATATACCACTTTTTGAAATGGTTGAAAGTTGATAGTTCTTTTTAGTATAGTGAATCTTTGTATTCTTTCCATCTTCTTTTGATGCTTCCTGCATCATTCAATATTTTGCCCCTACAATCGTTCAATATTGCAACTCAATGCTTGAATCTTTCTCAAGTTCTTTCAGCTTAAAAAGTACTGAGCGGCTGAGCCCCGGTGGCGTAGTGGTTGTGCACGGGACTGCGGCCCACTGGGATGGAGGTTCAATTCCGGCTCCCAGGAGCAAAGGCTGGGCCTCCTACTCCCACCACCAGCGGGCAGTGATGCCTAAAAAAAAAAAAAAAAAAGTACTGAGCATATTCTTCCTTTTTGGTTTACTAATTTCAGGTCTTTTCACAATTTATTATAATGTTTTACTTTGTCATATTGATTTGCCCTTTGAGTTTTTCTGTTCAGCTCTTTACTTGATTTTTTCTTCCATGTTATTTGACTTCTCTGTGATTAAGAGCATAGAGCCCTGGTAGGATAGTGAGTTGCATGTTGTGGCGCCAACCTCAAGGTCAGAAGTTTTAAACCACCTGTTGCTCTTTGGGAGAAAGATGAAGCGTTCTTCTCCATAAAGAGTTCAGTCTCAGAAACCCACAGGACCAGTTGATTTCTGTTCTGTTTTTTCTTTAGTTGATCAAGGGCAGATTTCAAAATTTCTTCTGATGTGTTTCTTCTTTCCTTTCTTTTAAATGACCTTTTGCTTCCTTCATGTGTGACCTTTTTGATGCCACCCATAGTCCATCAGACCTTCCATCATTAAAGTTCATTGAGTTAAATCTGTGCTTGAGACGGGCTCAAAATTCAGGGCGGGGGAGGGGGATGACCTCAAGATTGTATTTCGACTTTCATGGATTTATTTTAATTTTCATCAACTTCGACTTGGAACTTACCTATGAACAATTGATGGTCTGTATCAGCCCTTGGCCTCATTTTGACTGTTGGTATTGAACTTCTTCATTGTCTCTTCCCACAGATGTCCTTCATTTGGTTCCTGGAGAAATTCTACTTTTAGAGATCCATTTGGGCTGAGCCCCAGTGGTGTAGTGGTTGTGTGTGGAACTACGGCCCACTGGGTTGGCGGTTCAAATCCAGAAGCAGCTCTCCAGGAGCAAGGCTGGGTCTCCCACTCTCACCAGAGGGCAGTGATGCCCCCCAAATAAAAAAAATATAAAAAGAAATCCATTCATTTCTATATTCAAGGCCATATTTTCCAACTACTGTTCCTTTCCCTTTGTTTCTAACATTTATATTTCTATCACCAATAATTTTCAATGCATATTGAATGTATGTTTGATCAATTTCAGACTGAAGAAGTTGGTAGAATTTTTCAATTTCTTCATTATTAGTTTTAGTGGCTGGTGCATAAATTTGAGTACTATTTATTTTAACTGAACTTCCTTGTATGCATATAGATATTATTGTATGACAAACAATATTGTGTTTCAAGATAAATCTTGAAATGTCCTATTTTGCAGTTAAATGTGATGACATTCCTCTTAAATTTGTCATTTCTGATTTAGTAAGCCATTTGTCGACTGACTCAAAATGTCCATTTCAGCTCACTAATGCCTAGTTTAGTAATCTTTATGTGGCCCATTTCATATTTGATAACTTCCAATTTTTCCTAGATTCATATTTCATGCATTCCAAATTCCAATAATCAGGAGATATTTGCAGCTATCTGTTTTCCACTTCATTAATCGTCCTAAAGCATTGTTTTGACCACTTAATTCACCAATTCATCATCCTCAACAACTCTCTTCCTTACCAAATTCTACATTCTGCAGCCTGGCACTTATGTTCTTCCATAGCTTGCCTCTTTCAGTTGCACTTCTCTTCCTGCGCTTGCTCCCTGTGCCAACTACTCTGTGGTGTCCACCATCACGGAACCATTAAAGGTTTTCTTTACAAAGCCTTTGCTCTACTTCTATCCCCTCCTCATCTTTTATCCTAAGCTAATCGCAGATGATGAGTCAGAGACTGCTAGTTGTCTGTAATATCCGTTTCCCCCTCCCCTTCATTAGAATTAGAACCAGTAGTTCTTGGCATGACTATAGTCACCAAATAGAAATGACAGTTGGCCTTTTCTGCATCCACAGAGTCAAGCACCCAGGGTTTGAAAAAAATTCAGGGTGAAAAAAAGCCAGTAAGTGATCAAAGCAATTTCCCAAAGGCTAAAGGGGAACATAAGATACTATTTAGATTGCACTAGGCATTGTAAGTCATCTAGACAATCTAAAATATGTGTAGATACGTTGTTTATATGCAAATACAGTGTCACTTTATATATGGGGCTTGAGCATCCAAGGATTTTGTTATAATGAAGGTGGGTGAGCGGGGTGGGGAGGGTATCCCAGAGTCAATCTTCTGTGGATCCTGAGGGACAACTGCACATGATCCAATAGCCTTTGCAACTAAGTTCTGACTCATAAGGAGTAAGTGCAGTGGCAGATGGGATTCTCTTCAGATGTCCTTATATAGATGACATCCTTGCTCCTGCTGCCAATGGGACTGGGTGGTTGGGACATGACTGGTCATCATGGAACATGAGGTAGAAATCCACATTCAGGTTGGCAAGGCACATGATAGGAGCCTGTGTCCTTGCTGCTCATAGAAAAACTCAGACAATCCTGCGTGGCTTACACTCACATGAGTATGAAAGGGATAAACTTTGTTTAAACTACAGTTGTTTTGAACTTTTGGTCATGTATCTTTACTGCTACACATGCTAATCCCTACATGAAAATAAATTGCTTAAAATAATTTTCTAGTGATCATTAAAAAGAATCTATTAAAGGGTCTTTTAGGTAATGAGGGAAAGTGATTAAGGGTACAAGGGTGCATAGAACCATGGGCAGGGATGCAAATAAACGTCAGAAATGGACCAGAACCCACGACTAAAACACTGTGAGGAAACCAGGAAATCTTATTGTGTATCATCATCCCTTCCCTTTCCTCATACTGCAGATTATGTGTGTGCCTATCAGAGAGAAATAATAATAGATAAATACCTGTTTAAATGCCTCTATGTATATGATATCCACGGGCTCTGAAGACAGTTCCTAAAAGGTTTGCCTCTGTAACTGGTCCACTTGGTTTGCACTTGTCTAAGCAGTCTAAAGGTTGTAAGTGTGAATCCATCTAGCAGCATCATGGAAGAAAGACCTGGTGATCTGCTTCCATAAAGGCTCAAGTCAAGTCATTTTGTCGAAGTGAAGGACTGTGATTGAAGTTCTTGCCTGTGTTTAACCTTCATTGTCTAAACAATGTTCAGTAACTTAATTTTTTAAACTGCCTAAGTGAATGCCTCATATACTTTAATCTAAAAACCTTTTCTGCATATGCATATTCCCATTTTTGCAAAAATACTTTAAAGTGTATAATACTGACTATATTAACTATACTAATTAGAATTATCAAATATTTCATGAGGTTACTTAAATTATTTCTCAACAAGCTGATCATGCTGTCTCTAAAGTGGATGTATCTGTATCCACTTACACACACATATATACACACACAAATACATACACACATATATACATACACATACATGTATACTTTAGTTATATGAATGAATTTTGAGCTTACACTTAATTGTTAATCCTTATCTATAAACAACTGGTTCTTTTGATGTGATCCTGTTCAACACGTGTCCTCATGAAGTGATCACTTAAGATATGGATACCATTGATAAGAGGTCTCAACACATGGAATCCAGGACATTTAAACCTCTCAGGAGCAGTAGTGGGAGTAGCAATATCATGAGAGGTGGGGGATGTAGGGGGAGGAGGAGGAAGGGGGAACTGATTCAAGGGTGCATTTATAGTCCCCCTCCCCACCTTTGAGGGGGAATGGATAACAGAAATGTGGGAGAAGGAAGACAACAGATGGTGTAAAATATGAAATAACAATAATATATAATTGATCAGGGAAGGATTCATGAGGATAGGAGGGGGAGGGAGAAGTGCTAATACCAAGGACTCAAGTAGAAGGAAAATATTTTGGAAATGTGGATGGCAACATATGTACAAGTGTGTTTAATATAATTGAACGATGGATTGGTATAAGATTTATGTGTCCCCCACAAAAATGATTGATTGAAAAAGACATGGGTGCTATAGCAAACTGTGGTGAAGAAAGAGTTGCATCTGGGATCTAAAAAGTTTGTCTTAAAACAAGCAGCCATCTAGCTGAGGTGTCAGTGTAGTAGTTATATAATCTGGTGTCAATTTGGGACTTGAGAGGATTAAGAATGGAGGGGTGGAGTCTAGTTTGTAATCAGATCATAGCCAATAAGACCTCTGTGTGGGCATGGCTTTCTCCTTAGACTTCCGGGAAATGTTTTTTCCTCCTCGGAGGCAGGAGAGACTCACTCAATTCACTCGTTGGAGACGCTCTATTGACCAGACACCTGGCACACACTGATAGACCCCGTGCCCTGGGAACTGGAGACGCCACATCGAGACCCTGCTAGTGCTGAGAGATGCTTGCAACACCTCTGGATCCAAAGACTTTCTGCCACTGACCTGTGATCGTCCTGCACTCAGTGTCATTGCATGTGTTTCGTGAGTCTGAAGAGGATGTGAAAGACTGGTATCAGACAGATGGGCTAAATCAGACTTAGGGGCTTGGACTGGATGGAGTTGGGATGCTTTCTTAATGTACAATTGCCTTTTATATAAAGCTCTCTTATACACATGAGTTTCTGTGGATTTGTTTCTCTAGTTTACCCAGACTAATGCAGTCAGCTATTTTCAAATGAAAGGAGAACACTAGCCTGTGTGATCCCTGAATTGTAAATAATAAAATCCAAGAGCAGAGGAGGGCAATTACATTAAAGTTTACAATCTGAGCAGCAGTATTCAGAAGGTGATGGCAGGGAAAAGAACAAGACTCAATTGCTGAGTCCCTAAATAGATTAAAACTCTACAGCAATTTTTTAAAAGATCATTTTATTGGGGGGGGGGGCTCTTAAAAGTCTTGTTACAATCCATTCGTCAGTTGTATCAAGTATGTACATATTTGTACACATATTGCCATTGTTTTTTCCTAGACATTTACTTTCTATTGAACCCTTGGGATCAGCTCCTCTTTTTCCCCTCATTCCTCCTTCCCACCCTCGTGGCCCCTTGATAGATTATAGATTGTTATTATTTTCATATCTCACACCAACCACTGTCTCCCTTCCCTTCTGGTTTCTGTTGTTCTTCCCCCTGGAAGGGGTGTGTGTGGTTATGTGCCCTTCAAGCAAAGAGTTTTTTTAAAAACATGCTTCAAGTTCATTTGTTTGTAAGGTATGACCCAGCACTCTGAAAATCAATGTGCTTACTGGGGAGGTCTAAGCCTGTAAAGATGAAGAATAACTACCTGCCCAGATGAAAAAAAAATGTTTTAAGCAGGGGAGCTCTGAGATAATTAATGTGAAGTTAGTTCAGGACTGGAAACAAACAAAAAGCCCCACCAAACTCACTGCCACTGCATCCATTCTGACACACAGTGACCCTTTAGAGCAGGGGACTTGTGAGGCTGAACTCTTGAAGGGAATAGACAGCCTCATCTCTTTCCCAGAGTGGCTCATGGTTCAGAACTGCTAATCTTACCGTTAGCATGGCAGCCCAGCGAGTAAGCACTACACCATTAGGCACCTTAAAACGGGAAAGTAACAAACAGCTCCATGTTTCATTAACTTTGAAAAACAAAAGAGGCAAGCAAGAACTAAATTTTAAAAAATCATTTCATTGGGGGCTCATACAACTCTTTTTTTTTTTTTTTTTTGGCATCACTGCTCTCTGGTGGTGGGAGTAGGAGGCCCAGCCCCACTGCTGGAATTGAACCTCTGTCCCCGTGGGCCGCAGTCCCGCGCACAACCACTACGCCACCGGGGCTCAGCCCTCATACAACTCTTATCACGATCAATCCACCCATCCATTGTATGCAGACCACATTTGTACATCTGTTGCTATCATCATTCTTGAAACATCCTCTTTCTACTTAGGCCCTTGCTATCAGTTCCTCATATTCCCCCTCCCTCCCCTTTCCCCCTCCCCTTGATAATTTACAAATTATCATTATTTTCTCATATTGTCTACTCACCCACTTCCCTGTTGTCTGTACCCCAGGGAAGAGGGAATATGTAGATCTCTGCAATGGATTCCCCCTTTCTACTCTGCCTTCCTTCCACCCTCCCGGTATCACCACTCCCACCACTGGTCCAGAAGGGATCATTTGTCCTGAATTCCCATGTTTTCCATTCCAGTTTACATCCCCTGGTCTAGCTGGATCTATAAGGCAGAATTGGGATCATGATAGTGGGGGAGGGAGCATTTAAGAACTAGTGGAAATTTGCATATTTCTTTGTTGCGACACTGTACCTTGACTGGCTAGTCTCCTTCCTGCGACCCTTCAATGAGGGGATGTCCCTTCACCTATTGATGGACTTTGGGTCCCCAATCTGTACTCCCCCTTATTTATAATGATATAATTTTGAGTTCTTTGATGCCTGATACCTGATCCCTTCAACATTTCATGGTCAAACAGGCTGATGTGCTTCTTCCATGTGGGCTTTGTTGCTTCTGAACCAGATGGCCACTTGTTTCCTCTCAAGTCTTTAAGGCCCTAACTAAGCAGACCAACTGTAGAATGATTTATTCAGTTTTAAAGTTCTAAATCTATACATTCATATCATTTGTTTTCTGGTTCCACATATAGATGAGAAAACCTTGATTTGAAAAATAAAAGGTCACATGTTATATTTGACCTTGCATTTTTTATTTTTTTTAGTAAAAGGGAAAAGAGTAAATCTGAGCGCATGATAGAATCTATCAGCATGTTTTCAAAGTGGGTGTGTGTAGTGCTGTCCATTTACTAGAACTACATGTGTTTGTAATGTAATTGGTAATGTTTGCAACACTTTACATGTTGTGTCAGATGAGCTCTGAATGCCTTATATTCTGTAGCGTATCTTGGTCTCTCTACTCCAAGGATACTTAAGTCTTATATAGTAACTCTCCATAATGTTAGTCTCATTCTCAAAGTGTGTTAACGGCTTGCATATGTGAGAGGAAATACCTCTAAAGCATACTGCAAATACTCGGGGGAAGGGTAGCTAATTTGCAAGTGAACCAACACAGGATACAGATGTGTAATTATTACAGTATCCCGAAGACTCACGACTTAGGTCAGTGGTTCTCAACCTTCTTAATTCCGAGACTCTCATGTTGTGGTGACCACCCCAACTGTAAAATTATTTCTGTTGCCACTTCATCACTCATTTTGCTACTGTTATGAATTGGGCAACTCCTGTGAAAGGGTCATTCGACCCCCACGCTGAAAACCGCTGGCTTAGCTCATTTCATATAGGGCCAGAAAGCTAAGCATTTTAGAGTGACCAGATTTTAAGCCGGACACCATTGACTGGGGTGTGGGGGTGTGTTCTTGATTCAAAATTTGGTCTATATGGAGCAACAATTTTTTTCATAGTACGTAAAAATAGTATTGCAATATATTTATTTTAATTTTAAAACACCGTGGGACGTTGTTAAATTGTTAAAAAGCGTCTCTGGTCACCTTATTTTAGATAATACCACCAAAGCAAAAAGATACTGATTCATAGAATCTACCCAGGGTTTTGGAGGCTCTAAAACTTTACAAGAGCAGCATAGCCTCATCTCTGTCCCTTGGTGCTGCTGGTGAATTTTAACCAACTGCCGGGCAGTTGAACAGTGTCTCCGAGTTTCCTTCAGTGCCACCAGGGCTTCTTGTCTGACAAGAGTGTCCCCTCAAAGAACAACTTGCACTCAAACTGCATTTATCGAGTCTTTCTCCTTCCTATGGAGCCCTGCTGGGGTAGCGGTTATCCAGTCAGTGGCTTGTGGTCCCCAAGACCAGCAGTTCAAAACCATCAGCCGCTCCATGGGAGAAAGAGGAGGCTTACTATTCTGGTAAACAGTGACATTCTCAGAGATTCACAGGAGCAGTTCTGCTCTGTCATATAGAGTCACCCTGAGTTCATGTCGGCTCAGCGGCAGTGGGCTTGCTTTTTCTGGGTTTTGGTTACCTACTACTTTGGTGTGAGAACATTAACCACAAGTTCAGCAGTTCCAAACCCACAGCTGCTCTGCAGCAAAAAGACGAGGCTCTCTACCTCAGTAAAGGGCTACAGTTTGAAACTCACAGGGCCCATTCTACTGCACCTAAAAGGTGCCTCTGAGTCAGAATTGACTGGCTGGCAGGACGTTTTTCATAAGGTCACTCTGAGTCGGAATGTATTCCGTGATAGTGAGATCTATTACTTGTCAGACTTTGTATCAGTCCTCAAAAAAGCTCATAGCCTAATTAACCCTCTGCTATGGAACTGATTCCACTTCATAGCGGTCCAAAGAGAAACAACCCTTAGAGGTCTGGTCAAAGCTGGCTGCCACATCGTGGCTAGAGAGTTCAAGGGGTTTCTGGGAGGGCTGGTGGTTTCTGCCACCAGGACAATCCCTGAGGGGCACAGTAGGTTTGAGGTCATTAACTTTCTCAATAACAGGCAGGTGGCTACTCTTACTCACTCTTTGTCCCCCCCCCCGATAATTGGGCTCATAGACATTAATGTGCTAATGCTACTCAAACTAGTAGGTGCCAGCTTCAGACCGAGGAATTCGGACACCAGTAGCCATACACACAATCTGCTTTCCTGTCTCTGAGAGTTGTGATCATTATATAGAATGATGGCCCTATTTAGTACCTGTTACATACATTGCATGTATTATTTTTACTGGACGTGAAGCTGCGGGGTGGTGGATCTTTGGGGACAAAATTTGGGAGGTGACTTCTGTGTTTATCACGTTTGCTTTAACTTGAAGGACCTAAAGGTTGTGGAAATTTGATAACACAGTTGCCCCAAACGATGAGAGAAGGCAGGCAGGTACAACACGAGCCAGATTCATACACGCTCCAGCAGATGCTGGAATGATGGGGTCTGGGTTCTATCAGAGAACCCTCGCCCCCCTTATTACACACACACTGGAAGGTACGGTGGGCACACTCCACTCGGGTTGGTTCTAGCCGTCCCCCTCTCACAGCGAAGGTTCCTTTTCCGACTCCAGGAGAGCCCAACAATCTGGAAGTTAAGCCGGGCACGCTCCGTGCAGGGGGCGAAACAAAGATCGGAGAAGATGCCAGTAGGTTCCCTAGGTAACCGCCTGCCGAGGTTCCCGGGGCCGGCGGCACCTGCGACGAGCCCCGCCTGGCGCCAGGGGGCGCGGAAGCGCGTCGGTCCCTGCGGCCCCGCCCCGCCCTGCCCCCAGCCCCGCCCCCCTCCTCGGGTACCGGCCGCTCCCAGCCGCGCTCCCGGCGCACGCGCAGTCTCGCACCCCCGCGCCGGCTGCCAGCGCAGTGCGCCCGCCGCGGCGGACCAAAGCTGGGTTAGGTGGCTGTCTCGGCGGCTAGTTGCCTCGGAGCCCTCCCTCCGCGACTCCGCGAGCCTCCCCGAGCGCCCGGAGCAACCGCGGTGGGTTCTGGAGGTGAGAGCGGCCGCGGGAGGGAGAGGCCGGGGCGTCGGAGGACCGCCCCCCGAGGCGCTCGCGCGTCCGCCTCCCGCGAACGGGCCGGGAGGGGCGGCCACTGCCCGTGCCCGCGCGGCCGAGGGGAGGCTGCTCCGCCGGCCCGCGCGCTCCCCCGCCCGCGGCCTCCGAACCCCCCGCGGCGGGACGGCGCCGGGCGCCCTCGGGGGCTGCGGTGGGCGTCGGGCGGCGGCGGCCCGGCCCCCAGCGCCTCGCTGTCGCCGCCTCCTCCCCCTGGGCTCGGGCTAGTTACTCATTAACTGCGCGGTCCGGGCACCTGCGGGCGGCCCGAGCGAGGGACGCGGGGTGGCCGGGATGGGACCGAGTTCCCGGAGAAGTCAGGTGCAGGTCGCTGCCCGGGACTCGGCTCCGAGGCGGCGGCGGAACGGGGCGGTCGCCCGCGGTCCGCGCGCCCCCATCCCGGAGCCCCTCGGCGCGGCCCGCCCGGCTGGACGCGGGGCGTCGAGGTCACCGCGGGAGGTTTCGGCGAAACCCGCCGAGGGAGCGAGCGCCGGCCTGGGCACTTCCCCGAGACCTGACTTTTGTTTCGGGTCCTGGTCATTGGCAGGGTCCGAACGTTGACAGTTCTCCCCGACCGCCTGGGGAAAAGCCAGCTTAATGGGCTCCGGGGGCGGGGATGTTAGCTGGAGTCTGCGGCACGCGAAAAGTTGCCAGTTTTTATGGTTTTTAAATACAAGCAACGCCCCCCCCCCCACCCTTGCTCCAAAACGTGACCACCGACGTTCATGGCCCACTGAACCTGAAGAGCGCTGAGATCACCGTGATTCTCGAGAGGCAGACATTTAGTTTTCGTGGAAACCTAACACCTCCCGAGACTACCTGTTTCTCACCCTGCCCTTTTCCTCCAACTCTTTCCTGGCCGCGTTGGGAGAGAGCCGTGATATCTTTCCATATGGAACGGTTACATAATTGGAGGAGAGGCGGATAAGCGGATTATAGCAAACTCTTCTAGTGTAAATCTATTGAAAAGTCCAGTTTCTGCTCATTATCCTCCTTCCTCCAATCTTTCTTTTTTTTTTTACATGCAGGTTTGTTTTTGTTTTTAAAAATAGTGAATGACAAGTCAAGGAGAAAAGAGCCTTGTAGACCAAGCGTAGTGCATACTTGATACAGTTACACAGTCACCAAGTATAGAGCCTTGTTTGGTTATTTATTTACTCGTGCTGTGCATTTTAAAAAGGAAAGCTTTATTGAAAGCATGAGAGATTTGAATGAAGAGAGTGAAATCTGACAATGTCCAGTGCTGTGCATTTTACCATTTGGACAGATATTGTATTCCCAACACACTATTTTTAGTTTCATAGCTTTACTACAGTAGTCAATTTCTAACTGTTAGATGGAAAAGCTTTTTGATTTTTTTTCTGTTTTGGTAATGTTGGTTTGTTAGTGTTGATCGTGCAACAAGGTAGATACATTTTTTTTACAACTCTTGTAATTTTGGCAGATAATTCATCTGTGGCTATTTGATCTTCAGCTGATTTGTGTTTTAATTAGATCCACTTGCCCTTTTGAATAAATGTAGTTATGCAAATACTTCTTTTCTTTCCCCTACTTTTCCTTACATCTTAAACACCGAGATAATACTCCCTCAAAAATTATTTTTAGTTGCAAAGTGTGCCCATTTTTTTTTTAATATGACAGGACCAAACATTGTAACACTTTTAAAATTATTATGGTAGTGTGTACATATTTGCCATCCTGAGTTCCAGTCTCTGAACAAATCAGTGAGCCAGCCAGATAAAAAGTGACCAGAGCTGTTAAGTTTTAGTTCATCCCATAGTGTGATGATGATCTTGAATACATCAGGGAGCTTCAGAGTCTCTTTAATCATGGGAATAGAATTGAGTCAAACCATGCCATGTTGCTCTAATTCTGCTGTTTCTCGTGTTGTTCTACCTAACAGGCGCTTCCTAAGAGTCAGCGAGACATGCCATATGGGACATGGGTGGGAGCCAGAGGGAAGGAGCAGATGTTGGCAGGCGCGTGTGCCAGGCACCACACTTTCTGCTTTGCGTACCTGATCGCCTTTCGTCTTCACGACGTTCCTGGGATACAGGTGGCGGTAGCATGTTGAACACATGGAGAAACAGGCCCAGAGTGTACAATAACCTGCCTATGGTTTCATGACTTTTGATGATGGTATACAAAGCAAACGACTGCCATCGAGTTGCTGCTGACTCCTGGCAGCCCTGCAGGACAGGGTAGAACTGACTCGGGGGGTTTCTGAGACTGTCCCCGTTGTCGGGACCGAAAACCCTGCTGTTCTCTGTGGAGCTGCCGAGCTTTGGCATTGCCGCCCAGTGCAGATCCACCAGATGTTCCAGTGCACCGAATGCTAGTGTAGTGCGGGCAGGCTTCATGACATTTGTGAAAAATGAAGTAGAAAGATAATGGAATGACCTTCGAAGACTTCTTGTGTGTGCTTCATGTGTGACCAGAAATTTCCTAATCAAATCAAATATTCGGTGAGCATCTACTCTACAAGTCACAGTGGAGGCAACTGTGATGCACTGTAATGAGGCAACTATTTAATCACATATCTTACTTTTTTAAAGCATTGTTTATCTGCATGTTTAGATCTTATGTCAGTTTACCAGGTGCCAAATAATCACTAGAATTGTCGGGGAGGAGGAAGGAAGGACAGAGACTCTGATTATGAGGGGAGCTTTTGGGGATATTCAGAGGAAGACACTTTTCAACTACAATCTGGTTAAGAAGCACTGTGGTTGTTATGCATTGGCCCGCCGCCCACACGCTCCTTGGGAGAAAGATGGGCTTGCTACTCCTGTAAACAGTTGGCTCCAAAATGCACCGGGGCAGTTCTTGCCCGTCTTACAGGGCTGCAATGGCTTGGAATTGACTTTAGGGTAGTGAGTTAGGGTTTTAACAAAGGATAGTAAATGGTTACTAAAATTAAGAAGTTAATGCACTTGACATCCAAAGAAAGAAAATATTTGCATGTTTGAGAACATCTTTCCCCGTTAGTGTCACTGACTCCGTTTCCTTATCCTAGCTTACCTAGCTAGGTAGTTTTTTTGTTTTTCTTTTATGGATTTCCTTAGCACCAAGTATAGCCCTGTTTTAGTATTTATTTGTTACAGTGTTTACATTGTATTTATGTGTTTACTGACAAGGCAGTGTTCTCTAGTTTACAAATGCTCTATGGCAGGGTTTAAATCATCTTGCAAAATGTTATAGCTTCCAGGAAACACTGGGCTGCTAATGAAGTTCAGCTGTCGGAACCTCCTGCCTACCTCAGGTGGGAAAGGTGAAGCAATCCATTTCTGTAAAGATGTGTAGTCCCGGGCTGAGCCCCGGTGGTGTAGTGATTGTGCGCGGGGCTGGGCCTCCTACTCCCACCACCGGAGAGCAGTGATGCCCGCCCCCCCCCCCCC